>JAJEKV010000031.1:3264897-3595421 GCA_021234155.1 Isoetes taiwanensis
TTTCACGTATTAAGGCGATAAGCCTCAGTGTACACTAGCCAAAATCTATAGTATAATTTTATTTTTAGTCCGGGGATGTTATAACTGGATATTTCCTATATTTTTTATTTTTGGGTATTTTATGTATGTGCCTACCACCTCTACCATTGTATTTACATCACTGATGAATAGAAAAGCCCCATGGGCGTTGTTGTGTCATACAGTCGCACCAAGTATGTCCTTCCATACTTTCCCCGTACTAAAAATCTATTCTATTCTATTCTATTTTTGGGTTCCACTACATGCCCGCACGATTGTTCCTTACCACCAAGGATATGGCTATTCCAATCAAGATTTGCAATGTGGATATATCCTATTATACATCCAACATAGCCTGCCATATTTCTCAATATATCTCTAATTTCAAATATTTAGATTATTCTCTACTTATTCAATCCTTCATCAGATCTGTGTTCCTCAAAAGCACTTACTTTTATCCTCGACAAATACAAGAATCTTTCAACTCTCCAAATTTTACTTCAAATTTTAACTTTGGATGGAAACATGCACAAAAGACTGCTTACAAGAACATGCACAAAACTTTAATCTCCAAATAGAGTCATTGTATAGGGTAATGGCATTTCTTCTATGTCAATTCCACATAACTATTATCAAAATAAGATTTCCAACTAGCCATCTTGGATAAACTTTTATATCTTATTTTTAATGCATTCTCATATCATGGAACTCAATTATAAACCCTCGCCCAAATTGATCAAAGAACAACAAAAGCTTAAGATATTAACACCATACTCAAAGATCTCGTAAGCATCAACTCATTACTAGCAAGCCACTTAATGTCTCCTTAATGTAGAAATATCTCACCCGATTTGATAAGAAAGCCTCACCTTCATACATAATTATATTCCTTTGATATTCTTTCTCAAGACTTTTATTCAAAATGCATTTGCCAATGTGATCTGTACCATCATCTATCAATTGTAGAGAACATAAGCAAACGTAAAACCATACCTTCACATCATCCAAATTCTCACTTTCATGCTCCACATGAAGACGCTTATTTACATCATGCCTTTGTACAAGATTGAACTAAGATTAGTTCCTTTGATCACATGCATCCCACCGAGTTATCTACCACGTAAAATATAATTAAAGAAATCAATACTAGGATATCATGTCATTACATTTCCATACTTGACATCCATCGACATCCTAGATCATCGCCCCTACATGATCTCAAATATTATCATTAGCACCCATCCTTTAACAACCAATACCTCAAATAAAATTTTAAACGTAACAACATCAATGATCCAACGTGTTCGATACTCAACTCCACTGCCCAGTTAACCCACTGCAACCCAAAATCCCATCTACATGGTACTATGAAATGCCAAATTGGTATGTACTCTATCAATTGATGCAATGCTAACAATTAAGAAATCGTGTTGAATTGAATCTTTGTCTTCAACCATAGTAGTTAGTATTATATTCTGATTTTCAAGCATAATTGTATAGCACTCTTTGTGGTATATACAAATGAGCTCCATATATACATAAGCTCCAGAAATGATAAGGCCTTTCTAAAGGCATGGCTTCCCACAAGTGAAGATCAGACTAATTGTAGTTCTCTGGCTTGCCCCGCTACATTCTCATATCAAACCTGCTACAACTACAACACGTAAGTTAGTCTTTTAAAGACTCTCAAGTGGGGTTTGAGGCATTTAGAAAAAGATGGCATAATCAATAAGAAACATGTACGTATACTCAATCACAAGAGTAATTTCGACTTATTTTTCACCTAAGAATCCTCTCATGCTAGAAACCAAGAATGCATTATTAGCATATAACATGAACAATGATAATAGTAATTAAAACATCATCAAGTTTGTATCCTAAATATGTAAATGCACATGCCATAACCTTGCAAATAATCAAGATAATCACTAGACCATGAAGAACCATGAAATAACCATGAGATATCCATAAACATGCAAGGCTCTACCCGCTCTAAGGAAGGCTACCTCGGGCCGGGACAAAGCCCCCTCAAGTATTAAATGCCAAGTGAGGTAGCCTCATGTGTGTACACCTCCTACTGCTGTCCAAAGACTAGGGGGACTACTTCCAAGCCATATGTAGCTGACGGCTAATCTTTGCCGGGTAACAACACCATGTCAAGAACAAGAACAACCGGCGAGTCCAAGCATCAAGAAATGGACTCACTCGAGAATATGCACTCATGTATCAGCCAAGAACTTAATATGCCCCACATGTTAGAGCTTTTAACATGCTTATCATCATATGATCCAAGAATCAAGAGTCCCATGACCTATTGGTCTCCGTGATGCCAAAAACTATTCTATTCTATTCCTATTCTCACATGCATTTCATGCATTTACTTCAGAAATATAGAACAATGCCAACATTTGCAATATACTGAGGGACATAAGGATATTCATGCTCTACCACATGATGTAAATATTCAATAAGTATATGCCAATATAATGCAACCTTTGACACATCACCATGGTATCCAAGCATTTAACATGTCTAGATATATTATAGTACAAGAACACATAAAAGATCAGCATTTTCCCTTAAGAAAAAAGCTTATCCTAGGATGTCATAATGTTTGACATCCCTATATAATTTACGTCTTGTTATAAGGATCACTCCAAGAATTACAATTGTATACTTCTACCTAAAAGATGTTTTCTCCCCTAAAATCACTCCCTTCATAAGGAGCTTAACATTTTACGTAATACTCATATGCAATTCAATATGTTAGCTTATTTTTCTTTTACTTTCACAAATTAATTACATAACTTACCATTTTATTTGGCCAATAATACTCCATGCCATTGCTATACTCATAAGCCTCCCCATGTTTTTAGACCGCTGTATATACATTCTCCTCTACTATCTAAGGAAAGATTAACGTGATCTCACATAACCTCCATGTACTTGTTTCTTAGGAGGCAATTCTCTATCATAGTTTATTTTAGCATCTTAACTTCAATCTAATCACCAAAAAGTATATACATCTTGTCTATCTTCTAAATTAGTGCTTCTTGTCTCATGGAGTCATGAAGGCCAGTGGCCTTTGTTAGAACTCCTCCTCCATTCAGCCCCCCATGAGCTACATGGTCTCAAGGTTCCAATTGAGTTCTAGCTTCTCCAAGCATAACAATCTCTATATTGTTGTTGCTGTGATCCGCTTACTATACAAGGTCCGGGCCGCCTACTATCTACACCAAGGACTATTCTCTTTATTCTTACAATAAGCTTAGCTTAGTTCTTACTTCCTCTTATATATCAATGTGGCAAAAGACATTCAATCCCACATTATCATTGTTCAAGATCACCTTATTTTTTATACTCTTAATTCAAATCATTATATCATGATTCTTCTTCAACAACAAGAACAATCTAGCAATCTAAGCTTCCCCGTGTAAGCTGAAACCACTCCACTGAGAACCACTTCAATGACGCATCCTTTGAGTCCTTTGCACTGCTTTTCTTCTCAAAATATCCCTCCTTTCAGCTCCTAGCTCCGTGGAATGAAGTTTATTGTTACAATGGTGCACTCAATTCCCACATGCCTTCACTCTTTCCTCACATATCTCCTTCATACAGATGAATTTCTATTATCAAATCTAATCCTGAAGCTGATTCAAACCTTTCCAATAAAGTAAGAATTACTCGAATTGAATCTCTATTGTTGAGATATGATGCTTCCAAAATTCTCGGCCAAAGAAACTCAGCCTTCAAAATTGCTCCTTCAGCCCTTCCAAAACCCCTCATAGAACTCTATGCCCTTCGCTTTATCACACATGAATTTAGTATAAACTCCCTCATACATAGTATGTATTTCTATATAATGATCACTAATATTCTCCCATAAGCATGAATAATGAAACATAAATTACATGTTCCACACTCGCCAAGCCTATTACATACAAGTTGGGTTTGCAATGTGTCGAGGTCATTGCTTTACATTATCTATTTTTGCGTGCATCACCATAAGGTTGTCCTTAAGGACTACCTCCTCTCATTTCAATTCTTTTCTACTAATGCATCTTTGTTGCTATTTTACTTTTCTTGATGTTCTATCCAATATTTCATTCCCTCGGAGTGCTGTGTTCATCTTCTCCCTGAGTAGTGTGACATTCTCGATACTAGAGGCATGCCAAATCTTCAGACATTATCCCTTATCCATTCTTTCGATCCCTCTCTTTATATTTGCATGCTAACCTTTGATCCTGATATCCCATTTTTATAATCAAATCATTCCATCCGTGATACCACCTTTTATCTATCTCAGATGACATATTCAACAAAATTTGACTTATTCAATAATAGATTGTACTTCAAGAACGCTTCATTATAAATGTATTTTTTATTCTTCTTATTGCTATAATTTTATAAGTTTTAATTATATTTTGGACTTATTCTGACATTATAGTACTTTCAAGAACGCTATTATAAATGTATTTTTTCTTTTTATTGTTATAATTTTGTAAGTTTTAATTATATGTTTATCTTTCAATTAAGATTATATGGTTATCAAAGAATAAACTTGATTTCCAAACTTATTTGGAATTTATTATTTAGAATTGACATTTCAAGAATATAATACTAATTTGTAGTGATTTAACAGATGAATTTAACAATCATGATAATTAAAATGAAAAATTTGATGGTTTCCATAAGTGATTAACTTAAAACTATTATTAGATTTTAAATAATTTATTAAACTTTACACTTTTAAAACTTTAAGAGTTTTGTTGAAATTAATTAAATGATATAAATTTATTGTTTTAATAATAACTATTGAATAATCTATTAACATGAAATAAAAATATATCATTATTTAATCAAATAAACCATTCAATTTTATTAAACATAAAACGTAATCATTTAATTAATTTCAATCTAAAAGTTTCCTTTTAAATGATTTTGAAAAGAATAGCATTTTAATTATACAGAGTTATCTTTAGATGAAAATTTAATTCTAAATAGATGAAACCGAGAATTAGTTTAGAAAAGCACCTTTAAATTTTAATACATCATATTTTTATCTAAAGATAAACAAGTAACAAATTATTAAAATTAATAAGAGCTAAAATACATATATACATTATCATGGCATCCTTTGAAGTACATTTATTAGATTAGAAATAAGTCCAAATTCCCATTAAAATGTCATAATTTGTCGACGTATACAATCTAGGATAACTACCTTCTTCCATATGAAAGTGACATTGGGCTTCATACTCTAATTGCATCACATCGCACTCACTCAACATCATATAATGTGGTGTTCTATATTTTTTGTCCTAGCCCATGTGGTGTCTCAGATTTTGACCCCACTCTAACGCTAAACGAACACGAGATAAATCAAAATGCTACAAGTGACATATCCAACAAAAATTTGGACTTCATTCACATTTAACAGATGTAAAGACTTCAAGAATGCCATTATAAAATGCATTTTTATTCTTCTTACGTTATAATTTTATAAGTTTTAATTATATTTGGACTTATCTCAACTTAACATATAGCACTTCAAGAACGCCTAATATAAATGTATTTTTTATTCTTCTTTATTTGCGGATAATTTTATAAGTTTTAATTATATAAGTTTATCTTCAATTAAAATTATAATGGTTAATAAAGAATAAACTTGATTTCCAAACTTCACTTGAATCTATTTAGAATTGGACATTTCAAGAATATAACAATTTCAATTTGGTAAAGGATTTAACATATTCAAATTTAACAATCATGATACCAAGACACCCAAAATTATAGAAAACCAATGCATGTTTGTGGGTTGATATCATTAAAACCATATGTGACTAAACTAATGGGTTCTTGTAAGGTTTGTTATGATGGTATTATGACATGGTAATTGCAAATAGTTTCTTTCAGAGTCTACAAAGTGGTATTACATGCTGTGCCGACGTGGTACATTATATGTTTAAGGGTATGGCTTCTGTGCATGTGTATAACATGCATGGTTGTGGATGAGGTTTAATATATGTTGTTATGGATGTGGTTTTAATAGAAATGGTAGAATAGAATAGAATAATAGAATAGGAAATTAGAATAGAATAGAATAGAATAGACACATTATTGTCCTCAGGCTCTCGAGGCCTCTCGGATCAGGTAGCGTGGGCGAAGCCCCCTGGGGCTACTAGCTCATCACTGCTTTTGTAGCCTTTTCTCAAGGCTCACTTTTTCCTATTAATGCCAGCACCCTACTTTGTTCCTGTAGCTTTTCTCAGCCGTAAGGTGTGTGGCGTTTATATCAAAATGCCTTTAAGTCAGACATTTAGTACGCCTATGATTGCCTCTTGAAAGCAACTATTCAAGCTCCCTTTTGTTCATGTGCTTCCCGGCACTGCTCAAAGATCTCCCGTAGATTGCATCCCCGCCAGATTCCCATTGTTTCGCCCTTGCCATTATGGTATGCTGCACGATGCCCCATCTTACTCTCTCACAGATTCTCCGGTTCCTCGTGATAGCCCGGCCCTTGCTTTGTCTACTTTTTCTCCACCGTCTTTCTCAATTCTCGATCATGACATCCCATCCCGAATCCTCATGCAGATATCTCTTTCTCCGCTTTCCTCCAAGCATGTAATATAGTGCTCTATTTATGTGAAAATATAATGGGTTGATTGTTGTGGTATACTAGCATGGCTAAATGTCATGGTAAATGCACATGGTTCACAGAATGCATTAGATGCAAATTATGATTATTTATAGTAATTGTTTGTCCTAAATGTGTATGATTTTGTTAAGGTATTAGCTTTCCATGTTTATCATTAATAAACTGCATATATAGCCAACAATGTTTTGTTGTTTAGCTAATTTCATGTTTAATAATGTTCTTGTCACATTTCATGTTTAATAATGATAGCTAACAACGCTTGAAGCATTTCTGTTTTCAGAACCCAAAACTATTAAAGACTATGAATGCTTCCTTTATATATATTGTAGGACGATTCCAACTATGTCACTATTTGCTTTCCTCAATCAGCTTCCTTAATAGCAACATGCAAATCAGAGCAAGGGATTTGAACCCCATTCCAAAAACCTATAAACAAAACAATGACAAATCTATTTTAAAAAAGAAATATGTACAATGTAAATTTATCAAATAGCAAACATCCAAAGATAGAAGAAAGTAAATGACCTCAGATTTTGTATTTAAGTACTCAAACATCAAACATATATTAATACAAAATTTCAAATGGATCATATATTAATCCAACTTAAAATGATCACCCCTATTCGATCAATTCTAATTCTGGCGACAAGGTCTCATAGATTGCACCTGCATCAGATTCAACGTGGAGATTCAAAATTACATCCTGCCATTATTATTCCTAGCTTGAATCCACCCTGATGCGCATCTGTTTGCCTATTGCCATAGCTGGAAGAGTAGAAAGAGAGAAAATAGTGTGTCAAAAACAAGGTCCAGCTTTAGCTGAAGCAGCAAAATAGGGCCAATGAACCTACTGCACTACTAATTTTAGATGTAATATGTGTCTTATTGCAGACAATGATTTGAAGTATTCCACCTTAACCACAAGCTACTAAGCATTATTCGTGAGTCCTGCCTCCGTGATGCCTAATTCAAGATCTCCGCGTGAATAAACAAAGTAACCATGCTTTAAAACATTAGCTAAATAAATGGTATAACAAATAGAGCTAGACTTCGAAGGTCCTACTCACTTCAATCACATGAGCTTCCATTCACCAAACCTGTAGTTCCCCACAAGTTGGTGGCCGGATTTCCTTATACCCTCCAATATAAAAGAGCCAAAGAAAGGAAATAAAGGAACCATGCCGCTAAGAGCAAGTAAGGATAACCTCAAGGTAAAGGCAGATCGATTTAGCAAGCCCAAAGTAGTTGCATCACAAAATGAGGCCTCCATTTACGCTTGATTATCAACATGAATAAGATGCAAGCCAAATGAGAATGAACACTTCATCCAAAGATAATGCACATAACTGCCATTGCTTTAATGTTCTGATAACCTATTGATGACTGCAATCCATATCAATGCATGTAGTTAAAGAAGTATGAAACCAAGGCTATAGCATTCTCATTTTGTGAAAATGTCCTAGATAGGATGGGCTAACATGAATTTTTCCCCTAACCTTCTTCTCGATACAGCTGCTACCTCTTCTTCTCCTGGACACAACACTTCGTAGATATTCCACGATCAAAGCTTGAGCCAAAGAAAGGTTTTGAAGTTTCGGGATGAGGATGGGTTATGCGAGATGGAAAGGTGAGAGAATAATACAGGCGAGAAAGATCGATGATATCTGTGCTTGATATTATTCCCATACTCACAAATCCGCCAGCAGCCTTCCTCAGATCCGTTGCCTAAACCCGTAAACTCAAAAACTCAACTCCGTGAAAGGGATATTTAATCCACTTACTATCTCACATTTCCCCATTCTTTCACCAAACTAAAGAAACAATATCGCGGAAACCAAACAAAAAGAAGAACAGTAATAAAAATAAAGAGGGCAAGCAAAACATACCTCTCCTCAGAAAAGCGACACTGAAAGCAAACAGAAAACGCTGAAGAACAAACGAAACAAAATATCCATCTCCTCGGCTTGAGGCTATGAATGAAATCCATTTCGTCAATGCAAGAATAATGAAACTTCACCTAAGAATCTCGCTCCGGCTCATTGCCTCCTCAAGACTCTCAAGCAGGAGCCTCCTCAAGGTTTCCTTTTACTTGCCCTGATCACGGAGGCTACCAATGAGGGTTTCCATACCATTCCCTTTGAAGTCAGCTCCCCCTTTTCATGTAGAGCAGATCACAATCAGAGCTACTGATGACTCATATTTGATTTTAGACTAGTTGAATTTGTTTTCACGCGATTTTCAAAATTTAAGCTTGTAGTTGTTCGAGTGGTAACCTAGTCAGATTTACTTAAGCCTCTAATTCCAATTAACGATTTCCACTTACCGTATTTTTACCTAAGCTCTGATTTCCAAAATGATGTGGCTCATAGTTCTTAAGCAGCACTAACATAAATTTGTTCAAATTGCCAGATCTTCTCTACTTTAAAAACTTCCAATAAGCCAAATCCACAAAACCAATTAATTAGCTATTTTTAACCGCAGCATTCTTCCCATTGTCGCCGGAATTTTATTCTACCAAGCAATATTGGTCGAAGCATGAAAAATCTACCTGCGAACAACAAAATAATACCGCTTATGCAATGTACTACCAACTAAAGGCAAGAGGGATGAACGACAAAATGTGACGTGGGGATTTCCTATCGGGCTTCTATTTTAAATTAAAATTACACCGCCAAAGCTTCAGAGTGGAGAAAACTTGTTCTAATTCTAAATCATAGCCAAAGGACAATAAAACCTAGATAACATTGGGTCTTATTGAAACGAACTGCTCCAAATTTTAATCCCGATGAAAACAAGACTCAACATATTTGTCGCGAAATAAAAAATCCACCAGACAAACAAGATGCATGTAAGCAAATTCCAACCTCGTGTGATGATCCGACAAGCTTGACTTAAGGCCATCCATCTTCCGAACCTCATTAATATAACATTTGTGCCCAGCTAAACATCACGATCCCTCCCATCTATCTACCATGTCATGATCATTCCTCAAGTTGTTTTCTAGGTCGGCCTCATCTTTAAACGACTCCCTCAAGCCATGCTTTTGCTCTTAAGCATTTTCTTCCAATTGTGACATCATAAGTACTTTTGCTCATGAAGCATGTTAGACCTAGGATTTCGCCTAAAGCCATATAAACATTGTTTCTCCATGAGCGGCCTTGCATGATAGCTTATGTAGTCAAGTGCTTCAAGAGCAATTGCTAGTCGTCAAAATCAAAGATGATTTGGTGTGTGAAGCAAAGCTACATTTGTGGAATTTTGTCTTAACAATGGCCTACATCATAAAAGCCCCATCCTGAAGGCACCTTTAATGCCCAACCAAAGCTCAGCCTATGGAGGTTCTTCTTAAGGCTGAGCTAGACTGTAAATTTACTCATCAAAAAGCACACCTAGTAATGTATGCAAAGATTATGAATTGATGTGCATATGGAAGCCATTCATGGGGGTTTGAAAATATTAGGATACCATCTATAAATAAAACAACAATGAAGATGCTTACTACGACTGTGATACCTTATGTTATGAATGAAGTTGATCCAAAAACAATCAAGAAAGAAAACATTTGGACCAAATTTCAGGTTCCCCAAATTCATGCTCATTCTCATGAAAAACGGATACTTAAAATCTAAACTCCCCCTTGTTTAAAACCATAATAAAGCATTCCTAGAAACAATTTCTATGGTGTTGTTAGATATATCAAATCCATCCAAAATTTTCAATTTTTGTAATTAAAATTTCTATTACGATGTTGACTCGATGTCACTACTTTTAAGCATCTTTCATATACTTGAATATGCACATCATTTTGCCTACATTTCAACTCTAAATGTGGCTATCTGTAAGGAAATAAAATGTTGAATATGAGATCTTTTGTTTGAAGAGATTATTCATTCATAAGAGCTTTGAAGGCACTACTTGGATATCACAAACAAAAGGAACAATGTCAAGAATCCTCCTATATCTCTCTTCCCGGCCGTGATCTCCTAGAAGTCCTATCCCAATGCCAATTTCTGCGATGTAAATAGATTTGGCACCTGTGAAGACTTATAGCAAAATTGAACTCCAAGGGTTTGAACCCTTGTGTGCTCTAGATCATGTGCAAACTTAGAGAATATGTCCATAAATGTCTCTACTTTTATAAAACAAAACCTCAAACTATATATAATATTTTGTCAAGTAGCTATAGTATTCATATAACATCCTCACATTAGCTTTGAATAAACAAAACAAAGATCTATACTCGCAAAAGGAACCACCAACAAATGGAGTTTAAGTAATTAAATGAGGCAAGAAGTCTTCATCAAGCTTAACTTCATTAGTGCATCTAAGTTTGTTTCTTCTCGAAAATTTCCATATGGGCTTGATAAAATGTGGGAATTGATGCATCTAAGCATAGTCAACCAATATCCACATGATAGAGCCATGCCA
The DNA here is from genome assembly GCA_021234155.1 of Isoetes taiwanensis. Taxonomy (NCBI): domain Eukaryota; kingdom Viridiplantae; phylum Streptophyta; class Lycopodiopsida; order Isoetales; family Isoetaceae; genus Isoetes; species Isoetes taiwanensis. Next base: position 3,276,002 of record JAJEKV010000031.1, read on the forward strand.
ATGTTTGCACTTTTATATATGCATTTAGAAAATACTATACTATTAAACAAAGAGAACAAAATTTGGAATAACTAGAAGTTGCCACATGTAACATCTATGAACAGTTTTGTTTGACTCTAATGGTGCTGGGGTGTTCATAACCACACCACCCCTCAGGGCAAATCGACACCCCACCATATACATGATTAAAATTATTTTAAATTGTCAAAAGGATTTTATATCTCATTATCTGGATTTCTCCTCTCCTCGAGTTTATCAACAACTTCATTTTAAATCCACCATCACAAGGAAAGATAGAGGGGAACCATGAAATGGAGAAGAGTTGAAACCACTATTGCATGCCGTTTTCAAAACAAATTACAAAAAACCAAAGAATGACAAAATTAAAAAAGATGCCTTTGTATTTGGACATTTACCATTTGCTTGATATTTAAATAAAGTCCTAACCATATCTATAGTGGTTTGATAGCAGCTAATTACTTTAATTGGTTTTGGTTCCTTATGAGTAACCACTCATGGATAACCACACTGCACATCTATGAGTCATTACCATGATAATTAACTCAAAGATAAAAACCATGGCATAAAACCACAACTAGTCTATAAAATACATCATGATAATAAAAAACTTAGCATGAATAACCACCATGGCAATTAAATTGGTATAAAAACACTACACCATAAATTATTATTTCAACTTCTAAGCAATAGAACAATAGAAACCAACATAAATAACCACCGCCATACTTATAGTGGTGTTGAAAGTTCATGCTACAAAACCAATATCGCATTTAATAAACCATGCTATCTTAGAAACCAACATGAATGACCAATATTAATGCTAGAAAACCATGTAGTAACTAATATCTAAAATAAAACCACACTATAAGAGAAAATCAACATGAATAACAACCATGGCTTCAGTTATGAAACCACTATGCTACGGTTTTAGCTAAGAATGAAATTTTTAGCATTAAAACCACATCTATAGTGGTTTTTCAAAGGGTTTAGTAGTGGTTAAATTAAGCTCCTTGTGATAATTAATGAAAACTGGATATTTCATAAGGATTGACTTAAAACTATTATTAGATTTTAAACAATTTACAACTTTTACACTTTTAGGTCTTTTAAGAAAAGCGAGTTGAAATTAATTAAATGATATATACCTCTTGTTTTATTAATAACTATTGAATAATTTATTATTGATGAAATAAAATATATCAGATATTTAATCAAATAAACTATTCAATTTTATTAAACATAAACGTAATCATTTAATTAATTTCAACTAAAAACTCTCTTTTAAATATTTTGCAGAACAGCATTTTAATTATATTGCAGTTATCTTGTGATGAAAATTTTAATTCAAATAGATGAAACCGAGAATTAGTTTTGAAAGCAACTCTAAATTTTAATAAGCATCATATTTTTATCTTAAAGATAAACAGACAAATTATTAAAATATAGATATATGACATATTTTGACACTGACACTCCATATATACCACTGACTGATAATCACTGCACCTCACCAACATCATATAATGTAGTCTCGTGATTTCGACCCCAAGCCTCCATGTGGTGTCCAGATTTTGACCCCACCACCTAATTAGCAAACCAACACATCAAGATGTTCCTCCTCAAAATGCTTACATGACATATTCAACAAAATTTGGACTTATTCACATTTAATAGATGTACTCAAGAATGCCATTATAAATGCATTTTTTATCTCTTCTTTATCATGGAGTAATTTTATAAGTTTTAAATTGAGCATTTGGACTTCATTCAGATTTAACATATAAAGACTTCAAGAACAAATGTATTTTTTATTCTTCTTTGATTGTGATAATTTCTAGCAAGTTTTAATTATATAAGTTTATCTTTCAATTAAAAATTATAATGGTTATCAAAGAACAAACTTGATTTCCAAACTTATTTGAATCTACTAGAATTGACATTTCAAGAATATAACAATTTCAATTTAGAGTGATTTAAATGTAGATTCAAATTTTACACCATGATAATTAAAACAGTAACTGGATGGTTTCATAAGGACACTTAAAACTATTATTAGATTTTAAATAATTTACAACTTTTTACACTTTTAAAATTTTAAGAAAAGTTTAAGTTGAAATTAATTAAAATGATATAAATTTATTGTTTTAATAATAATTGAATAATTTATTATCGATGAAATAAAAACATATCGACATTTAATCAAATAAACTATTCAATTTTTATTAAACATAAATCTAATCATTTAATTAATTTCAATCTAAAACTTTCTTTAAATATTTTAAAAGAATAGCATTTTAATGGCCAGAAAGTTATCTTAGATGAAAATTTAATTCTAAATAGATGAAACTCTAGAATTAGTTTAGAAAAGCAACTTTAAATTTTAATAAGTATCATATTTTTATCTAAAGATACCGTAACAAATTATTAAAATCAAATAAAAGCTAAAAAAAAAATACATATATTATCATGGCATCCTTTGAAGTACATTTATTAGATTAGAATAAGTCCAAATTTTATTAAATATGTCATTTTACCATATCCATTGGGTTGTTCAATAATAAGGGAAGAGAAGAGGTCGCAATTATATTAACCACTTTGGCGCGATCTAGAAAACTTTCCGACTCTCGATCTCACAAAGCAGTTAAAATCCTTAACCATGGAGTTGATCTCTTAATGCAAGAGCCTGTGGTACTATTATACTCAAATAAATTGTGGGGAACGCAAATTAGAGGACCGATGCCTTTCTTAATGACTGCCTATGCATTAACTGCCATGCTGAAGATTTAAACCAAACCAAAAAAGCGAAGAATACCCTTCTCTCGGGTTGGTGCCTCTAACTCTTGGAACAAAGTTCGGGCCTGAAATCTGTCTTTAAGTGTGTTTGGTCTTCCCGTTGTCCATCTTCTTCCACATTCCTAGGTTTTAGTCAGAGCACATTAGATTGCACTGATGATTAGTTTTTCGTTTGTTATTGCATTGGTTTGTTCGATGATATAGCTAGACAAAATATATCAAAAGAACATATATATAACGCCATCACTTATATTCATAAGATATAACATTTTTACATCCAATAAATAAAAAGAGAGAGAGAATTAGAAATTTTAATCCTATTCTTGGAATCTTCTCAGATAAGCTGTTCTCCAAGAACTTCTTCACTTGCCAGTCAACTGCTCGCCCAAGTTTCTAAGGATGTTGGTGGTCGTGCCACCGAGTGCCGCGGACCAAGTTTTCGATCCTCCTATCCGGCGGTCGGCAGCGATTCCGCCAACATGCCCTCGCCGCCTCTCAGAGTGGGACCCCCAAAAAATCAAAGACACTTAAAGCTATTGTCCTTGGACTGTGATGCGACATGTCATGCTCGAGGCATCCAGCATGTCTTCCTAATCCCGAGTGACAATCAAAGATAAAACCTTCTTCACCCCGTATAAATCGCTGCGGTACGCACCGCTATTCTCCATCTGGAATCGCGGGTAATAAAACCCGAGGGCTTTCTGGCCGCGTTCTCGCTTCCCCCGCCTCTTCTCCTGCTCGACAGGTACTGCGGTTCTCGAGTACTGGCCCACCGCAGCATCAGCTTATCATCTCTAGAAGTCACCAACATTGACCCGAAGAGGTCAAGTTGATACCCCTCTTTCGTCTCGACCGGGTGCTAATCAGAGGTGCTAGGTAGGAGTGCACTCGCTGTTTCCTCCCATTTCCACCTCCACTTGCTCCGTGGTTGTGATGCAATATGCCCCGCGAACTTTCGCGAAGCGTTATCATGATCCTTAATGATTTTAAGTATACCATGAGCCAGAGTCGTTAGATCCAACTAGTACGATGCTCCGCTGTCGGGCATGTTGGGCATGAAAATGTTTTGATCATGCATGCCCTTGAATGGTTTCTTATTGTTAAGGGACCAATTAGGATTACACCGCACATGGCCTCAGAATGTTAAAGACATCTTCTTCATTGGCAAAGGAATAAGATATTCTCGAGGGGCCTTTCTTTAGCGTTTATTGATTCCAATCAAGACCCGTATGGAAGCCGCATCGATAAAGTAATGCCTCCAAGAGATTTTGGGGGTGCTTAGGATTAACTATTAAAAAAGTGACATTTCACCCCCGCATCTATGTCAAACTATCTCAGACGTCCATTTTGGCCACGATTGAAGATGTCAAACTATCCTCAGATCAGTCTGATTCTCGGCCAAGGAACAAGACACAACGAAACATTATAATATAAAAGATGTCTCTATTTTGTAAGTATCCTATCAGGTATACTTGAAACATCCACGCACTGTGACATTTGATAACCTAAGTAATTCAAATCAAATAGAAGACCAAACTATTGTTGGGCATAATGGATTGTTAAAATAAGTCGATCATTAAAAATATTGTCGGTTATTTCATGGGCTAATTTATTCCAAAAATATTGTCTTCTATCTGATGATTATATCAGCATTGATGTCCATCCATGGCAAAGACATCAAATCATATCAATGGCAATACATTCATGCCACATCACACATTTAATAAATTGAATGCCGAATTTTGCTTATCCAAAATTGTCAATTACACCTTGCAAATAATGTAGGTCCTTTCTTTCATTTTAATTCTATAGATCTCAACAATTTATCAACGAAATAGTGACCTAACATGAATATTGATATACATTATTATCAAGCAACATCTTGCAAGTCTAGATAGATCAGTTTCTTTCTGCAATTCAAGTGGGACCTCATGGAAAAAACAGTAAATCAATTTATCATTCTTTGTGGCAAAATACTGTCTTTACTTTTAAAATAGATTCATGTTGTTTGAACAAATTCCATGACCAGGTTTCTCAAGACATTTTTGGTAGTCTGCCCCACCCTTTGTCAAGGACATACAATTGCAAAGCTCGCGAAATCTGCCAACCACTTTTGATCTATTTATCTTAGGCAGCTCGTGACATACTATTATGGAGCCTTTGAACCAAAGATGAACATATTTTCAGCTTCTATTGTCACTGCATCCACCGGCATCTCTCTCTCGCTTTAGGCATCATTCATCTCAGATTGATCCAATGCAAAAGAAGTACATGCCATGAGTACAGTTTTCTAGAATCTGGCTGTTACTAAAGAAAGACACATTTGCACCTAGATCTAGCCATTGAGCTTCCAGTGATTTCATTTGTAAATGTCATACATAAATTTGTTACGCATATTCCATCATTTCAACAAAAGGATCAGATTCCATCACTCCAACTTAGGCCAGCAAGAAACTCACTAAATTTTTAGGAGCTCCATGTACCACCAGGTCTAGCTGCAAAGCAAACCACATATCCATCTACAGCCCAAATGTAGGATCCCATGAATTTATCTTGAATTCCCATGAAACTTAAATTAAATGCTTAAGATGGAGTATTTTAACTATTGAAGGTGCTCCTATGAGCTAAGAACAACTATAATTTAATATTATATCCAATGCTTGCACAGCAGCATGCATTTTGAAGGTTAAACCAGAGCAACATTACACCATACCTGAATCTAAAGAGCTGCATTAGTTCTTTACGCAATTCCGAGCAAAATAACTGGCCAAGACAACCAAATGTTATGACTTCCTTCTGGGCCTCAGTTTGAACATCAATGCCCATGGTGCTGCATGTATAGGGAAGGCTGCAATCACAAATGATGGATTTGAATAAGATGGCAATGATCAACATGGTTTTAGCTCAATCAGCAAATAAGGAGCAAAATGGAATCTTACCTTACAGCATTAATCATTAATGTCATTATTTGAGTTACTTCCAGTTGAGGAAAATGGCAATGGTTACTGCAAGGGAACAAAATGTCAAAAATCTTCAAAAACAAACAACAATGTGGATAAAACAAAAAGAAGAAAGAAAGCCGCAGAGCAGTATTAGCTAACCCACATAGCCAAACCAACAACTTATATTTTTTGCTACTCAATGATTTCATTAAGCTTACAAAATAAATTTGTAACGCATTTACACCTGCTGCAACCTGTGACAATTCAACCACAAAAAGATGAGCAATGGAAATTCAATGACTGACATGGCAAACAAAATATATATTTGTGATAAGAAAGTGCACAGGATTTATAGAAAAAGCATTACCAGAGAAAGGTGCATTTACAGTTGCTCTAGCCAGATTGATATCTTACTGTTCTTTGCATCTTTGTACTGCTTAAAGAACCTCCAGAATTTGTAGATCCTTGAGAATGAGCCTGAGTAGAAACTGAAAGAAAGAAAAGATTGAGAGTAAGAATACCTGAGTTGATGTTATGCCTGAGGCCCCAGATATGCCCCAGCCATGGTCCTTTTCTCCTCCTTGCTCTGATAATTCTGAATGGGTACAGGACAGGGCTCAAAATTAAACCTAAAGCTGCACGACTAAGCGATAGCCATGCATTTTTAGTTGATTTCTGTTTCTGGCCATATTATACTCTTTTAAGTTCTTGCAGCAAGAGGTTGAGAGATTGCAGAGCTCTGCCGTGCCCAGTTAGAGAAGGGTTTGGTCTATTTCAAAACAAGCCATATTTAAATCAAAGAAACAAGAACCTTTACTGCCTGTATTGCGACAACATATCAAAGAGGAAATTCATATACAAACTGCAGATATGGCCAAGCAGAATCCATAACCGGTTCTTCCTCTTGAGGATCAAAACCCTTGGTATTGCAGTTCTTCACGAAAAGATTATGTCTTTCCAAATTAGGGACATCCCTAAAAGCAGGAAGCTTCTCAAAAGTAACAGTCAATCCACCATTTGCTGGGTTTGATTTTGGGGAACGACTACCTAATGCAACCAATCTTGTTGAAACTGAATGGCGAGTACCCGCCATGGCAGTGTTTCACGCTTTAATGGAAAGGAAATCAAGCTGGCCGCAGGAACGATAGCTTGGAATGTCTGGAAAAGTCTCGATGCCTCCCATTGCTGAAGTTGAACCAAGAACAATAGGATCGACTGGCAGATCTCAGCCTAAACTCGAAATCAATGAAGCACTCTGATGTGGAACAGGGCCGATGGAACAAAACCTAGTTATGCCATAGCAGGAAAAACACCGTAGCCATTTCTCAAATCTCAGCCCTCCGATTGTACCGAATGAAATCCAAGCCGTCCAGATTAAGGCGTGGTCCATTACTTGCACTAAAACATTATTTATTTATTTTATTTATTTATTTATTTAACTAGCTCACTTGGACTCTCGGAGAGCCAGGATTCCTAAATTCCCCATGCTTAGTTTCAAGAGTAAGTGAACCTGCATCCACCTCTTAAATACAAACCCAAGTCAAAATGATAATGAAAATAAGGATCCGAATCCCTCAGACTTGAATTTAAACTTCTCCTGATTCTCCTAATACGGGCAACAAGTAAATACATGGTCTTCACTTTCTGCGCCTATATCACAAGCCCATAAACCCTTTCCTCTAATTGGGATTTTATACCATCTACTCAGCCTCAATAGCCAATTTGTGGGGAACCGTTCAGAATATATGACACTGCTTTAGCCAATTCTGAGAACCAATTCAAAACTTTGGCTGCCCCCGGCTCCAAATGCTTGATTAATATATATGCCTTGTAGTGTTGCATCTTGGCTACCAGAGGACCATTGATGCTTGTGTTGGCTAGCCGGACCAAAAAGAGGCCGATTTTGTTCTCCGGGCCACTGGAATCATTACACTCCCCATCTCACAAACCCCACCATCATCTCGAGCACCATCCTTTTGTTGTTCGAATTTACTCATTGTCAGATGAGATAATCCGTCCAGCTATTGCTCTTCACCGTTAACAAAATTAATGGCTTGAATAAAGTCCCACTTCCTAAAGGAGTAATTCACCGCAAAGGCATATATGGATTTGTATCCGTGCCAAGTTCATCTCTTGATGAAAGTTTTTGCATCGCTTTCAATCTGCTGATTCCATAGATTTTGAGATACCTGGCCCCATATAGGTGATCCATATATAGATCGAGCAGTAATTAAGGTTTTGAATAAAGATCTTCTTCAAACCTAATTGTGCAAGGTCACTTCAGAGCACTCGGGAGTTACAATCAGAGTAGTACCGATTTGCTCCTCGTGGACTCATTGCTTTTTGATGCACTCTTCCAATTTATATTTGGAGGAAAAATCTATTCCCAAATATCCGTGAGTAATCTACCGCCTCAAGTAGCCTCTCACTTCCACCATAATGCGGAATCTTAATGATCTCTCTCAACCTAAAGATCATAATCTTGATTTGAAAAGGTTTACTTTCATTTGCTTTGCAAGACTAAATGCTCTTAAGCTATCCAAGTGGCATTGCAGAACTTTCTCCTTGTCTCCGCCATCACAAGTAACGTAGCTATCCGTGATACATGAGTAGTCAACTATGTATGAACCAAGCTTGCAATTCGCTATGGATCTCCTTCTAAGCCATTCCTCCGCTCGCCTATGAATAGACCAAACAAGGTAGAGATAGCCGGACACCCGCGTACCCCAATGGTGTGTGTTCCCCGACAAATCTTTCATATCCCAAACAATTTAATGAGTAATTCCTCTCAATACAAATGCCAGGATCGCTACTTCTTATCTCATAAGGAACTCCAATGCGCAAGCATTCGCCACCTAGTTCTTTCGAAATCAGACAAATGTAAGCTTTGAAAAAGTCAATAAAAGCAACATACAGGCATGTTTAGGAGTCTTTGTTTTTCTCGATAAGCACTCAAGAGCAAGAGCATGATCTAGAGTGTTATGTTCCCCGCTAAACTCGCCGGAAACACATGACCATTTATTGTTTGCTTCCTCGCTCCCCAAGAGCCAAGTTTCTTTTTCTAATAGACTCCCCATTATCTTAGCAAAAGTGCTCCCCGGACAATATGGTTCTCAGAGTTTGATGCATCTTTCCTGCCACCCGCCTTGCGGAATGGGGTGCACTCTATTGAGTTTCCAGCTTGGTCGGAAGGCCTTCATTCACGCCATTCAATAGACGGTTAGTAATCGCCCATGTATTTTGACCACTCCATTTAATCCACCCTATGCAAATTATCCGGGTCATGTGCCTTGCCATTTGCCATCTCTCGAGCATTGTGACTTCGTCCTCTCAGAACAATGAGTCAGCGAATAGTCGTAATTCGGTATGCCACCGGTCCTTTTCATAAATATCCGCAGAACCAATTTAGACAGAGCATCTAAATTCTAGTGCATGATATATTCTTGTTTAACTCCGCACAGGTTCCGTATGACTTGGGCGCTTTTTGAATTTTTCGCTGGTCACATAGGTCTCAAGCGGTACTTTGTTTAAAGTATCCGCTTTTTGGCTCTCAAGAACCGGCCAGACCAAAGTTGGCCTTGCAATGCAATTCATTTGCCTTTGCTCGTGCTTCATGGCATTTATATCCTGCACCACGAAGCGCTGTGCGTTTTGTGCCGTGGATATTTCTTAGTATATCCAAGATCTCGTGATGCAGCCTTTGTAATATGAGTTTAGAGAAACGACATGCCCTTCCGGCCACTGGGCTCCATACCGGCTTTAGATATCGTGAACTCTATGTGTTTCCGGGATATTTCTTGCAATGTTGATAATTGATCTTGAGTTTGGGCTGAAAATAGCCTTCCTACATCTCGACCCTATTTCGCTTTGATCACCACATTTATCGCGCAGATGATCGATTCAGCATCTTCTCGCCAACATGGCAATTTCCAATCATGTCCACGCTTTTGGTTATGACATAATCGGGACGATCAGCCCCAGATGGTTTACACAAGTAAATTTTCCGTGAGCCTTGAAATGAGACAAACCATTTTACAATCTTCATTCAGATATGGTACGTAATTCCAAACAGGTTCTCCCATGATTTGAGGCTTTAAATCTTCAAAGGTGGAATGCAGTGGATCGCCAATCTCATTCAAGTGCACATCTAATTCTCATAGGCCTTAGCTTGTTTGTTGCCCGTCCGAGTTGAAATCCTTAATATAAACACATCTCCTCGCTTTCGATTTTAAACATCCACAAAAGCTTGCATGTAATGGGTCATCTAGATTTGTTCGGCGCCGCCATGAGTGGACGAATTGCATGGTGCGTATATGATATTGCAAAAATAAAGTTCAATTTTTTGTTTTAACTTTCAACCAAATGTATTGCTTCATCAGGATTTGTCTCCTGTGATCTCGCATCGCTTGTCGCCACTTTAGTATACACGTAATACCACCAACCTCGCCAACACTTCGATCGTTTTATCCCATATATCTTTCCTCATATTCTTCAAATCCTCGAATGTCGTGCAAAGAACGGTTTTACGTGTCTGTGTTTCAGAAAAATAGAAAATCATGTCAGTCTTACATCTATGTGGTATCTATTTTAGACCGGCTCAAGCCATGTGCATTCCATAAGCAAATCTTCGTAATTCCTCGCCTCTATTTTATAATATAAGATAAGATAAACATTATAAATATAAGATAAGATGGATATGTAATGAATGCTGTGGATATAATATTCTCGGCCCTTCCATGCCCAATCGGGATGAAGCTAATGTACTTTTTACTTCTAAAAATATGTTGTACTTTGATCAACAAGAGGCATTTGTCACTAAAAATAATCTCACAGATTGTCTTTTTCCCCGTGATCTTCAAAATTGTGGCATCCATTTAGGGGTTAGTAATTACTGACGTAATTCAGCTTTGGCTCAAAATCCTCACTTCCCCAAAATTTGTTTCGCAAAATTCACCCTTTGTATAATCGCATGAGCAGTATTTTTGGTTCCTAAGTATGTAAGTACAAAGGCAACCCCATATGATGCCGCAAAGAATAAAGATGGATCGATAAGAATTCGCAAGCTTATCAAACATTGATCTAAGAACTGAAGCTAACCTAAATAATCCACACTAAGGCATTGCTAAAGCCAGCCCAAGAGAGGTCTCACGCGAGTATCAAGCTCGCATATTTAGGGTTTGTTGAAGTCTCAAGAATAGCATTCTCGGCCCACAGCCCAATTTTTACTCCTCGTGATAATCGTGGACGAAAATAATAATTTTCTTGAGACTTTTAGCCAAATCCAATTTTAGTCCCAGATATATGGAGTTGTTCTACATTCTTTTATATATGGAGATTCAATGATGCGTAAGAGACAGGGCGGTAAGTTTGTCGCGACAATCCAACGGGAATTTTCACTCAAATTTCCAATGCCAAGTATCAGGCAAGAGGGAATCCTAAGTCTTGGTACTAACAAAGAGAGTGTATAATCGACTTCTTCATCTCGTTATGCTGTATGTGGCTCTTCATTTTTGTCATTACTTCCTATCGAATTCGCGGATTGAAACCAAGGCGTAAGATGGGATTGAAACCGTGGTCGAACAAACCATCCGAGATGGTGAAGAAGGCCTTAAAAAGACTAAGCCATAGCCTATGATCGTGAGGCGAGAGAGACGGAGCAAACAGGATATGAATAAGGCAAATAGAGGGAAGAAATGCACTGATAAGGTAAAAATCCGGCCAATGTTGATCTCACCTTATCCATTTAACACCAATAGGATCGTAAGACTCGGATCACCATCACAACCGCTCATATGGACGGTCAGATTTAATTCAATTATCATACCTAAATTTTCAATTTCACTGTTGCTAAATTATAAAAGGAGTAAGGTTTTGTAATGGTTAGATATGGGCTTATTTCATTTTTATTTTTTTTTGTTAAAAAACAATGGCTTTAGAATGGAGTATAAGCATGGACGCCATATGCTGCCCGGAGCATGGCTTTACCAGACCAAATTGGCCAGCTCCTTCTTTGTTGGAAGAGTCTGTTATTATCAGCGCTTTATCTATGCCCCCATACCATATAAATACCAGTGCCATATATATTAGCCAATCGTCAAGTCATCCTGATGCTCCTGAGATCATGATGCCCTTCCATGGGGCATCATAAAATCAAGGCGAATTTATTCGACCAAAGTTATATCATTCCTAGAAACAATTAAATTGGGTTATATTTCATACGATATCATAATCCATTCTTAAAACAAAAATGTCATGCATTTTTATGACTATAGTGGCTCCAAACTCCTTAATTTTGCATTCAGATAATCTGGCTAACAGATGTCATGCCCCATCACTTAATGAGTACTGACCTTTGTACGTAACTCCAAAAATTCCTATCGATTTTTGTCACAAGCAAAAACTCTAAACTAGAGAATAAAAATTTCAACTAGAAATTAAGGAGATCTTAATCGTCCTTGCTTTTTATGGCATGCCTAGTAGCATGTTTGAGCCACAACCGTTTGAGTCTATGTGTCACAGCCATGTGTCATGTTTAGTTTCCAACGACATGCTCGGAGCCACATGTCAAGTTTGGAGCATATGTGGTGCCTATTTTCAATGTGTCATGTTCTAGCCTTAAGGGCATGTTCAAGCCTAGGGACAAAATTTCCAACCTTTAAAAACATACAAGTGCTATATCACCTTAAAAATAAATAAATCATTTGAAGAGCATCATATAACCCTAATGGCATGTTTGAGCCTAGGGGCATGTTTGAGCCATGTGTCATGTTTGCCTATGTGGCCTAGGGCATGTTTGACCCTAGGGCAATGCTTGACCTGTGTGGCATGTCTGTTTCAGACAGACAGTTTGAGCCTAGGTGGCATGTTCATCACTCTTTCTCATAACTAGTCTGGACATTTTAAAGGCCACTTTTATGGTCTTATCATCAGCTTGCATGTCTCATTAATGTATAGGTATTGTGCATAAACAATGTCAAAATGATGGACAAAAGGATCTGTATGATTCAAGCATGGTGGCCTCCAAGGACACACTTATTCAAAACCAAAGTTGGCTTTAGTCACAGCTATCGGATTACCATTATGCAAACAAGGTATACACAATACTCGTGGGTCAAGTTAGAACCATAATTTCTCCACACTATGCTGACATTGATGCCGCATTTTTTGCCATATTATAACAAGAATTAAGAATTTCGTTTCCTGGATTAGATAAATGTTTAGATCAAGTTGGGATCCTCATGCATTAGGAGTTCAATTATGATGAAACAACGCTTAGAGACACAATATTCTTTAGGAAAAGAAGGGTGCTGTGAAGAAGATATTCGCGATGGCTAAGTTTCCCATAATGGGATGAATAGTCCAAAGGTATTCAAACCATTAAAGATGCTATCTTTGAATGAACAAGTGCCTAAATACGTGAGAGAAAAAGTATAAACTCTAACGTAGTATACCTGGTGGAGAAGATTTTGAGGAAACATGTGAGGTAGCGTCGATGGTGCCTTCAGTTTCTAACCTTTTACTAGATAAAGACGAGTGGCAAACATGCCTTATACTAGACAAAGGCTTATAGGAAGCAAATCGCATACCTTATCTTTTAAATGCCTGTAACTTCTCATGTTTCTAAATATTGCAATCGATTTGCTATGCCATGCATCCAGGTGCTCCATATTCTAGATTGCCCAGAGGGGTATATTTGGCTAAATTGAGGTGCACTATTTCACTTATACAAACAGTAGTCAACGTGATTCAATGCGTGACATGTGTGCAATGGGGTCACCCCTCAATATTCTATTAGGTTCTAACTAGAGCAACTGCTTCCTATTAGAAACAATGATGAGGCTGCGGCCAAGATGAGCAATGAGGTGGCAAAAATGAGTTATGATATGGCTTCCGAAACGTAAACATTGTGTATTGCTAGGTTCTTGAAGGATTTATGTTTTGGAGGCTTCCATTTTAGGTCCTTTTATGACATACTAAGAAGTTTCAATTGAAAACACAAAGCAAGGAGAACTACGCCGGATTGAGTTGATCTATCCTTCTCCCCGGTAATTAATTCAAGAGCCGCTTCTTTAGTAGTAAGATACAGCTTTGCTGATGGCCGATGATCCAACCTCCATTTGTTCAAGCTGTAATGGTTTCAAGATATTAGCAAGCAGAGATGATGCATCGAAGATGATTATCACGCTTCCAATGAAACCCTATGAGAACCTAGTAACTCATGTGGTTTTATGTTTTCTGAGGCTCTAGACGGTCATTTGCATGGATAGCTTGGTGCACTATCCCTAAACATGCATGAAGAGAGGCGTCACCTAAAAATGGAGTTTTAAACCTATCTACCATCCCAATTGTCCTAAACATCATCAGCATCGCAAAACTCGCTTATTGAATTTAACCCATTTTGATCAGAGGAGGATAGATCCAAAACCAATTTTGTCATTGTCGTTGTTCGCGATTTCCAATTGCAACTTTCGCCAAGTCTCTGCTCAAGCAAGCAACTAAAACTCGAAGCCAAATGTAAACTCTTCAAGAAGTTGAAGTAACACACAAGGTCAGGCTACATTTAGTCGATTTAATTCAGATCTTGCAATGTCATGATGTAGAGTTGCAAAAAGTCTTTGAAGGATCAAATGCCTTATTAAAGCTTCATTTTCATACTGCACATGATCTAAGTGTACTCTCAGACCTTTGGTATTTTCCTCATCTCGGATCTATTAGTTGAGGTTGAAAATATCTTCATATATATTCTTTGATGATTTTTTGCTACATTTATGACCGAAAGGACATGACCTAGCTATATTATGACCATTTGATCCTGTTTTCAATAAAATTCTTTACCAAGATCGATTCAAAATTTATCTGATACATTGTTCAAACTTTTTCAACTTAACTATTTTACCCGTGCATGTTTCTATATTCAAAATCCAAGTTTGATTAGGCTGCCATCTCATAGCAAACTTTCATTAGTACTTAGAGCGTTTCTAAAAATTTTCAAAATAAAGCAGTCCAAACTCATATTGCGACTTCTTTTTGTATGCCGCTCAGATCGTTTCGATCAAGGTAAATTATCGCGACGAAAAATACTTTTTGTAATCCAAATTCCAATTTGACCAGTTGCTCAACACTTCTATTCAAGACAATCTCTATACAATTAGCTCTTGATTTCTAATTGCCACAACAGGAGGAAAATAGATCCAAACCCATGTCTCAAGGGCCTTATTGCTTTTAAGGCTTTCAATCAGAATCTCTCGACTATGTCTCAAGTGCAACGACGAAACTCACCTCCATAATGTAAACCCTACAATAACTCCAAGAACACACAAGGTTTACATTTTGGAGGTCAAACATGGTTGTTTTATGTATAACTAGGTGCACCATTTTTAACATGCATGCAGAGCTATGGTAACTCGAAATAACATAATTTGATCTAATCCCAATGATCCCAAAGACCCTATATTGCAAAAGGTACTCGACTTAATTGCCACACCTGAGGAGAATAATCCAAACCCCATTTTGTCGGGCTCTATTACTTCAAGATCTTCAACCGCAACTCTCGACCGTGGTCCCAATCCACAAGCGATCAAATTGACCTCCATACTATAAACCCTACAATAACCTAGCAACATGCCGTATTTTCCGAGGCTGAAACGTATTGTTTTTATAGATAACCAGTGCACCATTTTGAACATGCATGAAGGCACTTTGACTTCTAATTGCCATAACGGGAGGAGAATAAATTCAAACCCCATTTTGTTTAATTCCTATCGGCTTCGTCTTCCATCGCGAACTAGAGTCGAATCCCAAGATTACTACCCCGCTATACCAGATGAGTAAGGGATGATTTGCACTTCAAAGTTTAGACTTTCGAGGAGAACAGTATAGAACAAAATTGTTAATTCCGCCAATAGTTGGAAGGCTTTGATATATGCTAAGGATGTGGTGCAAAGGTTTAGACCTTTGGGCCATGTGGGCCTTGTGCATATAGTTGTTTGAGAGCTCGAGCCAGCTCACTTTGACTGAGGCCTGCGGTTGCGGTGAGATAGCATGCCACGCCAAGAGTCCATTTTAGTGGTATCGAGCAAATGCTTCGATGGCTGGCTTCTCCTACCAAAGTTAATCTCTTTGAAGATGAGGGAACTCAAGGAAAACTTTGAAAGCAGCATGATAATTCGCCATGAGAAAATCTTGCGTACCGCCGACGATCCATTCCGTCCACCGTACCATTCCGAACCGTCCCACATCCACGTCCGGCGATTCACCGCCAATCCGTTCGTCCCATCTAAACGCGCGACCACCAGACCAGGCGAACCAGATCGTCCGTCCTGGAACCCAGTTCCATGCCATCCGTCCGTCCACCGCCCATCCGTCCGATTCGTCCATCCACGCGATAATATGTTTGTTTGTTATTCAACCACCATAAGTTTTATAAATGCCCTACTTATCTTGGAGTAGTTAATTAAAGGGAAAGAAAGGAAGCTACAATTTGCCTCTAAGTCCGACTAAGAAAGAGGACAAAAGCAAGCAGCATAGCTTCGTTGAGGAGATGGAAAGGAAGAAGGTGGCTACTGTCCCGAAAAATCAGATATGAATTATATTGAGAATAGTAGTCTCTACGCATTTTGGGATACTTCATTCAAGATCAAAAAAGTACATATCTTTATTCGAACCTCGTAGTGAGTTTGATTTTATTACCATTGATAAAGGAACTAAAATTAACTTATATTCCTTTATCAAGTGATGCTGGAATTATCTTCCTCGCTGAATGTTGCCCCTCCCGCCTCTTCATTTATGGCCTTCAAGGACGCTTGAATTTCAATCGCAAGGATATGTCTCAGAACGCTCTTTTCATGGTTTCCACCTTGGAGATATGTATATATTCTAGGCATGCCATGGCATAAGGCTATCAATCCTCTTATAGATTGGCAGCAGAATTGTTATTTTATCCTCGAAGGGTGCAAAAGACCTTCAAGTTTGTGAAGGATGATATTGTTTTCCCCAATTCCAACAGCTTCTCGCTAGGCCAATTTAAACGCTTGCAATGAAGACTCATTTTGTGTATTTGGTGGTTTTGCGTCCTAAGTCCGATGTATCCCCATTAAAATGAGCGCTAAACTGCTCTTTTGCATTATTATGATGATGTCTTTTCAAATGAAATACCTACAAACTTTTAAGCAATTTAACGTATGGAGGACCACAGGATTGATCTTCTTCCCGGAAAGAACCTCCTAATTAAGCTCCTCCTTTATCGAGAATGCATGGCCAACAAGTTGAGATTAGGCTTCAACTTAATGAGTTACTGCGTCGGATTGATCTCGGCCATAGTTCTTCACCTTTTGTGCTCCTCAAATTTTGTTGGTTAAACAAGATAATTCCCGGCAAGATGTATATAAGATTGCACTTTGAATATCAAGATAACCATAAAGAATCTGCTTCCTATATCAAGGGCTACATGATTGGTTTGATCACCCATGTGCCACGCTTTTAGTCGCCCCGATCTTTAAGTTTGTGGTATTGGCAACATAAGGTTAAGTACCGAAGATGTTCATATAAACCTGTTTCTGGATAAACCTTTTGACATTATGAGTTTTTGGTCATGCCATTTGGACTTACAAATGCGCCTAAACTTTTAAGTAGGCTAATGGGGCTTAATATTTGAAAATGTGTGTATGGCGCTTTATGTTGTCCTTTTTCATGATATATTGGTTTTTTAGTAAAGTCCGAGAAGATCATTACTGCATTTCCATGGAGGTTTTCCACGCTAAGGGAGGAGTCTACTACTTTAATCTTAAGAAAAGCATCTTTTTCCAATTGAAATTGAATATTTTAATATATTGATTGTGCCGAGGGTCTTAAAGTTGATCCCGTGATATGGTACAAGCAATTGTGGATTGGCAAGTACCTACTCGGGGCCACGTGATCGCATTCCTTTTGTTGGCTTATATAGTTATTATAGGAAGTTTGTACGTAATTTTGCTCGCTTAGCTTCAGATTTATATTTGTTGCTAAGTGAAAAATGTTCCTTTCCAATGGAATCATAATCATCAGCTTGCTTTCCAAGTTTTAAAGGATGCCATAGTTAATCCCCGCCCAGATTTTGCCAAAGATCGTCTACCTTACTTGTTATGTGTTGATGCACGTGGTATGCCTTTGGGCTTAACTTTGATGCAAAAAAGGATGGTCATCCTATTGCTTGCTCAAGTTTTCCGACATGGAGTGGATATAGTGTTTATGATAGCACTTCGTCGGCCATTCATGCTTTGAAAGTGTGTATGGCACTATCTTTAGGATCGATGATTCATACTTTGATCAATTACCAAAGACATTGTGTGCACATTGTTTCACGCCGTAAAACATTATCTTAAAGGCGCTCGAAATAGGTTGCTTTTTATGCCACAATATGATTTCTTATTGGATTATTGTCCTAGTAAAGAGAAGGTTGTGGCAGATGCTTTAAGTAGGCATTGGCAGCCGTCCTCTTTCTATAGCACAATCCAACCATTCGAGGAAATGAAGTCAAGCAGGGCTGCCACCGACCATGATTATAAGGATATCGGTTGTTGGTCAAAGTGGCAATGCATATCTATTGTTTAAATTTGGTTTTCCCTAAGTGGGAACTTTTTGGAATTTTTTCACCAGCTTGCTCAGTTTATAGGGATTATGGCAGCCTAAAAATATTCCCATAACCAAAAAAATAAAAGAAATTCCCTTCATATGATCTCGAGGAGAAATTTGATATCTTTCCCGTTTCGTATTTTTATTATCGCCTCGTACCGGCTAAGAAGATGCATGCCACGAATATGCCACGATTTACAAGTGAATGGATGCACCTAAAATGTTTAATCCAGCCCGCGGCCTCGATTGGAAATTCATTGCGGTTGTGGATCTAAGGAGAATCGCTGCGCGATATAAAGCAAGTGGTGTCAAGCGACCATCACCGCTTGATTGTTGCTAGGCACTATGTTTTGGATCATACTCGCAACAAGTACCACAAATCTAGAGAGAAACCATGGTCTATAATCAGCCCTACCTTCTTTCTTTCTACTTCTTTCTCACATTTGATCCAGAGGGGTTCTCGGGAAGTTCGAGCTAGCTTCAGCTAAGGCCCCCATGGAAATTTCGATGAGCGCTGGTTTATTTTCATGTTATATCCCCAAATTTTTAGACTAACAATTTGCGACTTTCCAAAAATTGGATTTTTTTTTTTTTGGGTATGACTAAGAAATTTCCTACGTTTATGTTGCATCTGCTCGCATGCATTCCACGAAGCTTTCCTCAAATTGACATGGAGATTGAGGTTCATTTATGAACGGATAAATCCACCTTCAGGTTGTAGATCGGGACACTGGCCTGGGTTAGAGAGCCTATAATCGGCTGATTTTGATTCATCGAAACTTCCAGGTTTGGACTTCCTAGAATTTTATTCCCCATCCAGTTGCAGAGTTGCAGAAGGAAAGTATTAATCCATCTCTTGCTTCAATATCTGGAGCTTCTTCTACAGGGGCATCTTCTTCGAAAATGGATTGTAGATTGGCCCTCCCATGTCCAGCATTTTTTGGTAGCACGACATCTTTGAATGCTCCATCAGTCATCGATCTTCTCTTGGACACCGCTCGGGCCAAAGCAATATTCTAGAAGTAAGGACTCTTCTTTCTTTTGTTTCAATTTAGTCTGCTATGGCTGTGCTAACTCTTATTAACAAAGTATAGTCACAAAAAAATAAATCTTCGGAGCTTCTTACTGCACAAAATAAATGTTTACAGTAAATATTACTGTAATTTCTATTAGATCTATTTGCGAATAGGATTGTTCCAAGGTTTCGAGTAGATCCAAAACGATTGAGGTATGCTTTTATTGGCTTCCTAGCCTTTGTCCATGCTACAGTTTCAGGGTATCATAACAAATTGAAAACCTTTTAGATCAACATAGATTATATCTATATACTTATATGGTTTTGCTGGGTATTTCTGGCCATTATGGAAATTATACTTTTCCTCCGCACTTATTTTATCCCGATGCAGATATTTTTTCCATAGGATGTTGAGTTGCAGGTCTTGGTAGAATGCATGAACACATGCTAAATGTGAAGCAATAGAGGAATAATAATTGGCATAGTAGTCATGCATGGAATTCTCATATGTCTCCTTCGCCTTCCTCGTCTTACTGCAGTACATAAATAAATGATCTCTACTATTGAGCATCCCACTTACATTGTAGCGCTTAAGGATGTAAAATACAACAGTAAAAAAAGGCACCAAGACAAAACATATGTCATTTTTTCCTTTCAAACATGAACTTATCACTTGCTGTCTATCTATGCAGGGGCATCTAATTCTAAAGGATTGAAGGTGGATCGCCTTCTTATGAAGTATGCTCTATGGTCCCCTGCCTTGCCACAGTTTGAAGCACAAAATAAATGTTTACAATAAATATTACTTTAATTTCTATTAGATCTATTTGCGAATAGGATTGTTCCAAGGTTTCGAGTAGATCCAACGATTGAGGTATGCTTTTATTGACTTCCTAGCCTTTGTCCATGCTGCAGTTTCAGGGTATCATAACAAATTGAAAGCCTTTTAGATGAACATAGATTATATCTATATACTTATGGTTTCATGGGTAGCTTTGCCATTATAGAAATTATACTTTTCCTCCAGAATTTATTTTATCTGATGCATGATATTTTTTCCGCAGGATGTTGAGTTGCAGGTCTTGGTAGAATGCATGAACACATGCTAAATGTGAAGCAATAGAGGAATAATAAGTATTAGTAGCCGCATGGAATTCTCTATATGTCTCCTCTGCCTGGTTTCCTGCCTTACACAAGCATTACAAATAAATGATCTCTACCATTGGAGCATCCTTTACTTTTGTAGCAGTTAAGAATGTAAAATACAACAGTAAAAAAAGGCACCAAGACAAAACATATGTCATTTTTTCCTTTCAAACATGAACTCATCACTTGCTGTCTATCTATGTAGGGGCATCTAATTCTAAAGGATTGAAGGTGGATCGCCTTCTTATGAAGTATGCTCTATGGTCCCCTGCCTTGCCACAATTTGAAAGCCAAATTTAATGAATCAAAAACTACAGCTAGGTCAACTTTCTTTTCATGTCCATTTCAATTTGAATGAGTTTTATTTTATAGTTAGTGTTTCCAAGTAAATATTCTCTATTTTATAGTTAGTGTTTCCAAGTAAATATTCTCATTATGTGTTCAGGTAACATAATGATTATATATTCTATCTTGCTCTTCCATGATGCAAGCGTCACATACCAAGGTAATTCTGGCAGGAACCAACGGTAATTAATCAATCACTGTGTTATTTTGTTACTGTATTATTTTGTTCCTCTATTTATATAGTATATGGTCTTATTTAGATGGGCATCTCAGGTAGAGACTAGGCTAAACATTTCTTCATTGCATACTCCTGATATAATCTCTGGGCATTCTGAAAGTGTGTTTGAACCTTGAGAGGCAGATGGAATCATAGAAAATTTGCAAGCGATCTCTGTCTGCATCTCAGGCTTTGTCAGTGATGCAAGAACATGCAATAACGGTAGATCATATTACTACAAGGGAAAGGCTTTTGAGAATTTCAAACAAAAAATCCATTGTACTTTATTGCTTTCTCTTTATTAGGTATTAAGCGACCATTTATACATCTCTTTAAATCCTAGGTGGCAATTTGTATTCTTAACGTTTTATGATCATTGCAAGAGATCGAACATGATTTTCAAAATACTCAGATTTTTAGTGGTATTTATATATACACAGGAAAGCCACTTAGCACAGGCAGAATACCCAAGCAGCATATATGGAATCTTGACTCATATATCAAGTCATTCGTTTTAGTAATTTTACTATGGCGTAAATAAAGCAACTTTTAAAGACAAAATGTTGAATCCTATGTCAAATCTACAGGTAGGGTACACAGTATGTGGATACCAATTTTAACATAGAACGCTATTGCAAAAATAGCAAAAATCAAAATCACCTTGCACATCCTCTTCCTAAGGTAAGTCTCAAGGAGGATGAGAGTCCCTTTGAAACATGGAGTTCAAGGTGATTGCAAAATGCGATGGCAACAATATGTAGCATAATAACAGGGGTTTTTTTTTGTATTTTTGTACGGTTTTTCCAATGGTTTTTATATATGATTTGATACGACATTGCACAAGGCCAAAGGCCTATTAATTAGTGGCCAATCTAGAGTGCGATTTTATTTGTACACGCTGAATTAATTCTGCACTTTTCAATAGTGTGTAGACCCATATATCATATTTTCCTCGTTCTAATTTTCTATTACATTTTATTTTGCTCGACATGCAAAGCTCTCGAAAGGCTCTCATTTTAGGGTTCCTGCTTCTCCGGGTTATGATTTTTGGTCAGAAGGATCCTCAATCTCTAAAATTAAAGCAAAATCTGCCGAAGTTTGTGGTGATTCGCAGCTTTATTATAATCCCACAACTCAAATCTCTTCGGGTTTCATTGATTAACCTACTGAACATAGATTTGGCTACGTAAAAAGGTCCCTTTAATGGATTTGTTGGACTAGCTTTTGTTTTATGCCTGCTCTAGCCACGGATCCAGCAGAGCAAAGAAGGACAAAGAAGGAGGCTACCGTAATGCACATGAAAGCAAAGATTTGGAAAAGATGGAGGCATGATGTGCTTTTTGATTTGAAAAGATGGACTCTAGATGCCCTAGAACGGAAAAGGTCTTTTGCACTTCGCCTTATAAAACATCATGGTTGGTTAAAGGGAAAACGCCACAACAATCCAAGCTCTTCTCCCAAGAGATGCAAATCGAGGTAACACAACAAATTGTCCTTTTCTTGGCTTCTTTCTTTGATCTTAGCCGACTCCGGGCCTCGATACTCATTTCCGGTGCCTTACACGGAAAGCATAGAGTATTTCTAGTAATCGAATGCGAAGATTATGCATGTTGCCCTCGAATTTGAGCTGCTTTCAGGCATCCCGCTTCAGAGATTGGATCTACCATAATAATCTCTCGAAATTGAAGCGACGCAGATTCCCTGCATCAATTCCATGGAGAAAGGATGCTGCTCTCGTACCGATGTGAAGAATACCGGAGCAATACCGTTGATGAAGCTAGAGAGAAGTAACGAAATTCCAAAGTCCCTCACAGTTTGAGGTTCTATTTTTTCAATTTTCCTACTGTCTTACTACAGATCTATAATTATTATGAGATGTATGCATTGTGTTGGACCACTTTACTTAAAAATTGCATGATGCTGATGCATTAACCAAGGGAAATGTGGTAATTAAATTGAATGCATAGATTGCTAATGATCTCTAGTAGTATTATCTAAAATGTATGGGTATTTGTGGCTAAGCAGGCTTCATTAAATAGATCTTCAAGATATAATCATTTTAGAAATATGCAGACCTTGAGAATCTTTTTGCTTAACTTTAGGTTGGAAGTCACAAAGCCATGCAGCTTATCAGGAATCTAGGTGGTTGCATGGTGCAAAGGGGACGATCTCTTAAATTATGAGGCACTATTTTTGTGTATATTGATTATAGGCAGCTGATTGCATTAAAGTTTATGCATGGTCTGAAAGTGGTTGCTATTGCTAAAGTCTTAGCAAAGTTGGCTTGCTGATGACAGTCATAAAGCTTGGAGATAAAAATTGATCATTTAAAAGAGCTCTTAAATTAACTCATGGCTAATTTTGATGAGCTCGTCTGATTAAATAGTTCCTTATGAGCATAGCGCTGATCCAAATTGGCACAGAAGATGGACTAGGGGCTCAAATAAAAATGCATACTAACATGATGATTTGACATCAGTAATTCCTTGTGCATGTTATTGGATTAACTTGTGTAGCAAACGTTCTTTTGAAGATGCTTTTTGCAAGGCTGTGGTAATATCCTAATAGATCACAGATAATAATTACTGCATTATATAGCTCAGAGCAGGAACAGATCTGAAATTTTAAATGTGCTTTGCAATTACATAACGGATATGGTTCTCATGCTTAATTCTCTACCGCTTGCCTTTATTTATTCATCTATATGATGGTAATGTGGATTTGATGCCTTGTAAAAGATCCTTTGCTAGCTATGGACCTGGATGTAATCCCAGATGAACAACGTGAGCATCCGTGATCCCGAAGCCATGGGCGCTGAAAGTAGCATCTAGGTACAGCCTAAGTGCCTCTGTGGATCTTTCATTGTCCTTACATGTACGACTGCTTTGCCCTGCATACCCCAAATGGAGAACCACCGGAAGCTTGCTTGTCCTTCCAACAGCTTTTCGCAGCGTTGGGGACTCCATCGCCATGGCTAAAGCAAGGTTGGGCAAACGCGGTATCACCCATGGCTAATTAATTCTCCTCGAAGTAAAATGATATGGCATTCCAATGCATCCCGCTTTTGAAGGTAGAAACCCGCTCCGAGTAGGATCCGTATGGAACTGCGGGTGGACTTTAATTCCCAAGGGCTCATGCCAAGAAGGCTTCGTGACTCCGCCGAGGTCATTCCAGTGTTGAGGGATATCATCGGACCCTACACTTCAGCCCCATACAAAGGGACCGCTCGACTCAAGGCCCAAACAAGTGTGATTCAGGACTCCTGTGCATAAGCAACTTTGCCTTGTGGTCAGTTGTTCCGCCTGCATATAGTGCTCTAACCTCGCTGCGGAGCCCAACCTCGATGGCGATAGGCCAGAGGTTGAGATCATCAAGATATATATGAGTTGCCGGATTGTGTGATGTATGAGATGGGCGCCAGACCTCCATGCTCGAGCCAATCTTCCAAATTGACAAATGTATAGCCAAAGAGTGTGGGGAGAGGGGCAACCCCAAACACTCCAATACTACCGGACATAAGCCGCCTTGACGATGTGATACTACCGAGCATGCCTCGCCAGATAGCTCTATATACCGTGATTCTCGCAAGTCAAATTAAGGAATCACCACAAAACCTCGCATCGTTGTTTCGCGGATTTCGCGAAAAGCTTTTGACATAAAGGCTCCTCGACAGGTTATGGGATGATCAGTGGGTACCGGGGATCGCGTCTGGGCGAAGAAGCGCGCACTTATATTTCCATTCGCGACGCGTGCACATCGCCCGCGATTGAGACAGACGCTGGGCTCGTGGAAACACGAGCAAAGCTTTGCCGCTAAGTTGCCAAATTGTATTTCATTGAGGATGAATGTCATGCCCTCCGTGACCAGGCTTGCCCATATCCGGTGAGCCAAGATGTTCGATTGTTAGTGCCCGGCCAACCGCTGTAATGAGTTATTGAATATGGCGCCGTGAGGGTTTGTTGGGGCCATACCTTCGAGGTTATGGATGCTGACTCGCTTGTGTCCTCCTCGATCGCATTGAACCGTTCTATACAATCGTATTGCGGCCAAAGATAATTTACACGCTAAGGTTTTTCCCTCAAAACCCTTCGTGAGTGGGGGGGGGCTTTTAATCCCGCCGAATACTTTGTCGCTTCCTTCTTTTGTTTGGGTCCCATAGGCCAATTCCGGCCTCGTGGACGCTTAAAAATCTATTCTATTCTATTTTTATTTTGTTTTTTCTCTGCTTTCTTTCTCCTCGCCCTCCTTTAGGGAGTTCCAATGTCCTTCGCCTACTTAACCGATCGCTTCTTCTACTCAATGGCTAAAATCAACGGTCCTCGTTTTTTCCTTATTTTTATTGCAAAGGGGTTTGGATGGGGCTAGAGATTAGGATGGGATTAGTAAAAAATAGAAGCAGTTACATTGATGAGGAACTTTAGTGTTATTCCACAAGGTCTTCAAGGACAAACACTAAGTCAAACAATGCTACTCTCATCACCAAATTTCTTGAGAAACTACAAAAGTTTGGCCAACTTTTTCCGGCTGCCTTTTAAGTTTGAAATTTTTCTCTCTAGTCATAACCAAAGGTCTGATCAAATTAACAAATTAACAGAAATCTACAAGGCCAACATAACAAAGAAAAAACTTACAGAAATAGACATGCAATAGAATTGAGATGAAGATAGCGACCAACTAGTCTCAGAACAAGTAGCAGATGAATATGTTCTAGGCTGACAGCAATTTGGGGCCATTGATACATCAGACTACCTTTCTAACCTTGTCAGACTACAACTGGGACTCTGGGAGGGAGGGAAATACTCATCCATGCTTTAAGAATCATAATGCCACTCTTTTAAAGCAGCACAAGCAAGCATTCTTTATTTGCTGCAACTACAGAGATGTGCATTTGTTGTGCAAAAATCAGTAAGACCCAGAAACAAAGTAAAAGTTCAGATCCCCACAATAGATGCCATACTATTTTGTCTTAAGCTTAGCTGCAGTCAAATGCAGACAGGCATAAGGATATTTACACCCAGTTTCACCTAACAAGCTCAGATGAGTAAGGCATATATCATTAACTCGGAATAATGACACTTTGGCAACAATCCAGACCTCAAAACTCCACCAACAATTATAGGGCAAAGTATTGAGGACAGATGCCCTGAAAAGTGTATGAACCAAGTTTCTTAAGTTACTCCTCATCATTGCCATGAACTCTATATTCAACAAAAAGATTTAGGAACAACAATATACAAAAGCTACAAAATATATGTACATCGGAAGCTTCAGAACTTCTACTACTGGTAATTCATTCTTCATCGCAGTCATCAAAGTACCTGTCTTCAGCATCTCGCGAAATTTCCCGAAGCCAATAATCATCTAATGAACAATTATTATCTATATCGGGATAATCAACATGTTCAGAATCTTCTCCAGAAAGGAACTTCTCCTGCATAATTCGAGTAAAATCCAACATTTTCTTCTGTAGCTCTTCCTCAGATAATGTAGATCCCTTGTCATGCATTTTGTCCTGTTCATTTTCTTGCACATCAACTCTGTGCTTGTCTTCCTGATGGGCAGCATCAACAAATTCCTGCATGTTAGAACTAACTTAGATTGTGCCGAACATTGGATGGAATAAAAAGCCATAGCAATTAAAAGCTACTTGGAATGTTAACATTCTGGTGTACTTACTTAATTTTGATCATTTATGACACATGCAAATAAAAGAAAACAGATAACATATAGCCCTCATAATGATTGCCATTGTCAGCAAGAAAAGCAAATGCTAAGCATTTATTTCTTATCATATAGGCCTACTTACTCCCATGGCAAAATATTGTCCCAGAAATTGGCTTTTCTAAACTGACTTGACATAGATACTTCAGTCAATATAAAGATCATTGTGACCACTAAAATAGGTACCATATCCAAGCATGACAAGCACTGGTAACTAAGCAATTACATCCAAAAAACAGATAATGAAACCATTACCTCTTCCTCCTCCTCTTCTTCTTCTTCTTCTTCTTCTTCTTCACTTTCTCCTTCCGAATCAGAAAGAAGACCTGCTTTTTGGCGTTCTTCTCTAAGTTTAGTCTGCACAAGCAGCTCGTCTGTCTGTCTGACAAGAAGTTCAGAAAAACGTTCTCCAGGGCGTGGAGCAATCGCTCTTATAGCAGGATCTTGAAACTGCCCAACATATTCATGATGCAAAAGTGGGCATCGTGTTCTCATAGCATCCTCAGAAAAATAATTCCCATCACGAACCAAACCATCCATGTAAGCCAGTCGCCTATTTTTTATTAAAACAGCCTTACTTTTCTGAGGATTCATTGCACCCCTTAACTGTCTCAAATGCCAACCAACTTCATAATCATTTTCCAGGACGTCGAAATGATCTAATTCCCCACTACTCATATCCTTTCCATAACGTTCTGCAAAAAAGCGGAATAATAATGCTTCAGAAACCGAAGCAAACACTAGAATTCCAGGAGGCCACACCCAAAGAATGCATTTTCAATTATCCCTCAAACCCTAAATTACAAAAATACCCAAAACAGCTCTATTTCATAGCCGACATAACAAAGACATGAAGCTCACCTAGGAAAATTGCAGCATCACGACGAAGGAGCGAGGCAAGATGAGATTTTTTTTCCTGCTGCCCAACTGGCCCCTGGGATCCAGCAACAAAGGTATGTGGCAAGTAGAGCTCCGGAAGTTGTGAGAGGCGTTCTGAAATATTCTCAATAGCACTTTCGCTCATTTCTGGAACAGACACTCCTGCTTCGAATTCCCTCCCCATTTTCTGTGCCAAACGGAACAGACTACACATGGAGCGATTCTCTTATATATGGGGGATATGGCTGTTTATGGGACCTGCTTTTGGCTTTTGCTTACATGGCAATTAGATATGCCACATCTGCAGAAAGAATGGATAAGATTTAGGTTTTAAGGTGGAAAAAGATTTAGGTTTTAGGGCGGTTTTCCACTAAAGAATCTGGATCCAGAGACGTGAGTGCTAAACCTGGAAAAACCTGGAGGTAAGGTTACTGCTTTTCGATGAACCAATAGATCTGAAGATCATTCCTTGGCAAATCTCAGCAAGACGATAAATATGGGAATGATTGATACACAAAAGGACAAAACTATGTCCAAGACCTCAGCACTAAAAAATTATCAATGCATCACTGTTTGTCCAGGTTTGAAACCTGAGTCCTTCGGCGTGAGGTGATCATGGGAACCCTCAACAAGGCATTCTGGCTTCAAGAAGACCTCCAGATTTGACGTCCATGAGAAACCGCCCTTATAGCCAAGTGCAAAAGACATGATGGGCATACCATGAATATCTTGTGGATATCCCTTGCATATTCTAGATTCAATGGTGCAAATGCTCTTAATAGGAGTAGTGTGAATTGACACGATCGCAATCGATATACCAGCGAAATCATACTAGTATCTGGCCAAGGTTCCAAAGTAAATCCACCAATAGAATTTGGAGAAAACATGTACTTAGGCTCACCATCTATCATACTCCGGTGGCTCTGCAATGAGCACTTCTGAGCATCCTAACGACTCTGCCATGAGCACCTTCCGAGCATCCTGGGTAATTCTATTTTTGTCAACTAATCAATCTTCAATGTCACGATTGATGCGCCCCAACGCCAAGGTTTTGATCTCTCTTTCTCTCTCTTTGGTGGTTTAAGATCCATTTGGTCACTTTTGGATTGACGCTAAAATACTATCTCCATCTATTTATCTTTACCCATAGATACTTAAACTTCTTCACCTTTCCAATCACAAAAAATCAAGCAACAAAAAACTTGGCTTCAGATGATCCATTGAGCTCTACTTCCTTACAGTAGTATGACAATTGTTGGTAAAACAATGCCAAGGCACTAGAGAAGAATGTATACCACTTGGTGACGAGATCACAAAATGAAGTATGGTTTGATGCCAAATGCTCCACTCCGGTCCTAATCTTGAGTTCAAAAGCACCCATACAGCTGCATGAGGTAAAAGTGTGTATTAAGCATTTCTATTATTTATTCCATATTGTATTCTAATCCTTTGCTAGTATATATGACTTGTCATAGTATTTGGACATGCTTCACAAAAAATCCGTAACTTGTCGAGATATCGATAGCCCCATGTCGCCTAGATGATCGTGAGTGTGCCTACCTTGGTATTCTAAAAGTTCTAGTGCTAGTCTTAAGAGACAATGTGAAGTTGAG
Organism: Isoetes taiwanensis; assembly: GCA_021234155.1. Lineage (NCBI taxonomy): Eukaryota > Viridiplantae > Streptophyta > Lycopodiopsida > Isoetales > Isoetaceae > Isoetes > Isoetes taiwanensis. Next base: position 3,305,303 of record JAJEKV010000031.1, read on the forward strand.
AGAGAGGTCACACGCAGGGACATACAAAGGCCAAGCAAAACTTAAGGGCCATTTCAAGAAAAAGTCGCGATAGCCTTGCTCATGCATGTGAAACAAAAGATGACATGGTCGGCACAACTCCCCAAGACCTTAAAGCCTCTATTGTTCCATTTGTTCGATCAACCCTAGGTTGTTGGGAAGGAGAATTGCTTCCACTCTCAAGAGTTTATATATTGGGGGTCAGCGGGCACAGGATTGCACCTTCTTTAGAAATACCATAAGTTGGAAGGGGTTTGTACATAATGGAGCATGAATGTCCCATCCGACACTCCACTATGTTGATGGTGTTTGGTGGCCCAAAGTACCCTATAGGTTATGGCATAAACTTGTTTTATGCCGAAAGTATGTCCACTTATGCCATGGCATTGAATGCATCTTGGAGGAGCAGAGATCATGGAGAACATACCTCACGCAAGATACATTGATGGCCTCATGTTCACATGGCACATTGGCAAAGACTTATAAATATCAGTTCTCGTGGTCAAATGCACTTGAAGAGACTAAAATGATCCATGTTACATGAATGGGTATGTTGGACCGTGAGTGTGAGAGTTTGTGCCATATGCACCACCTTGAGAGGAACCGCTTTGTCAACTATCCTTTCAAAAGAGAGACCCCAAGGTGAATAAAACGTAAGAAGCGTGGTGACCAATTGTTGTGCCCTATGGAAGGAAGCGTTGCCTAAATCATGTAGATGAATATTTTGATGGTTTATGAACTTTGGTGATGTTAATCATGTCGTTGTGTTGGTTAATGTTGTGCCTACATTTATAGTCATATGGCATTTCCATTTAAACAAAATGATGAGTATTTTGATTTTAAAGGTTTATAATTTTGATGATGTTAATCATACAGTAATGTTGGTTAATGATTATGCATAGATGTGTAATCATATAGCATTATAGCCTAGATTTATAATCAACTGATTTATAATATATAGCATCGCCATTTAAACAAAATGATGAATCATGTTTTTAATGATGTTTATGTTTTTAATGATGTTAATCATGTAGTAATGTTGGTGGTTGTGTCTTATTACCAATGCATGTTAAAAAATCTATTCTATTCTATTCTATTCTATATTCTTTTCTTTCTTTTTTTCCTTTTTTTTTGTTATCATCACATTCCCACAAACAAATGAACTTGACTTGTGAATTTGCAGTCAAGCGATAAAGAGAATGAAAACTCCTCCGCTCAAAGTGGCTTCCATGCTGAGAGTGGTTTGATGGAAGCTATTCAAAATTACTTCGCAACCAATAGCTCTAACAATGATGCAAATGTTAACGATGACGATGAGAGACCTATCACACTTCTAAAAGAGACTAGCAAAACCACTATACCCAAATGCAAAAGATATCGCTATTCTGTCAAAGATGCATACTCATCCTCAACCTACAACACAAATCAAACCGGAGTAACAATAGTGGATGATCTTCTTCTCAGCAGTAATTTGGTTTGAGTTTCAAGTTTTCATTCGGCCATTTTTCGCTCGCTTTGATATTTCTTTTTGTTTTACCTCAGCCATTAGCCGAATTATATACTTCCAAGAGATCACCGCCTTCCAAAATCAAGCAGCAGGCATTTTCAAACAACTTTTGCAAGAACTAGATTTGCAATACAATTGCATTCATGCATGTGTAAAATGACTGCGGTACTCTTAGTGACTAACGTGATGTCCCAAGTGCAATGAGCCACGATATGATGAAAAAAGCCGGGTCTAAAGTGCCAAAGAAATTCCCCGCCGACAAATGCCAATCATTCCACGCTTGCAAGTTATGTTTAAATGTCCTTCCCTAGCCCAATTCATGGACTTTCATGCAAAACATCAAAGCAATGATGGAATCTTTGAGGTATCCAACCGATGGCGAGGCATTAAAAACATATAGGAAGACAAATGGGAACATTTTAAGAACGAGCCTAGGAATGTTTGTTTGGCTTTGGGCATGGATGGTGTATGTCCATTTAGCACATTGTCGTCTACTCATAGTGTTTGGCCCATTGTTGTTATAAACTACAATATACCACCTTGGCAACTAAAGCAGGCCATTTAATGTTCACACTTATTGTTCCAGGTAAATATTTCTACATAGCATTACAACTTGTCTTTATATAGGTTATGGTTTTTTGATTTATATTTGAAATTAGGCAAACACCAAGTGAAGGATATGAATGTGTACTTGGAACCTCTTGTGGAGGAACTTGACAATTTATGGAGAGGAATACGTATGTATGATATTTCGAGACCACCACACAATTTCATGCCACTACATCAATAGATTCAAATGCACCAAAGATTTGGAAGAAGGAGGCTCCTGATTAGTTAGAAGGTGAAATTTTACAAGGTCAGGGCAAGCAGCGAAGGCTAAGTGATGAGATGTTTGAAGGCATCAACAAATTCGTGTTGAACAATGCAGATGGTCTTACTAGGTGGGTGGAACTATACAAAGTTGAAAAGGCACAAAGAGTGATAGAAAAGCATATACTGCAAGGAATCGTCGAGGACGTCATAAGGTGCATTAACATTTGCTACCTTTTGTGAAATTGCTAAGACTGCTTCATCCCTACTTATACATTGGGTAATACTGGATTTATGTCACTAAAACCTGCATAGCATAAATATTGGATGTCAGAACATAAGCTCAAGAACATATTGCATTGAAATTCCACCAATAACATGCCTTAATTTCATGATCTGGCTAATGCGTAATATGAAATACTCTCCATCACTCTTTGATATCGCTAGAATCCTAACTACCCAAGTGCACACATCGACCAAGCATCTCAAACACTATCCAATCCCTCTATTTTAAATATGTAGCATTATGTAACAGGGGTTTTTTGTGATTTTATACGCCTTTTGGCATGGTTATGATTTCATGGGCGATTGCATGATGCGCATACTAATCAAGATATCTAGAGTGCACTCGCGATTTTATTGTCTAAATTCCATATCACCAATGGTTTACTCCCCATACCTCCACAAATAAATAAAAAACCAATAAATAAATAAAACCAATGGTACGTGGCTCGAGAACCTCAGACTTTAGGTTTAGGTAGGGTTGTGTTTTCGAATTTCTTTTACTTCCTCAATCTTCAAAGAGGAAGGAACAAGTCTCAGATTTCTTTGATTTCGGGCGTTATAAGCTCCTGAGGCTAATCCCACTTTTACTACCTCTTTTTGGATTCTTCAAGATTTTGCCGTAGCGGTTAGCTTTAAGGGCTTTTTTCCATTGTTTCTCCCTTGTGCATGGCATCGGCAACAATATGCGATTCACTGCAGGCCAAACCGCAAATCGCATGGCCGCAAAAGCCGGGTGGGTGGATATATGGAGACAATTCGATGCCAGCTTTATAAACTGGAAACCGCTGGCCATAGCCATCCCTCTCTGCTCACACTCCTAACTTCGTTGTTTGTCCAACTCTATTCGGCCCCATTGCCTTTGCTCTTCAAATAATGGCAAAAATTTGCATCTTGCAAATTAGCCCTCTCATGCCTACGAAGTTAGGATAGCCTATCGCTTCTTCAAAGGTAGTTCCGTGAGGGTTGACACCAGAATTGAAACAATCACTTGATAAATTTGTGAGGGAGCACAAGATAGTACTTCCTTCATGAAGGGGACTAAGGTGTTCCTCAATGTGGCTTCTCAAACACCGTGAACCGAGCACTTAATGTACCTTTAAATGTGCCATATGAGATCAGAAACATTCTCGAAGATGATGGGCTGGCCAAGGCTTGAAGGAGACTCAAACTGGCCAACATTTTGGCCAACCTGTGACATCGGTGGGGAGTTTTATGGTGGCGTGATATTGTACACGAAAGCATATCAAAGTGGAGAGTCGAAGAGGCAAGAGAAGGCTATAATGTGCTCCGAAAGTAAGTACTGCATCTACAACTATTTAAATATGCACACCAGCCAAGCATTTAGTTGGTGGTTAAACCACAAATTAATATTGCCCGCAGCATTGTTCTCGCGGATGGCTATGTAGAATGAATCAAGGTCCCCCAGAATTTCAGTATTCAATCAGATGATATAGTATAAAAGCAAGAGGGCAATTTTGCCATAATTGGCTAGTACTTTCACATCAGGTAGCCATAAACCGTTAACAAAATTACTGTTCTTCCATTAGCTTACTCTCCAGGTACTAAAATGAATCCGTGTGGAATTTTATCTCAAAGAATTCACAGCGATTAGTACTAGCATATTGTTATTTGATTGTTGTTGGATTGGGATTCACAGCTCTACACTCCATTTATTTATTGGCAACATATGCAATTTACTAATGCTATTTCTCCTAATTTTGCGTTAAATGTTCTAAGAAACAAATAAGTTCTAAAGGGATGGTATCGCGATTTTCTCTATGCAGTCAATATGTATGCTTGTGTGCTCCCCATGCACTTTTAGTTAGAGTTTTTCCTAGCTCGCCATTTTGGCAAAGATCATTAACTAGTTTTTCCTTATTTCAATGTAGGCGCTAAGACCGCACTTGTAACCTGCTTTCGCGATGTGCCCTGCCTATAGGATCTCCTCTAAATAGTGGCTTTGGGAATATATTTTCACCTATCACTCTTCTATAGCTGGCCCTTCTCTATCTTCACAAAGGAGAAGCCATTTGCCCATTTTTACGCCAAAACCTTCATACGTAATCAACATGAGTAAGTGTCATTGCATGTTGTAATCAGATTCTATACCTGGGCTTCAAGGTAAATGTTGAACATAGTAGCTTTAATAAAAGAGTGTCTATGTATTAAAGTTTATTGGCTATTTTACTTTTTAGAGGATATGGGCGTAATTTAACAAAAATGTTGATGTTGTATGATTTGCTTGAGGATATCTGGCTCCATGATGTTTTACATGCTGTTCCTTTATGTATGTGTTTGATTCTCTGAGCCGCAATGCAATCAAAACACATATGATGTTGTCTTGCTTATCAATTCATTACATGAGGCAAGAATAACCATGGTGAGCTCTCGGACAGAAAGGCAAAGATGTCAAGACTTTATGGATAATGTATGCTTCTATAGTTTTGCACGATGCGGCTCGAGAAGCTCACAGCTTGTTGCTTCTAATATCCTCAAGCATCTATTTCCATTTGCTATTTTTCATTAACTTATCCAAGTGTGATGTAATGTTTGTTTGCCCCTAAGGGGCAAAATTTTTTAACTATAACACAAACCATTATATTATTAATTTTGTAATTAAATCTCCTTAAAACCCCTTTGTTTGGGTGCATATTCACACGGGGTGACGAGGGGCGGCCGAGCCCTCAGAATTATGTTTGGCACGCATAAAATCAACACCATATAGTATATTGCCCCGAAATTCATAGTATTTTGCAAATCTTGTTATACGCGATAACAAATTCTATACATCTATACCCCACAAATCTAGGAACTCTTTGTGTACGGTAGATTAAGGAATAAGGGGTGAATATGCCTATCCAATAGCTCAAGGTTCTGAAATACCCCCCTGGGTGAATATGCACCCAAACAAAAGGGGGTTTTAGGGGGAATTTAATTTTAAGGCGTGTAATATAATGGTTTGTGTTATAGGGTGAAAGGATGGCACAAATAGGTGTTCCACAGGAAATTGAGTAAAAGGATGGCGCAAATAGGTGTTCTATAGGAAATTAGAGATGTAATATCCCAATTGTATGCAGAAATATTGATCAAGCTCTCATGGGAAGTGGACATAGTAGTCAAGAGCACCATTGGCGTGTGCCAGAGGTGTCTGTTGTCCCCTATGTTATTTGGCATTTTCATAAACAAGCTCAAAGATTGACTAAGGAAGAGGTCTCTGATAGGATGAAGAATAGGCACATATATTATGCAATTGCTTCCGTATGTGGATGACATGATTTTAGTGGCAAATAAGAAACACATCTTGCACGAGCATTTGCATTATCTGGAGTCTTTTTGTTTGGAAAAACATATGACAGTCAATGTGGCTAAATCAAATGGTGTTTAGTCCTAGGGACAAACCAGTTTTTACATACCAGGGGCTTGAAATAGAGACTGTTGAATGCTATAAATGCCTGGGGATAGATTTTTCGTGAAAATACAAGTGGAAAGAATGCATCAAGCAGAGAGTTACAGGAGGCAAAGCAGCATTGTATAGCATGCTCTCAAAATGTAGCAAAGCTTCACTCACGTAATGGGAATTAAAAGGTACTATTGAAGACACTAGTTCAAACTGTATTGCTATATGGCGTGCCTATTTGGAGGCCAAGCATCTCTTCCAGATTATGGCAGAAATCCATTCAGAAGATATTCCTACATGAGGAGCTGGGAATCAAAACCTACATGTTGCTGAGGTTGGTATGCTTCCAATGAAGCTTGAAGCACTTCTTGGCTGCATAACAAACTCGGTCAACAAGGTAAAGAGGGCAATCATCCTGATTCTGCTCTCATACCAAAGTTAAGGATCGATCGTGAGCAATTCCAGTGGATGAAAGACGGCCCGAGATTGAATTTGCAGCAAAATGGGGTGTGTCAGATTCAAATTGGACTAATAACAAATCTGGGAATTGTTGGACAAGCTTGCAGTGGAACGCCTATGGAGAGCTCCTAGAAAACGGATGCTTTATTACAGAGCAAATGTGAATCATTTAGTTGAATACGAGAGCCAAGAATATTTGAATTCAGACATCCTATGAGGGTGGGTACAAGCAAGTAATTGCCCAAGATGTTTAACATGTTCCCATCTACCAGCAATAGAGACTACCGATGTTTTAAAAATTCCCTCAGAGAAGATCTGACGGTAAGGTGTGCTAAATGAGCTATGTTTTAGAGAAAATTTTGATATTCAGGCGCCAGATTTTTATTTATTATTCGCATTATCATCCATAAACTTGGGTTTATATACGAGGGTTGTGGATGCACACCGTTTTCTGTTACTAAAACTGTAAAAATGTTGCTTACAGGCTCCATGGTATCTCAAGACCCTAAGTGAGCTAGATACATAAATTAAATTAAATTAAATTATATATTCCCTCTTTTCCCGTCACGATATGTGAGTTCGAGTACTATATACCAGAAACAAAAAATATGAATTTCCAACTTAATTTTTTTTTTTTTGAAGAACGTGTTTTACTTCATATTATACACTCAAAATATTACAAAGTACTTCCGTATAAGAAATGTCCCCTCGCTATCAATCACTTCGATGATCACTCCATATTGAATTTTAATAATGACAAAGCAATTGAGATCCAAAGCAATTATACAACTTCTTACTTAATTTCTTGAAGCACCACCGGTGAAGAAATAATGCTTTATCATAAAAGACCTTTCTTCGCCTTCCATTACACCCATATTAGCCAAGACTTTGCCATGTGCAATCCTTTAGAAGTACCAATCGCATTTGGATAAATACCTAAAAGAAAGTGCCGACTATCCAAAGATACTCCAAAAGAGAATGCAGCCAGACCTAAGACTACTCAAATCAGACACAAATATAAACAAGGTCTAATGTTTCAATGTCAGCCACTAATATCAAGTAAAGTGGGCTTACTCCGGCCAAAGCCGATGAACTATCCATTAACTCTCAAAGATGATGAATCACCCCGCCAAAGTAGAACATTTACCTTTGAGGATTATATTTAGACCAAACAAGGTTCCGCATGGATTGCCATTGAGAAGGCGCAAAGTCCGTGAAGTGCCATTTTCGAAGGTGATAAAGTATTTGAGGAGGTAAGCAATCTGTAGCATGAACTGACTAGCTTCTTGCAATCTTTAATACCTTGAACAAAGTTCCAGCATCTCTTGTTACCCACCTTCTTAATTTCCAACTTAATTTTATTTTGTCAGCAGGTTTTTAACATCAACTAGAACAACAAAAGGTCTACATCCTTCACAAACTTAATTTTTTCAGCAGGTTTTTAACATCAACTAGAACAACGGAAAGTCTACATTCTTCACATTTTGAAGCATTGATATATACAGATTAGAACTCAGCTCCAATCCTAAGGCTTACTAATAATATCAAAAATAGCATCTCAATCTGAAGCTGACCTAATACTATAAATAAACACTAAGGATCAAGATAAATATTTGCAGATGAATTTACAAAATACGCGGACTTGTTTAGGCAATCCAGATTTTCAAAACCTGTATCGCTTCTCGGTTATTTATCACACTGCCGAACCCATTCTTAAGGTAAAGTTCTCCAACCTCCATTTGTACCAAGGAGATCAATTAGTATAGGTCGGATTTTAGAGCTTTGAATATCAACGGCAACAAAGGTCATCAGAACCTAGAAAAACAAGTGACTTATGCTTCAATAAAGTATTTATAAGTAAATATCCTGGCGTGAAGATATGGGGTAACATTTTTCGTAAACATCGTGCTCCCACATCAGATCACTGAGCACTCAAGCATATTACTTCAAAACTATATGACATATGAGAAGAGGAACTAGTTTAGGGCATTATGAGAGAGCCACTAGGAACCATAACTGCCTTTACCTGGAATTTCCTCTAATTTCCACAGCCATGGATCAGATCGAATGATGGAAAGAGCATCCACTTATACAAAAATCCCACCTAGCTGCAACATGTAGCCTCAAGAACAAGAAACCCTGGAGGGGCGTTTGGGCAAAAGTGCTAAAAATAGGCCTCGTCCATCCTATCTTTTCTAATTGTTTTAAGACTAAGATATGTATAAAATACATTAATGCGGCATATTGCATGATTCCCGAGGAATCTTAATTACCGATCCTATGGATTCCTTTGGTGGAATGGGGCTCTCAGATGTGAAAACGCATACAAAAACCCCTCCTGATAGATAGGGCTTCTCATTCCATCTCAAAGCAGATTAATGTAGGATAGTGGGTAGCCGCATTACGAACCACCAAAAATTAAAGGAAATGTCCAATACAAGTTGGACCCCAAAAATACAATGCTAATATATCTTTAGTTTGTGTACCGCTGAAAGCTTATCATCGAATTAAAACCCTCATTCTCGGGTTTTGGTGAAAAACCCTAGTGATAAACCTTCGCAAGGGCTTGGACAAATGGGTATCGAAAAAATCGCCCCAAAAACTCACGGTCGGAGAAGTCGGTCATATCGCTACAACCTCGTGATTTTGCACATCACCAACACTAACAAAATGAAAACAAACTCTCCCAAAGTGGAGGGCTCTACTCACGCTGGGCTATAGTTACCCTGAATCTGAACGGACCTAAAAACTGAACGGAACGGATCGGAATGGAAATGGCCAACTTTGATTTTTTTAATTTAAAACAATTTTGCATTCCCTTTGCCTAATGATCATTATTGTAGAACACTTTAGAATTTAAAAAAGGATACATGGAGACGACTTTAGATAAAGACATGCAAAATCCACTGTGAATACTTCATTTTTATAAAACATTATATTAAAGATCGTGAAAATATAGTAGTATTACATCTATAATTTCAAAATAATAGAAATATGTTAGTCAGCATATGTAAGATTCATAGACGAAGCCTATTCAACAACATCTCGAATCTTATTCCCTGTGAATTCATGTCGCCAGGCTACAACAAAAGAAAACCCTTCAAATAGAGGGGTCGGTCATGCGCCAAGGATAAATACATTAAACAATTAAGGGGGGAGGTGGGTTTCAAAGAATAGAGAATAAGATATTGCCGAGAGAAGAGTGGTGCCGGCCGGATGAGATGTTGATGAAGAACCTCGCCTTAATATAGCCATCTCCTAACTAAAGCAGCAAGCATGCAATGCATGGCATTCGGAATATTGCATGCCGCCTTCCTTAGAATCTCGAACTGGCTGGCTCCTGATCAAGGGATTCTAGAATGGGGCCTCGCATTTAAAACAAATAAAACCTCCCGGTCAGCGAGAAACTTCCATTTCAAAAATGATCGAGGACGGTAGCGTCAAAAGGATTATGGCCAAAGAAGAGGCAAGGCAGAGAAAGGGCATGCCACAGCATGAAAGAAACGCCAAATTGGTCAATCCCAGTATGGAGAAGCCCCTCCCTGCATGGTTTCAAAGAATAGAGAATAAGGTACTGTTGAGAGAGAAGAGGAAGCGCCGATGAGATGTTGATGAAGAACCTCGCCTAATATAGCAATCTCCCAACCAAAGAAAGCATGCAATGCATGCATGCTCGCCCTGTCTAGAATCTCGATCTGATGGCGCGGATCGATGGGATAGTTGATATGGATGTGGCAGGACATGCACGACGCGATGTATATATTTTACAAACACATAAAGAATATGGGCGCATACAAAGACTACAGAAAAAACATGCTAATTGTCTTAACTTTTAAGAACTAGTATATTGATCTGATTCAGAGAAAAAAAAAATACATAAAGGTTTTTATTAACGTTTTGTAACATTTCCACGAAATGTACACAAACTTATTACAAACGTTATTTTAATAAATCATCAATAGAATCAGCTGACAGACGCCTTATTATCTCAAGCATCTAGCCTAAGAACGCTCAATTCAATCTCTTTACCGCTATCAAAAAGTTGGTCGAGATCATCCATTTACTGAGGCAATGCCTCCGTTTCCTGTCATGTAAAGTAAGCAGTTCAATAGGATGCAAAAAGACTAATCAACAATTTCAAGCTAGTCTATTAAAATAGCTAGAAAGACATGATAACGGGCAATTGGATGTGACGTGACATACTAAATGAAACAAGAGGACCTAATAAATGATACAAAATAGTCCTTCACCCATTTTGCTCCCATAGAAGATTAGAAGCTTTTAGTGAGGAAAATGGAAGAAAAAAACACACAAAATGGTAGTAGCAACATGTACTCACATTCTAAGACATTTCAGCCACATTCTAAAACGATGCAACTATCAATGGAGTAAACTGTTCATAACATGCGGACAAAAAAAATTTCACATGCAGAATTTATCTTCATTTCAGCTAGATATCCCTTTACCTTGATCATGTTCCGACTAAAGTTTTTTGCCCTTGTAATATCCTTTCAGCAACAAGCAAATCATCCGGTGTTGTAACCTGTTTTCAAAGTCTCACAATGTAAAGAACTTGCGTAGAAAACGAAAGCCAAGCAAAATAGCAAGAAAAATTTTGCTGTTATCCTGAACCAGAATACAAATGAGACAAATATCTATTTATTATTACTGGGCTGAAAACCAAAATTCCTGCTAATAATTTAAAGCCAGTATTGCTAGAGCATTGCGCATAAATGACCGCCCTATAATCTGTTTTACAATTGGTCGTGCAATTTAAATTCTATTTCCTGCCAGCTTGATATCTCTTTCAGTCAGAGCAAGGATTTGGTTACTCACCTTGATATTGGTATAGGAACCTTTTGTTATGAACACTGGATGCTCCAGGTACTCCACTATGGAAACGTCATCTGTAACTTCAAGTCCTTCACTGAGAAGGAAAGAGTGTTAACTTTCTTCATATCTAGTCGTAATTGTAATGTTCTATCTTTAAGTGATGACAACCTTGTGGCACAAATATCATATTAACTGACCTCCCATTACTAAATCTAGTAAGCCTATTATCAAATAATCACGGAGCCTCATAAATATGGAAATGAGGATTGAGACACGTGGGCTGGATTTTCATATTCTCCAGTAATTCTGGCCATCAACCACGCTGTTATAAACTGGGGATGATGGTATCGAACCTAGGACCACATCTGCCTTGAGACCCTTTGTCCAAGGCCACTCCTCCTTTTCGTAACACATCTTTTAGAAATATTAATATGTTTATGTTGATACTCGAGCCTATCTTTAGTCTTACAAGTAAGGTGCGAGCGAATAAGTTGATAGTAAATATCCAGAAAGACAAAACCTCACTAAGGAAATCATAAAGTACATCTTTGGACGTCATAGAAGCCAGTGCAAGCTTGCTTGAATCAGGCCAAAGTCTACATGATCAACTTTGACTCCCATACTCATACTGCTCACTTTAAATGCAGAGCAAAGTCCTCCTTATTTGTGGAAAGCCACTTCATCATCTACATGCACAGTATGAAACACCAGAAAATATCTATTGTTGGAAAATGGGAACCTATCTTCTTATGTTCCTCGTAGTTAAGCAAGGCCATCCCTTTAATTAACATCCAGTTCCTTATTATTAAAGAAGGCTAACATGCGTTTCCTTACCGGTGCACAAGATCAAACCCCCTTTTCAGAAGAGAAGGCTCGACCACCTGAGATTAGAAATGTATAATTTTTAAAGATCAATTCTTTTAGTAGAATAAAACATTATTTCAAGACAACCTGAGGTGTCTGCATTTCCCACAGGGTTTGCCTATCCAGTGTCCTTTTCACGAATAAATCATCTTTTGCCTTAAAGCAGCACATAAAAAAATTCAAAACCAGCTCAAGGACACATTAGTTCATCAAACAATAACTTTCTACAATTTGAAAATGTTAACCCACACAAGTAAAAACTATATAATTACAAAAGTGGTAAAAATAGATAATACTGAGACATCCATTATAACAGCCTTCTGTTTTAATTCACTGCTTGCTTCACTTTTTAATGCTACTTCCCAATGACTCTGCCACTTGTATTAAATTTTGTGAGCATATTGTAGTGCATGATTTCACGAAGAAAATGCAAATCTGCACTCAAAGTTTCCTATACTCAGTTCTTGCCTAATTGAGGGACTAGTTTACATAGGACAGTTAAAAAATATAGAGGCTGCAAGCTCTCCATGACTCTCGTACTTTTCCATATAGACACACATGCACTCCCTGAAGATCACCACGGGAGTGAGCGATAAAACCTGTCATATGTTTAATTGGTCCAGACATCCAAAAAGTTCACACAGGAGTTTAAGCCACATTAACCAAGTATTCATCCTCATTGACAGAACCAAGACAATGATCTTCTTTGATGTATGATCACCAGTCATCTGATTTCCTGTTAGGATGGCAGCATTCTTGGCTGGCAGGCACTTTTTTCACAGTTCCAACATTTCTAAGCGTTTCTCTTCTTAGTCTGTTTCATATTACCTGATTATGTTCTGCACCTCCTTTATCTTAATTGTCTTTTCTAGGAGAACACTTGGAAGTAGTAGATTTTCGTTGAAGTTCCGTGCTTCAAACAGAGCTCCTCTTGCAGCACATTGAAAACATCAACAATGCTTCTGTGGTCATGATAATCATGACTAGCAAGAAAATAACACCTTTAGTGCTACTGCTTTCTCCAATTCTAGTTTCCATCAGTCATTAACGAAAAGAGGTTATTGAATTTGAGAATGCTAATTTGCCAGCAAAGTTGTCAAATGACGGGTTACTTATTGGAATATGGTGCCAATCCAAATTTGCATGTTGACTTAAACATGTAGCATCCTGCCTCATATTTCCTAGAGGGAACATGCAAAGATCCCAACTTACTCTCCTTTGTGAACATATCCGTACAGCCTGTTTCAAAGCTAATTTGAGGAGGTCCTAAAGTGTCTCATTGTGCACTGTACACTGTCGGATAAATGAGAGTATCCTGGTTGCCTTGGCATTGAGGAAGTGGGTTTCTGAAATCATATCTTTGTCTAAATGTCTTTTAAAATCCATGTGCAGGACAAGTGATGTCTCTCCTGCTGGTGCAGTTGAATCGGATTGAACGAAGGCATCTACTCGCATTTGCCATTCTTGATATTCTTTTCCAGCCACTGGTCTGAATGACCTAAGACTGGCTATGGATAACAGCTGGTGCATTCTGGGTATTAGAAGCACAACCTGCAAGTCCGTATAGAAACTGCTGCAATTTTTGATGGAATCATCTTGCTCAAGAGAGTTTCTTTTTCATTCGTGGCATCCTTTGGCTGTTAGCTCATGAGTTTCCTAAGAAAGCATTTGCAAGTGGACATAGATTTTGGAGTAAATTAAGAAAGGCTAAAAATATTAGATGGAAGTGGCGGCATTTATCCAAGTATATATGGATAACCTTTGAGCAATGTTCTTGACATGATGATCTTGGATGGGTTAAATAAACTTCTTAATTCAGTTAAGGCAATTGTTCAGGGTTCAGTATGTACCTCTTTTATAGTCGCCTTGACCGGAACACCAAGAACTGCAGCTCCATGTACCCAGCCATCTTTTATCACCTGGAAGACTATTTCCTAATGTAAGACGAACTAGGCATAAGGTATTTTATATTCACGATGAGGACCTGCTCAATATCCTGAGATAGGACAAGTGGTCTTGCAGAATCATGTATACAAACTAGCTTGGAATGAGCGCATATTTCCTGTCAAGCAACAAGATTTGAGATTAAAAGAAAGCCTTATATGCATGTAAAGTAGGAAAATTAGAAAATACCTGGAGACCACTCCATACAGAATCTTGTCTTTCCTTTCCAGGAAGAGCAAAATGGAGAGGCACGGCGATGCCTTGACTGAAGTCTGCTAAGGAAGGCACCATTAAAAAAATATGACTTTAGGTCAGCTTCACTAATAAATACCCTACCTTCAAATACATCTCTGTATGAAGGGTCACATACAACAATTATCTCCTTTACTTGGGGCATGTTGACAAACGTGTGAAAGCTGTTGTGCAACAATTGTTATAAGACAATGGCAACATTTCTCTGCAGATCACTCCATTAGGGAGGCCGGAATGCAGTTAAATACCTGTACAATGCTATAGGTTGTCCAAGTAAGGGCAAGTATTGTTTTGGCATGGAAGCCTAAGGTCATAGAAGTGGAACACCAAGCAGTAAGTATATAACATACGAATTATAGGCACACAAGGCTGAGTTTATACCCCCATACGTTTTCCCGCCCCTCCAGCCAAAAGGATCACAGAAACACTACGCGAAGGAATTTCCTATATAAAAGGAGACAGCATTTTAAACATGTAGTGATTTCAAAATTCATTACAAAAGTTATCTTTACCGGAGTGGTGGTTGCATCAGAAATTGCTGTTTCAGCACAAATGCTTCTCCTCACACGCCTTGAACATTTGTAGCTATTGAAACGCAGAGATTTGGGAAATGCATGGGAAGAAATCTGCAAGCGTATGGGCAGAGGCGAGGGAGAGAATTGGTAGACTGGAATTTGAGCTAGCGAGCAGAAATTGCAGGCAGAAAGAGCCTCCCCCGCAACCATGGCCATAGCCATAGCCATTCTCAGTATGTTGACCAGCCCATATAGAGAGAGTATAATGCGACTACTAAGGAGTCCTGTTGCTCGTCATACTCCTAACAGTCAATGGAACAAAACTTCCTTTCATTCTATCAGAATGACTCATGCCAGGAATAAGTTTTCTCTTTTCTTTTTCTTTGGCGAGGTTGTGATGATTTTGGAATATGCTTTGAATATACTTCATGAATGGCATAGATGAGTAATAAGAAGTTTAATATGCCAAAATGGAGGGCTTAGAGAAAAGATGTTGATTTCGGTGATTTTCCAAATTCTCAAGAATATGCAGGGAAACTGGTGATTGCATGGAGGATCGCATTGAAGAGAGCATGTGCTCCAGAAGCTTTTCTCCTACAGAGAGGAAGACCGCTTTGGTACGCCATAGCCATGAAATGGAATCAAATCAATGCGGACTGCATGTGGTAGGCTCGAACCCTTTTACCTCCCTTCCACATCGCTTTAGCAAATGGCCACAATGCCACAGAGTGTAAGATGGTGGAGGAGATTGTGCGACAATAAATTTTATTTTAAAGTGAAAATGAGTTAGAGCTGTGGTCAAGGTAGCTTGGCTTAAAATGCAATAGACTCCAAGGCACCGGTGGTCTTGGTATGTTGATTTTTACCCCAGCAAGGTGATGATATCAAAGTTCATTTGGAGGATTTTCATTAGTAAGGATGATTCTCTGCCCCAGGTTGGTGGTGCAAATGATTCAAGATTGTCTCCCATTTCACAGCCACCATTAAGCCCCCTCCCTTCCTTGGGCTTTGCTTTTATCATATGCATCCTGTGATCCTAATGCTTCTCCCTTTCTAAAGGAATTGCTTTCACGCTGGGACATCACGTCTCTTTTCCATATTAACTCGAGGCATGTCTTCGTCCACTCCATACCGGTGGATTCCTGTGACACTCCAGAATGTGCCCCTATATGGTTGTTCATCCAAAGACACAACGCATTTTCCATGGGTACACACACACCCAACATTTGGTCCATCACTAAAACAACAATAAGTAAAAATACGAAGTTGTTTTTTGAAGATTTGAAAACCCATTAACGCATTATAATGTGTGTGGTCTTCCAAGGATAGTGCCGTAGCTTTTTCTTAAGGATATGTAGCGTTTTTTTTTAAGAATGTAAGGTGGTTTCTTAAGGAGGTGTAGCCCCTTTTTAAGGATGTGTTGTTGTTCCAAGCATTATAGTTTTGAAGGGATGTTTTAAAGGTGCCGCTTTTAAGGTAGTGTTTTGAGGTGTGGTTTTAAGGTTTCCTAAACCATGTATGACCAAGTTGTCCACATGCCACTACTGCCACAAAATGGAAGCATTGCCAAGAGTTATATATATATGCTTGACACACTTCACTAGCATTTCCACCTTCAAACATTTACCTAGGGCTCCAACATGCCATTGGTTCAAACATGCCAAGGGTTCAACACGGCAACTAGGGTTTCAACATGCCAAGGTGGCTCAAACACACATAGACCCAACATGCCAAGGTGGCCCAAACATGACACCTAGGTCTGACATGCCAAGGTGGCTCAAACACATGCCAAGGTGGATCAAACATGCCATGGATCCAACTTGTCAAGGTGGCCCAAACATTTCACCTAGGCTCCAACATGCCATATGGCTCAGCACACGCTAAGGTGGCTCCAACATGCCACCTAGGTCTGGGACATGCCAAGGTGGTCTAACATGCCACCTTAGGGCAGACAACATGCCAAGGTGGCTCCAAACATGCCACCTAGGTTCCAACATATGCCACCTAGATCTAACATGCCACTTAGGCCCAACGCTACCATGCCACTCTTAGTTCAAACATGCCGGGCAGGGAGCTGAAACACGCCATGTGGGCTCCAACATTCACCTAGGTCTAACATGCCAAGGTGGCTCGCACGCCACCTAGGCACCAATATGCCACCGGCACTTCAAGCTGTGACATGGCATACCATCCGCTGTGGCCAAGTTTTGACTAGGCCGAAAATGAGAAGATGTCCATCTTGGTCTCTTCATTGCGTGATGTTGGCAAATTTTGCTGATATGGCTGGCTGGTGGTGATGTGGACATGATGACTAGACTCTTATGCAAGAAATATGATAACCTTTAGAATTTTTGGTAGAGGAGTTTCAAGTGTAAGGATAGAATAGAGGGATCTTGAAGAACTTAAACGCAGTGGTCATTGAATGGAGGACAATAAATACGATAAGGGAAGCTTGAGGCTCCAAGAGGGTGGCATTAAATTTCATACGCCCACCCGAGGAGCGGTAAATTGTGAAAGGCCGCGATCGGAACTTCTTTGGGGTCCATCTTCCGGTCTAGCCTCTCACCATCGTGAGGAAGACTCAGCCAAAGTCTTAGCCTTGTTTGATTCTGTGGAAGGGTGTCACTTTGGTCAGCTAAACAATAGGAGGCACCTTAGACGGGGTTTGGTGTTCAATAACAGAGCCTAGATGGAGCTTAGGTGTCAAGAGACACTTTTGCTCAAACATGCCACCTTGGCTCAAGCATGCAAATATAGGCTCAAACATACCACATAGGCTCAAACATGCCACATCCCTCTTGTATTTGGACATTTGTTTTGGTAAGGAGTAGTATGATGATATATTGTGATTCATGAAAGGTTTTCTCAACTTTTCAGGTAAATACAGCTTAGAAACCACAAAAGCAACATTAGTTCAAGTGATTAGCTAGAAAAATTGCTACGTTTTTCCTCATTACATAATCGCTATCCGTAAACCTAGTTTTTGAAGGTGGAATCATAAAAGCTCCAAGCAAAGGGCAATGAATAATTGATATAACAATTCTATATAGGCCTTCTTTTGAGGTAGAGATTTCATGAGATGGACAAGACAACCTAAACTATTTAGTCAATGGTTTATAATATATAAATATGATTTTGTACACCGCCCATGCTAAAATTTCATCGCTTCTAACCTGCTTATTGTTCGTATTATGGACCTTCTAGTTCTCGAGGCTACCAAGATGACCAAGATGGACAATTCAAGATGGATGCAAAATGGAGATCACTCTTCAAATGGAATCTAGTCTCAGTGCAAACAAGTAGCTTATCTCATTTGTGGTGCTAAAACCCAGCCAAATCCAGAGAATACAAGCAAGTGTCTTAACAATGCGGTCGGAAAGGAGTTAGGTACTTGTGAGCCCTTAATTGTGGAAGATCCTTATATGCATGCATGGTTCAGGGATATAGGTGGGGAAGAATCCATTTAAGAATACTAAACAACTCCCCTTGCTTTCAATGGGATATTATGCCATATAGTATGAGTCACACCACTTATATGAATCACTCTTTCGATGGTTTTATGTAAATCACACATATGATATGATGTCATAATTCATTAGACTTTGTAATAATGTAACACGTAATCTTAAAGAAAAATGTGAATCATGTCAATCACTCAATGTTTCCAAGTAGTTTACTATATGAATCACTTATATGCTTCCAATGCCACCATTTATTAGACTTTGCACATAAAAAGGGGCGAATCATCCTACTACTTTGAAGTGTTAGGTTTTCCCAACCTAGTCAATCCAACCCCTTGACATGTTATATGGTTGCACCCTAATTTTAAGGGAGGGGTGTCCATTTAAGGAATGTCCAAGACAAAAATTTAAGGAAGGGCCCAAAATATGACTAGAGAAAACGTATTTGGGGAGGGGGATGCAACCTTATAAGGGGTTTTATTCCAACCGAGGAGCCAGATGATGTCTACCTCCACTATAAAGGTGAACCCCGGGTGCGTAGCCTTACACCAAACCGGTCTTGATCCGAGGTTATATGCGTCTGGCCTCTTGTTCCAACAAGAAATAGCTTGTTCGCCCTGAGGCTTATGGCAAGAAATGGCTATGGCGCGGGTCTTCGGCCCTGTTACCGCTTATGGCATTAGGGAAGAGGGCAAGAAAGCACAATTCTATTTGGCGACGCCACGTAGTGCAAACACCCTAAAAAATTACTTGAATATGGAAAAGCCCTCAGAATCCTAAGTAATTTGGGATTGATGAAGGTTACAAGTTCATTTTGAATTAAAATATATTTGTACCCATTAAAAAGAATGTATCTGATTCAATCCGCTGAGATGAACTACCGATTTTGATCCAGCCCTTCATCCTCAGCTTTCATTTGACGCTCCTACTTTGGCCCTAATTTCTCAGATCTCTATGCTTGCTCAAACTTTGCTGCCTGATTTGCCTTCTCCCTTTACGCTTATATGACGATGGCGTGAGTTCCTTGGCTATGGTGATGGAGCCGTACCATGCCGAGGTAATCTCACCGCTTTTCTTTAGTCCGGATTCTTAATCTTGTGAACTATTTACTCGCTCTTTCGTGGATGACCTGTAGTTTCTCACCGCTGTGGCATGGCCAAGAAAGAGTTGCCGATTGAAGTTGGTACTTTATCGGGCCGCATTACATCTTGTTCACTTCTGTAATTGTGCGTGCAGCCAGTTGTGTTGAATTAGTTTCCATTTCTCGGTCCGGTTGAGATTGCTTTCCCACAGAGTAGGATCACCATTAGAGAAAAAGTGATGGAGCTTTTGACCTCAAGTAAATAGGTGGGTTCTAGATTCGACCAAAAGCATATATATCATATCATATTGCCGGGTTCATTTTTGTAGTTTATTTTCGCCTTTACACCAAGATAAAATTTCATTAATACTTTCATTTAGCTTGCACTCATGTATGAATCGACCTCCTCAGATGAATGACCTGCCCTATCGCTCATGAAATACTATAGTTCAGTTTACCGGTTTTCATAAAGCAGAGCATCGATGCAATGGAGCAAACACAATGATCTTATCCGGGCTCTATTTCTATGCACATGCACCAGCTTCTTCCAATACATTAAGCTTATCCCCTTTTTAGAATCAAGCATCACCATATTCTAATATCTCAGATCCTTTTGCAGAAAAATCTCTCCATTCTCTTCATAGCGTAGCTTTTTGGCTACATCTACTTTGGTGAAGGTAATGCATCGAAGTTTAACCAGCTAGTCGCCATCATTCCAAATATTTTTATTGTATTTCCATCTCTAAACTATTTCAAATTTTTGAAGCATCACACATGGAGCTTAGTGATTGAGGTTGATGAGGGTAGAATATTATATTCTTATTTGGTCGGCTTAATTTTCACAAATCTAGCACCGGTGACTATAAGTCTTGAGCAAAAAAGAGTTTTGCAATAACAGATAAGATTAATTTTGCGTATACCTTCCATTTCTGCATGTTGATCTGCCCCTAATTACTTTTAATCTTTTCTCGACAGAGAATACAAGTGGCTATGGCGCATTGAAAGAAATTAAGCACACCGGATTCCGTGCCCAGACACGGCTCCATAGCACTTCTTATTGGAATAGAAGACATGCAGTTGAACTGATCTTAAAACACCATTTGTTGTAACAAAGTATGTGAGCATGAGCTGGTTATCAAACACGCTGGAAACACTAGTACTATAATAGTACCACAAGAAATGTTGAATAAGTGTATTCAAACTTTATGTATTCAACTGAATAAATTTAATCCATGCAAACATTCCTTGTTTACTATTGCAATAAAGTAATTTCATTTTCTCATGACAATGGTAAACAATCTCTATTCTAAAGTTTGATATATTTGTGTTTTTGTTTAAATTTGAATACATTATTTCTAGAACAGGAAAAAATATGTTATTGTACTAAAAACAACACTAAAAAAAAATGTGTTCTTATCGAAAAACGACGTGGTTGCACTACAAATAATAAAAATAATGTGTGGACAATTGAAGAAAAACTACAAATAATAAAATAATGTGTGGACAATTGAAGGAAAAACTATGCTACAAAAACATATATATATAATCTAATTCATGCATTGTTTTTAGGTGAAGACCACATCTAAGAACTATGTTAAAAAAGAACATATATATATAATATAAAGAACATGCATTGTTTTTTGGGTGAAGACGACGCTCTAACCTTTATGTTGTTTTTATTTTGAGCCAAAACCACAATATAGAATCTACGCCAAGTATTTTTCTGTGTCTCATTGAAACCACATGAAAACCATACATAGAATCTCACGCTGTTTTTGTCAAAGACTACTTGATGAAAACTACGTACCTTTGTGTGTGAAAAACTACACTCAAAAATTACACGCTGTTTCTAGCATCACTTTCGAAACATTATTACGCATGGATTCTTTAGATGTTGTTTTTCCGCAAAAAACATAGCAAAAACTACACGTGAGAGCAAATTTTGGGGTTATTGTGGTAGCAAAATTGCATCGCGACTATTGGGTACCTTTTGGTATGACCGGGTCATCCGGCGTCATAAAGCATTTAGAACAAAGTCTGTTGTACGATGGGATGCAGTAACTGAATCATATTGCCGCATTGTTGCCACAAGGATTCCGTCCACGATTGAGGTAGGCCCATGGGCTGCTACGATATCCGTACCTGTGGCGGTTTGTAAAGTCTTCTCAGGTATAAATTGCTTTTGCATTCTCAAATCCGCCTCCATCCAATAGGTGGCATCTTCGTGTCCCTACCCACAATGGAAAAGTAGTTTGATATGGGTATGGATAAGCCGCTCATCCCAAAGTAGTAGTTTTGTGGTGGCAAGGATCCATAGATGCCCTCGTATCAATACCGTGTTAGGTCCATAAAATGGATAATCTGGATTTCGAGCTCACCTTTATGCCAGGCTGAGAGTATTGAGCATTGTTTTTCTGTGTGAGCCGGGGCTTCGTGCATGGTCTTGGTTGCTGACCCTATTTGCGCTGTTCCACTCCAGCCAGCAAATTTTGCTTGCTATCTATCCCGGATGCTTGGCCCAAACTACTTGTAAAGTTTTCATCTCGCATGTGGTCGGGCTTTAAGGGTCAATCCGGGAAGAGAAGGAGGTTGTTTATCTTTAAGGGCGATATCACGCGAGATTGTTCTTCGCTGGGTATGGCTTTCTTAAATTGTTCTTCTTCGGATCAAGAGAAGAAAGTAATCGATCCGCATACTTACCTTCCTTCGTGATTCATCTCTTTTGCATATGTGTGGTTGTGCCTGATCTGGCTTGTCCACTGCTATAACTCGCCTTTGCATTTTATGTTGCTCGGGTTTTAGTTGGTGAAGAAAGCTTGTCGTCCTTCAAAAAAAAAATGCCGAAGATTAACCTGCTAATAAAGATTGATGGGTTTTTATTTCTTGCCTACTTAGTTTACAAGAGCAATTTGCAAAGAATGGTCTCTCGTAAGGAAGTTCGATCAGCCTCAGACTTATAAAAGGTTTATTCAGAGTTGTACAGTTAGTGGAGATGGAACGATTGAAAGCATAAGGGACTGAAAGGCTAGAGGTCCTTGCTGATAATGAATATATTTTTAGCTATAGAATAGTTGAACAAGAGAATAGTTTAGAGGGCAACCCTCTGTTGTGTCAGCAACTTGTTTTAACCTATATTGTGAGGATTTTGATGCAATTCACTATGACAAGCTTATTCAAAACTTATATGAATTGAATTTTCAATTAGAATCACAACAATTTCGAAACGTATGAACTTGTTGAAGGGAAGATTATGATAATAATATCTTCATTTTCACGCCCTATAGGAGCTTTAAGATCAGGAAATTACATTATTTAACAAATTTACCATTTCAAAAGTAGAGATTTGTATCATTCAATGCCAACAATAAATTCACCTAACTTTCTTGGAACAGATTGCGATAACGAAAAAGATGTATCTTGTATCTTCTATCGTTGCATGTTGATCTGTTATGTATTGGTATTGTTCACATTAAATAAATATATGATATATGTCCTCAATCTGTCCAGAACCACATATTGTACAAATTTTTTCTTCTCCTGGTAAATGACACCATCTACATGCTTCAATTCTTAATTTATGAGAACTTATACCGTAATTGAATTTACTTTAATTTTGTTTGGATTCCATAGAACAAGAGCTTGGACATAGTTTAAAAAAGATTTTTTTTTTCACAGTCCATTCATGTAGACCTGCTCTACGACTCTTTCCAGCAAGGTATAAAGTGCTCTCTTATCTCTAGCACATTCTTGCCAACTATAATTCGAGCAAATTCTAGGCCAAGATATTCGTAAGTGTCAACTATCTCGATATTTTCTCTAGGGGTTGCAGAGGTTGAGGTTGATGCCCATTCAATTGTGGATGAGGCTTTGCATTTCTTCATTAACGACATGCACGTGAAGGTTGGTGAAGTTGTTCCTGCTACTAGAGTGGGGGAGGCAAGACCTGATCATCCTTGACATCTTTTAGTTTGGTTTCCCCTAAGATGTGTTCTTTAGTCAGCTTACATGTTCTCTGTTACGTTCCATCTTAGAGGGACTAAGCCACAACAAGAGGACCTCTCTCCTCTTCAATTGTTGTGTAAGGTTAGGGCAGCCTGCCTGCAAAAGAAATGGGCGGTGTATAGGGGAGATGCAGCAATCATTCTAGACTAATGGCCTTCCAATCCTTGGATTGACTATGTCTAGATGATTTAAGTAGCATAAAAATACCATTAGCATTAGTATTATTTGTTCTTTGTACCTTTGGGCTTCTACTTTTGTCATTTAAATAGTCCCATGGCCAATTCTGTATTCCCTCGCGGGATGCTAAAACACCGCCCGCCCGTCAGTTCTGTCCGGCCCTCATCCGGCCCATCTGATAGATATGGTCTATGGGGTATGGGATAAAGCCTAGAAAGTTTGGAACCCATTGGATAACGATTTCTTTGAAGGATGATCCACTCTCTTGGTGTATTGGTTAGCATTAGGGGGCTTAGTGCGTAACATTTAATATTAGAGCCAAAGTTCAATTCCTCATGGTCACATTGGTGTGTTCCACATGCTTAGACTTTACCAATGCCCCATCATATAATTGCAGTAACCGCCCTTGCAACTCCTTTGGAACCTCAAATCTTATAGTATTTTGCAAATTTTTTATACAAGATACTAAATCCTATACATCCATACCCCGCCAAATGAGGAACTTTGTGTATGGTGTGGTGGATTAAGGAAGGGTGGGTGAATATGCCTATCCAACAGCTCGATGCCCTGAGTCACCCCCTCGGCAGGAATATTATGCACCACCCAAACCAAAGGGGGTTTGTGGGATTTTAATTTCTAATGTGTTGGATGCAATGGTTTGTATTAATTAATGTTAATGATAGTTATGTATTGATTGCTATATATTAAAAAATTTAGTCTCTTTCCTGGCGAATTTCTACATGTTAGAACAACCCATACAACAAACTATACGCGGATGTTAGAAACAATGAGAGAAGATTAAATGAGGCAATTTGTATTTTTGGCCCTTCGGGCCCTAACACCAAATTCAACATGCAACACAACATAAAAGAGCAGGCTTATGGGAGCCAAGAATGCACTTCTAACATCGTATACGCCATCCTGCTCTCTTCTAGTATGATGTTGTTGAAGTTGTTTGTCGCAATGCGCCGGGTCCTAAGCCGTGGAGCACCTTTACTCTTTTTTCAAATTGCTTCGCCAACTTTCTTCACAATGTTCTTCTCCTGAACCGATAATCGCTGGCTAGGATCGAAAGTAGGGGTCAATTACATCCCAATCAAGCTCACCACTAGACCTTTTGAGAAAATGTAGCAGCCCACAGCGTGCATAAATCGCATATATCAATGTGAAGGCAACTGAACCCGTAAATTAATTTTGCCAATTATCAAGATGATGCCGAGGACAAAGAACCGCCACCAAAAAGAAAGATAGGTCCTCGATGAAGCACCATCTATCTAGATGAACAAAGCAGATCCCGTGGATACCAAGCTACGATCCCGCCAACAAGAATAAGAAAAATGTTCTAAGCACAATCGCTAAGGCCTAACTCGGCCACACCGCATCTGCGAAGGCCATAATACTTGCAGCCACATCCGAGCTCCATTTCCAAATGGTAAAAGTGTTACACCACGCCTACAAGAGGGATGCAAAATGCAATATCCAAAGAAAAGCAAAAGTACTGCATTATTTCCTAACATATAAAATAGAGCAATAAGCCACAAGTGCGTAGCAAATAACCTGTGACCGATTCTTTTGGACAATATGAATTTTGCTCGTCACGAACCGGGTCGTAATCTCGCAGCAGAGACCGTAACTCCATCTTCCTCCATATTGATGAATGGTAAACTACAAATTAGTTCTCGGCCAGGTAACACTACCATCGCTAAGTGTAAGATTTCTTTTGTTCGATTAAGAGAGGGAACTCAAACGCTACTTCTGGAGCAAGAAAGAATCGCAAAGAAAAGGGATGAAAATAAAAAATCTCTACATTTGAAGAATTATTCTTTGTATCGGAAGTCCCTGCATCTGCCTCAACCACCATTGCATAAACTCTAGTTACTCACGCAAGCAATGCCTTGTTGGTTTAAAAGAAACCGCCATACCTCGAGGTGCTCTGGATTCGGGCAGAGGTGCAACGAGTCCAACACTACCCCTAACAATCGCCCAACCGCATCAAATTCATCCGTGCTCGTCCAAATCCATCACCATAGATGCTCAACTTTTAAAAAAGCCAATCTTTTTACCCGTTGCTTTACTTTTTACCGTATGATCCCAACCCTAAAGAAGTTAACAAGTTGAACCCTAAAACCCTAAAATAATGGGAAGATATCCACCACGTGATTTGCCCCCTTTCTAAAAATCAATAACGGCTAACAAAAGGTTGCACTCTAGAAATACTATTTAGTACCGATGAATACTTACCTAAATCATATGAAAAACCTTAGAGAAAGTCAGCATAAAACAAAACCCCAGAGTAATGCTACATATTCATTCTTTCACCTAAACCTTTGCAAGGGACCATGTTAAATGCCTTGAATGAATAATATATACAGTTTGAAGCATATATTATCAGCAGTGATAGAACGAGTGTTTATATAGCAAAAGCACCTTGAAGGAACGTTCGTCATTTTTCTTTATACAAATTGTGTCATTACTGCAAAGTTTTTTCCCTTAAAAATCTTTCGAGGTAAGGATTTTTTAATCCTAATAGTAATGGTTGTACAATCCCATTGTATGAGTCTCATGGTCTATTGCGTCTTTGTGGACATTAAAAAGTCTAGTCTATTCTATTTTTGATGCAGCTCTAGGCCAACAGACAAGGAAAGACAATTAGTAAAGTACCAATTTAAAGATTACACATGTGCCTCATCCAAATTCTTATGAGTTGGTAAAGGTTTCAACTAGATCCATAACTACTATAAAAGACACTTACAAATCTCAACACTGACAAATACACTAGCAAGCAAGAATTCCAGATGGTTTACACATCTCAGAACTTCACCCCCAAAGGTCTAGTAAGCGACAACTACAACCACCCACAAAGTTAGAACCAACATATTTACCTTTGTTCGGTCTAATCTAAGTGGAAGTCCGTTTCCTCGCGATTTTGTCCTCACTTCGGTCTATCGATTCGAAAGGTATACAATTAGCTGCGAAACCTAGCTTTCGCCCCAACAAACACGACATTATTACCGTCTAATGTTACTTCAATAAGCAGAACTTGGTATGCAGGCACAGTTCTTGACGTGTTATACTTAGTATCGTGCTACCAAACAAACTTTTTTCAACCAACTTCACACTAAGAGAGTCTACAATATGTTCATTTATCTTCTGCAATGTAGATAGACTTCATTTCATAAGGCTGGATACTTGTAGAAGCCCTGACAATGTTTTTTATTGTCAATTTTCAAAATTCAAGAAAACTCTTAGGCACAATTCATGCACAATCGTGTATATATCATTAAGCTGCCCATCTGCTGATGTAGTCCATAGTAAATTTCAGATGACACTCCGATGATGCATGTCACATACCTGGAAAAACAAATAGACATCTCTGTCATATGCTTCTCTCAATTGAGGCGGCATTCTCATAGCAGATACACATCTTAAAAGATAGATTGTGAATATTCATCTTCTGTTCCTTCAGAAGTCCATGATGCTGTAGATGGAGCAAATACCACAGTTAACAAGTGTATCTCTAGTAGGGATAGGTTCAATATTGAGAATTCACCTTAAACAAAACAGCAGTTCATCAAGTGATTTGTTGGTTTTGCAAATAAAGTGTCGAAAACCTTTTGGGCAATGTCTCTTGATTCTCTCTGGCTTAAAATCATCTGAAGCTTAGCGCCCAAAACGAAGGGAATCCCCTATTCAAATTTAGTGGCAAAATGTTCCAGCCCCATTCCTCCTGCATATAAAACCGCAACCTCTTCCTAAGGTACCAAGGCACTACGGATTGCCCCAATGCCATATCTGATTGTTTTGCGTGTTTGGAATTTTTTCTTTATTCCTTCCTCCCCACCTCTTATATTTATTTCCCTATTCCTCTCTTTTGTCCCTTCTCGGACGTGTGGGTCCCCTTAGGAAATCGCTCGCCTTCTATATTGTTTGGATTGTACATTGACCAGTTGGAGAGATGGCTTGCTGAAAATGGGGACGATGGAGCTTACCTCTTGCACCAAATTTTCAAGTAGCTCATATATGTTGACAATGTGGACCTCCTTACTTACACTCACGACATGCGCCATCTCGATGTTCGATAATATCTCCTCACGCATTGTCAGGTAAGTCAACCTCGAGCCCTCATATCATCCCCACGTCACCTACCTAGTCCTCCTTCCCGCCATCGAGGGCAAAATGTAGAAGTGGCATCCACCTATAGGTATTTGCGAGTGGAGTTCCCCTCTAGTATACAGTGGGATGGTTCCATCCGTCTATTGGCGACAGCGGGCTGGAAGGCATTAGCACGCGTAACAACCGCCACAGAAAGGGTCACATGATCGCTACCATCACGCACTGCTCGTGGTCTTGGTGGAGCCTGTCCTTTTATACCGGGTCGAGGTCTGGGGCCCCATGGTGTCCCAGTCATCCATTTGTACAAAGTGTAAAATTTTTGTTGTAGAATCTGGTGTGAGAAGCTTTAGCTACGCATCAGCCCCCAATGTAACTATTATAGGACCTATCTGGTCAACATTGAAATGAATCTTCCTTTAACCTATCCTATCTTATCTTGTTTGGTCTTATCTTATCTTGTATACATATAACATAAACCATTACCTTCTATGTTTCAATTAAATTCCCCCTAAAACCTCTTGTTGTTTGAGTGCATATTCATACAAGGTGTGACCTCGGACATTGAGAGTTGTTGGATGGGCATATTCAGGAGTTGTTCCTCATTTTGGCCGTAGATAGCGATTTTTTGTTTGTGGGGTATGTTCTGACAATATGGGGTATACCATATAGCAAAACATGTAAGATTATAAGATTTGAATCAAATATAGTTGATGGTACTAATTTTATACATGTATCGCACTGCGGTTTTATAAAAAGAGCTCTCACGCCTCTACGCCACTACTCATACGGAATACACCAAACAAAAGGGGTTTTAAGGGTATTTAATTGAAACATAGAAGGTAAAAAAAAAATTGCCCCCTTCAAAACCTTGGGAATGATACTGTAGATATTAAGGAACAAAAAGTACAATTGAAAATAATGTAACACATAGAACAAGACAAATAAAATGTAGAGTATTCAGTAATTATTATGACAATAAATATAAGGCAGTCCTGTAGTAATATTTCTTTTAAGGTAACACTTTTGGCTTGATGATGAATTTGCGAATGACACAGGACTAAAGTTCTCAATAAATGCCATAACTGAAACATAATGACAAATAATAATGTCAAGCTTCCCTGGTCTTGCATGATTTTTTGCTTTGCTTTTAATATGGTCGATTGAGTTAGCTAGAATAGATACATATACACATTCGCCTAGTTATAAGTCTAACTAATAGTAGATCCCTTTATCGCGTTGGTTTTCCATAGCCAGGAGTCAGGCAGTTTATTCAATTTGTATATTACATGATTCACAAATAAATTGCTTCTCCCCACAAAGCTAAAAGCGGATAGTTCATGTTTTATAATAGTTTATGGAAACTTCAATACTTAAAGATTACCAATTTCTCCAGAAATTTTGTCCTTAAACCTGTAGGCCGATAGGTTACTACAAGCAAAGATATACAGTAAGATCGCATCGTTGATTGCTTGAAATAATAATAACCCGACTATTTTAGCAACTCACGTGCTTAGTAAGTTTGCAAGCTCTCCATTTTTTTAAGGTATAGGTCCTGTAAGATTTCGATTGAATGAAAAATCTATTATGCGCATATGTCAGCATTTTAAATAAAAATTATTTTATGGGAGCAAACATACGAAAATGTAAGACTTCTCGTATCTCCAATAGCTGAAGAAAGGGAACCTTGCGACAAACTCCAAGTAAATTCATGAAATAGAACCGCATGAAGACAATCATCAGTTGTTTCAAGTGATTAAACGTAAGGGGTTGTTTAAAAATGTTCGCTATATATAGTTCCCACAATATGTATTCTGGAATCATTGTCACATGTGATCCCTTTCCATTTCAATCCAAATGGACCACTGCCAGTCCATCCAAAGTTGTTGGCATTTGTTTAAAGCCTTGCAATAGCCTTGAGCATAGTCAGAGCAAGAGGTTAGAAACCAAACCCTTCAAAAATGCTTGCGCAAGAGCATTTCTTGCAAGTTTACAGACTATACATGGAACTATATAGCTAAAGAAACCAGTATGTAGTGACCATCAGATTGAAGCTGGAGGCTGAACTAGCTTCCTAGATAAAACAACACAAGAACTAATCTTATGAGACTGTCCTTTTCTAATGTCCTTCTCATCATCAAGGATCCTTGTTGAATAACTCAACATACAAAGGCCAATGGCATTGACAAGCCTATAAGTAGTTCTATTAGTGCTCAAAACATGAAAGCAAAATAAACAAACCATTTTAAATAATCATCCGCAAAAGAAATCCCATTTCTCGCCTCGTTCCATGAACTACATGAGCTCATGGAACGAGGGCTCTCTACATTGAATTTCCAAGTAAAACATCAGGCTCTCTATTGGAACCCTTTTCTTAATGGCTAGCTTAACACATTTGATGAAACTATTGCCCGCAATTTCAAGAACAACAAATTATGTCCAGTCTTGCAAACATCAATCCTTGGCGCTACGACAACACCCGACATCACACATGATTTGTTGGAAAAGTAACACACTAAGTAAAAATACAGAAGCTCCTAGATTAGTGTGACAACGCCAGGCACGTGTTCATTAGTACGAATTTGAATACCCATCTTTGGTGTTTGACTTGCCCAATATATGCGAATTTATGAGTCTTAACCTCTGAAATCGAACCCGTAATCAATAGCCAATAAAAAGCACTGTATGATGAGTCCATTACATCAAGGGGATCTTACTTGTCCAATCGGCTAACATTTTTAGAGTCTAATATCCTTTTTTGGTTTTGACTTGCCCCGGGCACATGTTCATTAGTGCAAATTTAGAGTCTAATATCCATCTTTGGTGTTTGACTTGCCCAATACATGCAAATTTAAGTCTTAACCTCTGAAATCGAACCCATAATAAGCAGCCAATAAAAAGCATTGTACGATGAGTCCATTACATCAAGGGGATCTCACTTGTCCAATCGGCTAACATTTTTGAGTCTGATATCCTTTTTTGGTTTTGACTTGCCCGATCTAAGCAGGGTTCAAAAAGTATTTAACCTCTACCAGATAATTAACCGTGTATATGAGATATTTTATCAGATTTAATATATAACAAGATACAAATATACTGTATTTTATATTGAACTATATTTTTTTAAACTGGAAATTTTTCCGCAATCAAGATCGACAATTTTGAAAATGGACCAGACAAACAAAGGGGCTTAAGGTGCTTTCCCATGAGATTGCGGATCTGAAAATAGATTGCCAGGTCCAAAACTCGAGTGTCCAGAAATGCTTGAGGATTACTTTGACATTAGTTCAAAAACCTAAATTCTTCAGGTTGAGGTGCCCATGGGAACATGCATGCCAAGATCTAGACCTCAAAAAAACCTTGAGGTTGGAGACCCATGGAAAGCACTCTTACAGGGTATTTTTCAAGCCCTGCTAAGACCTTGAAACAAAATCTATAAGTAGGATCAATAAAACTAACCGGGATATTTACTGAAACTCTTGGACCCGGTTGGAAATTGGTGCATGCCTTGCAAGACCATTTACCATGTAAATGAAGTCTAAAAAATAGACATTAAAAAACAAGTCTACATTTCACATGCCAAAAATGAAAGTAAAAAAAGGGGACATCTGACAAAAGTCTATTTTTTGCTTGGCCATGTACTAATACCCCAATATTAATTTAATTTTTTTTAGCGATATATTTCAGAAAAAAAATATATGTATGACAATCAGATACATATCACCAATGTACTATATACAAAGAAATAAGAAATTAGAGAAAAGAATAATATATCATGAATTATCATCTAATGAATGGCGGGACAATTAATGCTTGCCAAAATTTCCTCAACAAACAAATCAAAATTGTCCATTTTTCTATTATGGCTGCTCAAATCTAGAGCCTGCAACACCCAATTCAACTATCCAGTCCAAATTGGTTGGCCCAATCCATGATATTGATTGACGCCGACTAGGAAAAGAGCGAGGTCCATGGAGATAAAGGAGAAAATAAATTGGCGAAAAAAGAATTTTGTTTTCTCTCATTTTAAATATGATACAATGAGAATGAGTAAGTAGATGTAGTGTATGGCAAAACCATTTCTAAATTATTTTTATATTATAATCTTGAGAATGCTTGATGCTACAACTCTCTTTGACTTGGCTAATCGAGAAATTATTCAAGTATTATGGGTTTGTTTTAGGATTGCCGCAGCCGGACCATTGATCTCAGTATATGCGGGCATCATGCAAATCAGCATGATATTTTTTTTTCACAAAAAATCTTCTACCACTCTAAGGTACACTGAAATATATGAACATTTAATTTCATCTTTTATTACATTCAAAACCTTTCCACATGACCATGACATTAAAAATGAAACATCGAGAATAGGCAGAGAGATCAAGCAAGAAAATGAGTAGGAACCCGAGTATGGATCAAGAATCAGATAAAATTCAAACAAGGTAGGCGATTTGGTCCAAAGGAAACCATGAATCCCGGAAGGGCGCGGATTAGGCTTGCCAGGTGGTCCCTAACATCCCATTTTAGAGGATCCAAGATAGGCACCCTGAATTAACGAGGCCAGGGCATCACGAAATTGACCCGAGGGGATCCCTTGAAATCGTGGTTCATTCATTACACTCAAAACCTTTTTATGACCATTTGCCATTCATTGTACTCAAAACCTTTGTAGCTAATATCCGGCACATACCTACGAACGAGCGTGATGACCGGTTATAAACCATCAGCTACTCGGATGGAGTTCCTGAAAAGAACCAAAGAAGCGAAAACAAAGGCAAAATCCGTCCATCCACAAAATTACCCAAGCACGTTCCGGTTTCCACTTATATGAACAAAGAAAAATGGCGAGCGTCAGCCGACTCCTTACATCACTTCCATCAAAGGCCAGAAAAGCACGGCGAATCCAAAACCAAATGGCGACCATTGAGTTTTTTTCCACATGGCGCACCACTTATAAACCGGGCTCAGTATCCAAGCAAACCATTTTGGAGACTTCTTTGGCGCTGGCGAACTCCCTTCGATTAAATGCGGCAACACGGTGTCTTCAATTACCGCGCATGGCTGACTACAATTTCCACATTCGGACATTCCATGCACCCTAAAACTTGAAACACTTTCCTTCCACTTGACAACTAAACCGCAATTAAAATTTTGCTCAAATTGCTCCAAATATACGGCTTTCCAATATGATACACCGAAATCTTACCCCGGACCATTCTTCAGCACCTCTCCAAATACCAAACTCAAATCATTGTTGGAAGTTTATGAGTGTCTTCAAAGAGGCATGTTTCTTTGTACATTTCAGTATCACTATAAACTCTAAATGCATTCTTTCTTTTCAGGTATGGCTAGAATATGTCTAAACAAATTACCACACATCTCACATTGTTTAATTATGCCAGGAAGATCTAGTCCATGATCTAACAATGGCATCTTAGAAGAAAAGATCGCTTTCTGGATCAGACTCCAACTCTCTGTTTTTAATCTCACTATCTTTCTTAACCTCATCTCTGTGTGCAAAACCTCAATGAGCTTTTGCTACAAAAGGAAGAAAAAACATACTATTTCACAATTTGCTCCAAAGAATAAAATCAGAGCCATTCTGATTCTTTAGTTTTAGAATGCATGTCTCCGTGGACGATAAAATCATATTCTATTCTAGGTGGCATTCTATTTGCCCTCTCTGTATAGGAGCCGTATTAATTGGCCTCATAGAACCAAGTGAATTGGATCTTTATGTGTTAAAAATATTGCACGTGCATTGTTACTTTTAGGTATTTTAAGGGGGGGAAACGAATTTAAACTTATGCATTGTTAGTTTTGGACTAACAATGCAAATGAAAGTCTATAATAAATCCTTATTGCTATCCTTATTGAACCCTTGGATCTGAGCATATACAATAGAATATTCCACATCCAGGGCCAATAATGAATTTAAAATAAAAACGACTATACAAACTTAAATACAAAAGATCCATTGAAGCAAACCATAAGCTTTATTTATTCACATAAGCTCTATTTATCCACATAAGCTTCATTTACTCACAAACAGAACCAAAGTCACATGTACATCTGTGCAAACATACTAGTAATAATAATAAGATTTATTAACGTCCAACAAAGACCCGTAGGCCATGGGACAACTCTTATGATTTTACATCTACTCTCTACTAATAAGAGTATCTTTTCTGCTACTGTCAATGTTCTCTAGGAGCTCTCTGATAAATTTTGCCATTTGACATATTGTAAGTATTTTTGGAAAAGAGTTGCCAAGTTCTCGTGTACCCAATCTACTTGGGAGTACTTTTTTTGGAGTGAATGGAACCGAGGACAATGGAATATTACATGTGATTTTTGTTGTTCCTATATCTGCACGCATGCATGTCTTTCTTCCCTAGGAAGCCACAGCCATCTCCCTATTTCAATCATAAGATGATATGAACCCATGCGATATTCAAGCCCTTGTACACCATTCTACGGTACATGTTCTTATGGCCGGTGCAGATGTCATGTTTTACTTCGGGATTAAAGTCGCCAAATGGTAGAGCCTTCCACTAAAATGATCCATTCTTTGGGCACCCCAAAGCTGTGTTAATCTATCTGACAATTTTGTGTAGGCAGAGTATGTCGAAATGACCTTTAAAATCGATAAACCAAATCGGGGGCTTTTGTTCTTGGACTTAACTTCCTCCCACTTAGTGCACAACCACAAACCATATGTCGGCTCACGTTACATCGTTACTAAGAAAAAATGAACTCAACGACTATAAAACATATATTTACATCCCCGTCTCTTGTAGCATCCTCTCTTCATCCCCTCGTACCCGCGCATATCTTGCCGCCTCATGCTCTCCATCTCTCGCGACTCTCGCGTCGCGGCGCCTCTTGTCATATTCACTTCTTCGCCAGCGTACCCTCTCCCGCGGATGCCGCGGCTCCTCCAACTCAGAGATTGACCACCTCTTGCAAGTAACCGGAAATTTGTTGAGGCAGTACCTTTATTCTGTTGATATAAAGCGAGTTCGACATCTGTTTTCAAATCCCATCGAAGTGCTGACCTATTTGCTATGTATCAAGGGCATTTCTAATGGATGTAAGAAGCATTCCCATCATCCCATACTCTCGTCAACCACAAATTGGAGCTGCTGCAGGGGTGGTCACTAGCGCCCCTCATGCATACACCACTATGTGCAAATCCTTGAGAACCAAAAACATAGCAACTATTAGATATCAAAACAATAAAGAAAGTAAAAGCTTTTTATCTAAAGGCGAATTATAGCAATACTTTGTAACTTGTTACAAGCCTAAGTTGCATCCATACTTTCATCACAAATATCTAAAGGAATAAAATCACTAAAAGGTTGGTATAGCAGGTAGAGCACTTATGCTTGACAAGCTGTGAAGTCATCCTCACTCTGTCCTTTCTTGGCTCACTATTTCCTCCTCATAAATGCGGTGACATCGATGCTTCCATCTTGACCAACATGCTCCAGCAGGGCACAATGCACAACGACCTAAAAGAGCCATCTTCACATGCGTTGTCTATTTTGCATGTCTCTGGATTCAACATTATATTCCACGCCGCTTTTCATGATCGAAGAAATGAAAATTGGTGTTCCATGTCTCCAGCGTGTTTGACAAGATAAATTTTCGATGAAGTAGCATGTTCCTCACAATTATTTATGAATAGTGAGTCTTACGTCCCACTTAAGTGATAAACCACAAAATGTTTGATTTTTTTATCAAGTTTCTATTGTCTAGAGTAGCTTAAATGCTTGATGTCTCGCTCCACACAAGGTGTATAAATGCTTACCACTTGGATCTGTTGCTTTCTGTCACATTATGTAGATGCACTTTGAAATGAGCACCATGTCGCTTTAAGCGGTAGCCCTCCATCCCTTGAAAGTGATTACGGCTTGGTATCACCTGATACATACATTATAAGCTGCTCTTAGCGGCTTCCATATTCTACCCAAAATGGGTTGATTCTAACATTTACGGCTTGATGGTATCTTTGCATCCCGGTGAAGAACACACTAAGAATATAAGTTATCCTAGTTGGACTCTCCTCCCTTCCCCCTCGAGCCTAGCTGCCAGTAGGCAATTCAACCACAAATTCTATCAATACGATCGCCTGACTTTGGTTAATGTACGCCTTGATCGTACAATCATCTTTTGAAACATCAAAGAAGACTCGGCATCTCAATGGCCTCCTCTACCACCAATGTCGCGCCCTAGATGTTTGTGAGCATATTTGTCTTCATTCTCCCCCCTTCCTCTTCCACCACCTGCTTCCGTTGGCGTTACATGACCACACGACCTCTTGGTCTCCCCACCATCAGACCTCATCCATATTACTCACATACCAAATATTTCCCTTCACCACCACACGAGGGCGTTACAAATTACTCGGTCATTCCTGAGAATAAGAAGCATCCTCAACAACCTTCCTACTTCTTCCTCTTAGCTCCCAACACCTCTACTCTTCTTGGTTCCAATCTCTTCTACGGCTTCTCTCAAAACCTGGAAATCACGCACCCAAATCCGCGATGTTCTTTCCATTTTTTTAGGTATAAATTGGCCGCACCCTCAGTACAGGTTATCGAACTAGTCACCTGGTCGTGCGTTGCTACTAACGTATTAAGATCACATTGTCGGTAGCAGCCGTCTTGGCTCCTCAACTAGAAGTTTCACTCCACCTATCCTGATACCCAAGAAACATGCCCTGCATGATGATTCCTTTTGTCCTCTCAATTACATGGCCAATTTATTTAACTCTCAAGTGCTCGACCCAGTCATCCAAACAATGCATTACACTATCACCAAATAATTTCATGCATCTCTCCACAAATCGAGGCAAAGTACTATTGACACCTTGGGACTATACACACCCTCTCCTTAAACCACGATGCCCCTTGGCGGGTCTTTCGTCTCCGGCATTATGGCGAACAGCAAAAGACCAACACAGGTAAGAAAGCAAGAACAACTTGCTAACTATCTTCTTCAATATCCATGGGCGATCACGAAACCCAACTTAATCTTAGCTCCTTAAAGAGAGCTAGGAAAAGATTAAATAGGAATTCTGTCGGACAAAACAACTCCTTAGAAGATAACAGGATAGATTCCTCCCAAAATGCAAACTAACTCCATCACTAAACCTAGAAGAGATAAAGCCCCCAAATTAGGGCCTACGGAGGCCACGAGCATCAAACCACTTGAACAAGGATGCACGTTGGCCAACCACCAGCATGTTGCAGCAGCTCCATCCACCTTCTAAACCTAGAGAAGGGATAAGAAATACAAAAAGCGCCTAATGGCGCCACTCAAACCATCACAAACTGACTGCATAACAAACGTTAGCGCATCCAATCCGCTGTTCAGCGGATAGGGAAAAGAAACCAAAAAATATCTCCATTATTAATCAGACTAAGTGAATTGGCACTATAAAAGATTTCGCATCCAATATATTAGGTTTGCAATCATGCAAAGGAGATCAAAAATGGAAAGAAGGCGAAGATGTATTATGATTTTGGTTCTCATTTGTAACTTAAAGTCCTGTACCACCCTTTCGACATCATCCTTGATGTTTTGGATATCTGTTGCAAAGAACATTTGGGAAATTCGGTATAGAGTCATCGATCAACGATGTTGGAATGTGATTTCTTGAATCCACACAACATCTACATGAAGAATTATACCCGTTGTGTATGATTCACGTGAACTAATCTAGGCTGAATGCTTTATATCCCATAAGCTAACAATTGACTTTTGCTACAATTCTATGATGTTTTACGTAGAGTTTCTGTCGGCAACCCAAAACCGCACGGTACATGTGAAATCTCGGATGGGCGGATGGCTCATGCGGTTTGCTAATGCATGTTTTGAGCATTTGGCGAAGAGACATTATGTCGCCATCTTACTGGTGCCTGGTAGAACGCTTGTTGAAACGATTCTGACTTTGTACTATCGAGAAACTCTCAAAATGGGAACAAAAAAATCCAGATAACCTTCATGAACTCATTATCGTGGAATTATATGATGATCCCTTACATACCACAATGGGCCAAGATTTTTTAAGATAGATGGTATCCCGGTGCGTCCCTCTCTAAAGCTCTAATCTTGAGTCTCATGTTTTTCGATCCTGGCCCGATCCAGATCTCCGTTTGTTGAAATTTAATCACCGTTGCAAAGCTCTCGGATAGCTTCACGAAGGTATGCAATTTGCATATGGTAGAATAGAGGTTCATATAGCAAAACAGCGACTTCAGAGCCTCCACCATCTCAAGGCGCTCAAACCTAGTAGTGGTGCTAAGTCACCCGTTTTCACTCATAACAGCGGAGATCGAAGTCTGTTTTCAGCTGAAATTTGTTGCGTTGGAAAGCTCTTAGCAACTTTCCGATGATGTGTGGTATGATCACGATTGGCTAAGTTATTTACATGCAGGCAATTTTGTTACGTTTGCTCTTTTGAATTGAATTAGGGCTTCACATATTCCTTGGCTTGCCCTAATTTGTTGGCAGTTTGATTCAAGAAGTTACGTCTAGGTACCCATGGACACTCTGGGACCTCTAACCCCACTCGAGAACCGGACCCGGATCGGTTCGAGCGGTGCATACCCTGGGAGGAGCATACAAAGCTGACCGCAGCGAGCTGAACTGCCCGGTGGGGCCAAGGGAGAA
This sequence comes from Isoetes taiwanensis, assembly GCA_021234155.1. Classification (NCBI taxonomy): domain Eukaryota; kingdom Viridiplantae; phylum Streptophyta; class Lycopodiopsida; order Isoetales; family Isoetaceae; genus Isoetes; species Isoetes taiwanensis. Next base: position 3,343,701 of record JAJEKV010000031.1, read on the forward strand.
GCGCCTCTTCCATGAAGAAGAAGGCTCACGCAGTAACTCGAGGCCGGCAAACTCATCGACCCGTGACACGATTCGGCCAGTCGACTGCGGTCTGGGGCTACGATTCCCTGAGGGTGGCACAGTCATGCCGCTCGAGAGGTGGAGACAACCATCACGATGGTTGAGAATCACTACTTTCAGTCTCACTGGCGAGGAAACTGACAACAAGCCTCTCCAGATCCCAGGTGCTTAAAGCCGGCCCGGCTATAATCAAAGCTCGCCAGTTTGCGGGCATTGAGACAAGTGCAACAATTGCTTGGCGGTATTAAACCTGACTGGTTTGAGCGGGCCGAGGACCGAATAGACTCTGCGGCCTCCGCGCCTGACACCATGTCTCTACGGAGATGAAGTTATAATGAAGGACAAAGGGAGAGAATTGGCGGGGAGATGGTCAGTATTTCCGTCTTGATGTCCGGACATTGCAAATGTCATTACCCTCGAGCGGCAGCTGAGATAACCTTTAAAGCGGTTACTTCCTGGCGAACCGAGCAGGGAATTACGACACAATGGAATCTGCCAACATCGGCGAGATGTGTAGTTTGCCTCTAGGATCTGAGGGTTGGAAAAGCGTTCCCTTGTTCAAAGAGCAAGAGGTACGAACTCGGCTACAATCAAGGGGAAAAGGACTCCATACCAATGCACGAGGCCTTGCAAAATTATGTATTAGAGTTGGGCGGCGAAACAATTCAGTGACTCTACCGGCCGAGAGGAGGCAATCTCGAGACTCGAGCCACCATGCGAAGTCGATCTGGCGGGCATAAGCGCCCTACTTCACCATTCCCTCCATAGCGGGACCCTCCTGTTCCTTGTGGACCGCCGGTTGGCGCCCTTCAACTCCTGACTGACGGTACATGTACATCCCGAAATGGCGATTGATCCGTCGGCTTTATGAGCCCATGACGGAAGGTCATAATTTGGTGATCCATGGCCTGCGGGAAGAGGGAGAGAATCTCATTCGACTCGAATCACGAGATCATCAATGTTATGACATTGCCACAGGCACGTACACATTACTTTCCCGAGCCGGTAGATCATGGTGCTCGACATTACATAGCGGTATTGTCCTTATTCACATTGGTAGATATGCAGAAGTGCGAGATGCCATCTTTGCGCCGGAGACCAAAACAATTGAAGAACATCCTTGTGGCATGTGAGACCTCACTGTGCCAACAAAGTCCCGTGGCATGAGCTCATCAGGTTCCCGAGGCATCCATCCAAGGAGGCTGCCCGGGACTAGTTGAGAGCAAAGATGCACATTTTTAAGCTCACCGGATGTTGCTGCCAGACCCTCCAGAACCCATTCGGTACAGCCCACCTCCTACGATCATGCTCCTCCCACCGTGCTCCGGTCCCGCCCTGCACGCCTTTGCCACTGCTCACCGGTCATACGCCACCCCAGCTCCCTCGCTCACTGCCCCAACCCTACGCCTCACTTTCTGTCGCGCTGACTTCCGGTCTGCTCTGCTTCCACTCTTCCCCACAACTCAATCTCCGCGTATCTACTGCTACTAACAAATGGGAATGTGCCCGGGTGGTCTCCACAGGTGTCGGGGTTTCCCGCTGGCGGAGGGGGATAGTCTCAGCTACATTTAGCTGCGGATATGGATCTCATCTTCCTCATGGAACATGTAGAACCTGCTGAGGACCATTACAGATCTTCTATGCTATCAACATTTCTCGGTCTTCAATAGCTGCGAGCAAGAGGAGACATGGAGGTTACCTGTTATGCAGAGTCTTTAGCGCGGTCGGCCTTCACGCACAAGATTGACAAACACAGCAGGGGGTACTTGTGTGGAGTGGGTGTAGGGTATGGTAACAACCCTCTCTTCTTGGTACTTGCCACCACATCGCGAGAAAGCAACTTCTACCATGCCACTTTCAGAGATGTGAATGACCGCTCATATGTCGATCTATCACGATGACATACAACAACATATCTGATTGGGTAGTACAAATTCCTCCTTAGGGACTTCAATGCGGACATGAGTAAACAGCCCATAGGGCAGTCTTTAGCTCGGGATATTCTGGTATGCCCGCCAGGCCTGTCTCAGCCTGAACATCGGCGGATGATAGGTCAGTCAGCGCTTTGAGGCATTTGCTTCTTGTGGTGTCTTTGAATTGGTAATTTGTAATGAGTACGGCTGTTAGCCTTCCTCCTGTAAGTGCACAGTGGATCAGTGGAGATTTAGTATGGTGGACGGCTATCTAATAGTAGCTGGCGGGATGTATATGATCCTCAACCACTTCCGAGGTAAGCCTGACATTAGAGATGAGAGACCGACTGGATCACCTTCATCCTCTACTGCGATTGCTTGGCGGTACTCGAGAACCTTCTCTGACAGCTCCTCATTATACCTCCTTGCGATTGGATTATGAGCAAGCAAAGGATCGATATGCTCATAGATGACCTTCCAGCGGAAAGATGTTTTGGATAGCATGCGAGAAGTATCACGGGGCGCAACATTCCCGCGTGTCAGTGGTTTGATGCGTATGAGATACAAATGCGGCTCCACGGATCAGGTCACCGCGATAGCCCACATGCGCACACGATTATCGTGCTTTCTTGAAGCGAAATCTCAGCCATTGCAGCGTCAATAAAGGGAAATGTTTTACATGTTGGGCAGCCATCCTAGAACATACGGCGCAAGGTTCTTGACCAATGACCCTACGGGGAACATCCGCTAATAGAAAGCGGTTAGAGACCAATGCTTGCAGTAACTGCAGTCTCGAGGGACACGAGCATCATACCCCCGCAGAATTAAGAGCATTGGCAAATCCACGAGGAGGATGATGTTACCGGGGTCTGCAACGTTTGTCCAATGGGGAAACAGCGGACCTGGATGGTATCGTGAGTTTGCTCAAGTGACAGAGCCTATGGTACGGTGTTGAAGGTGCCATACTGGGTTACGGAAGTGTTGGAAGTGCTATGATCTTTGGAAGTTTTCGTAATCGAGCCAAGAAAAAATGGGGTTGTCAGGTCGAGAACACGAATCGTCCTTGCTTAAATGCCCAAAGTGTCGAAATGAATGCCACTTGATGGTGTTGCCACATTGCACAGCGGAGACAAGGCCACATCAAGATATCCGGCGCTCAGCCATTTGGTATATCTATTAATCCTTGCTTGGAAGATGCTGGGATATCAGGAATTGGCATCCATTTTATTAAGTGCTCTTTGCATTTATACGATATCGAGAAAGTAGAAGGATCTAAATCCCACTACTTCATGCTTAATAGGAAAGAGATAATGCTGCTACCAATGTGCTTCTCCTCCTCATAGAGTGCGCTCATCCCGGGTTTAGGGGTAGATTGACTCTTTGAATGCCTGTTCCAAAGAGAGTGGCATGATCATCTTTACTGCATCTTGCCTCATCATGATCCTCCTTAATAGAAGTGATTGCTTGATGCGACCCATATCTGTCTTGCATGAAGCTGCTACACAAAGAATCAAATGCGGTAGGTAATGACACGAGGAAGAAAATAGTTGCATCGATTGTGAGATCGATGCTCTTCTCAAAAGCTTCAATCTGCTTGGAGATTGTGTTTCACGTAATGATAGAGAACTTCGTCAAGACGTTGGCAGGTCCTGGGTCAGCACATATCTATCACCTTTGCATACAAGTGCCTTTAATCTTATGGGTCTTTGGTCATGCTTCAATGAGAGCATGCCACAAATCGTGAAGCTATTCTCTTCTTTGGAACTCATCAAGGATGAAAGTCGACTAAGGAAAATCCGATAACTGCCGTGCCTTGTCATCTTCGTGCGCCAATCATGCAAAATCAACAATATTCTTGGCATCGGTGCGGTTCTTGGCCATTGACAATTCTAAATCTCCTTCCACGAGAATGAAGATCATTAAAGCTTTTTCCATTCTTTGGAAACACAACGTGATCAAAAGATTTGAATCGCATGGACGCCGGGGAAAATATTAATCGGTTGTAGCTTGCATCCCTTCTCCATTGTTGTATTGATCTTGAATCAATCTGTGACACACCTAGTGCTCGATACCATGTCAAGGTTGCACCAAGAAGGGAGAAGGATGCACCCGATGTCAAGGCATAAGCTCCCCAAAACAAAGGGAATTATATTCAATGTTGTGTATCAATACGAAGTACAATGATATAAAGCGAAGCGATGATAACTATTAATATTGGCGGATTCACCGCAACCCACTAATAATAGCGTTACTTGATTTAGATGCGATTTTCGATCTTGTAAAGTCTTGCTGTGTTCGCCGATGACACTTTTCCCTGACACCGATTGTCTTGATCTTAAGTCAATGGCGCCCGCGTCTAGTAAGATGGTGATACCGATATCACATATATCTTGACGAGAAAGCACTGCAGATGCGAACAATAACCCTTGAGGCAGAATTTGTATGATTGGGGACATGAGGCACATCTGTTCAAGGGGTATTGGTAGAGCGTTCTTTGTCTGCGGGGTTGAAATCTGAGGCCCGATAGTGTCCTTGCTACTTGGGCGACTTTAGAGCGGTCGCGAGAGAAGGCCTTCTTAACCCACCGCGGGGCTTTTCGAGTGAAATCCACGGTCCCATATCAAATTTTTGTTGCGGGAAACCCGGGTTTCACGCCACTTATTGAGAAACAGTATGATAAGACATAATAGTCTATTTCGAAAGGTGGTAAATATGGATGGCGATCGTCTCGCACTTGGCTTATCACGGTTAATGGGACCCGCAGCGACTCAGAATTGTTGGAAGGATAAAAAAGAGTGCGGTGGCTAACTAGATGGAATGTCCGAGAGCACATGTGCATCGGTAGAAAGCAGGCGGTCGCGGCGGCTGAGATGTTACCTTGATGCTTGTTTCTCGACCAGCTTTGGGATTCAGGGCTGGGCAATCAAAACAACACATTACAAAGCGACACTCGTCCACGACCGTGAGGCCCACGAGCGCCTCGTTTCATACGCCCGTGAAAAGCGCGGGCGCCTTCCATTCGCGCCAGAGTGCCACCATCTCGGTTAGGCAATTGATGGTTAGAAACCTGCGTCCGGGATAAGGTTGCTCGGTCTTGCTAGGCAGGGCTGAGGATGAGTGTCACACTTTCCCGGTACTTGCGGCATATGATCGGTCCGGACACGTATACTCGATTGAATTAGACACGATGAGCGCTACACGCAATCTTGCGACACGACTTGGTCATCCTCGGATCGCCCATTCGAGGAAGTATTAATGGACTTGAGGGCTCGGATACTTTGATCAACCATTTAATGTTCGTACTCGGTCTTATGCGCCACAGTTTTCCTCGAAAACCCTTGACGAGGTTTTTTAATCCGAGGCGATAATGTGAGCGCTACGCTTATATTGGTCCCTTAAGCCGGTTAGTGCCGTGGACGGTAAAGCAATTATATTCTATTATTCTAATAAAAACCTTATGCCTACCATTGCAAAAATACCCTTTGAAGCCTTAAAAACAAATTAGGCAACTTTTTGCGATGCAATTTGAAAGTCCAGTTTCTGAAGTGACCTTAAAAAAAATTAAGGGCAGCCCTTCAATTTTCAAACCTGACTGGACTGTTAGGGTTTAGGGTTTTAGGATGGCTTTACGGCCCGAGCATCAAGCACCGCCGGAGATTTTTACAACAGTTCGGGCTCATAAATGTGCTCCTCTTCCCGATTAGAAATTCAGGTAATCCTTTGGTTAGATATATAATAATGTTTTCATTTGCTGACCATATTGCATCCTGTCGCAGTCAAAGCTTACTCAAAGAGCCCTTGAATTGCTTGCTTTGCCCAACGATGGAGTCCCGAGATTACTTATGGATATCGGTCTGTGAGCCTTTAATGCGCTCTAGAGAACGTTATCAGATCTTCCAATATGAATGTGTTGAATTTCTGTAACTTGCAAATTTTGAAGAGAGCAGAGGATAAATTACATTATAGGAAATCTAGCAAATAAGAGACATTTCTAATCTTTTTGCGCTAAGACAGGTTATTGTAATGCAAGCTGGGTTGTATCTTGCAGGTTGTGGATCGGGACTTAGCGGAGAAACACTTACGGAAAATGGGCATCATTGGATTGGCATTGACATCTCTCAGTCTATGCTTGGTAAGCACTTTATTTACTCACTAAGGGTCCCTGCAGACAATGGGTTTACTTTTATATTGTGTTAAAGTTTCTACACCAAACCAGCATCTCTGTTAGACCCGGGGTAGATTCCAGAGAAAAGCTAAACTCATGTCTAGCTAATCTCTGTTTATTTTTGTTAACTTTTAACACAAGAAAACCATATGCTTGATTGCTTACTTTAACTTTAAACATTAACCATCATATCCTCAAATTCTTTCTAAAAGACACAGATGCCAGCCAGTTTCCCATTTAACCACCACATCCTCAAATTATCTAAAAGACACCCAATCTCCCATGTAACCTGTTACTATGCCCAACACTTGATTGTTTCTTAGTCTCAGAGTGACTGACTGGAGCATTCATCGCAACTTCAAAGTAAGGTACTTAGCAAATTCGTAATAGATTAAAGCTGTTAATTGCCTAATTTTTCTATCGAATGAATTTGTAAGGTTGAGATGTTGGTATGCAAAGCTGCAACTATTTCATTCTTATCTATTTAGCTAACAAGAGGTCTCAGACCAAGACTTCTTCCGACGGGCTCTAGCTCTTAATGTAAAATAATGGTATAAAACTTATGCTGTCAACCAAATTTTTTTCACAAAGTTCAGTAACTTTCTGGCGGCTAGAGTTTATTCTCATTGTTAAAGTAGCTATTGTCATTGTTCTCATGGAGCTGCAGTCCTTATTGTGATGGTTTTTGTAATTTTTTAGGAGTAGGGTGCCAAGAGTTTGAAAAACTAAACCTCAAAAAAACCCAATTCTGTTCTATTTCTTTGACCCGATGCAATCATTTAGGGGTGCAAAGGAAGAAAGGTTTCTCATTTTGTCACATGTCTTTACAAATGTCTCATTTTACCACACATTTCTTCTTTCAGACATTGCATTGGAACGTGATGTAGAAGGCGATTTACTACTTGGGGACATTGGACAGGTTGTTGCAATATTGTATTGTTAGGTATGCGTACAATTATTCTTTGTTTGGAGTAATTAACCTTTTCTCCTTCTTTAGGGGCTAGGTATTCGGCCTGGAGTCATTGATGGGGCAATCAGCATATCTGCACTTCAGGTCTGTATGCATCTGCATATCACAAAGTCATGGCCTGTGTAACTGTTGCTTAAGAGTATGCAACCTGATATGGTTTAGATGATCAGTGGTTGTGCAATGCCGATAAATCTTGCAATGATCCTCGAAGACGGCTAAAGTAAGTTTATGGCATTCTTAAACATCAGGGTTCTGACAAAACAGGATGATGTGATTGTGGATAGAAGTCTAAGGTTTATAGTTTTGCATATGCAGATGTTTTTTTGGATCTCTTTACAAGTCTTTAGCAAGAGGGGCACGTGCTGTGCTGCAAATTTATCCAGAGTCTAATGTCCAGGCAGAGATGATATCTTCTGCAGCAATGCGTTGTGGATTTTCAGGGGGGCTTTTGGTTGATTATCCGCACAGGTATTCCACGAATCACTTTTGTGCTTATTTTGTTCAACCTTTATATTTGATGCCTAGTGATGTTCTCCATGCGGATATGATCTGAATTTTTATCATGCTGTATCTGTAGCACACGAGCAAAGAAGTATTTTTTATGTTTGCTTTGTGGTTCCCCTGGTTCAGTATATTCACTTCCAAGAGCTAAAGGTGAGGAGGGTGGAAGTGAAAGTGAAAATGATGAAGATGACGATGAGGAAAAGACGGCAAGTACATAATTTCTGACATTTAGTTCAAGGGCTAAATTGCTAATGGTAGTCCAATGCTTTGCAGATTGCATTCGCTGGGAGACAGAGACCTAAAAAAAGGCAGAAGACTGAAAAGAAACAGAGAGGCCATGATTGGATTTTAAGGAAGAAAGAACAGCGGAGAAATCGAGGATTCACAAATGTTCCCACAGATTCTAAGTACACAGGAAGGAAGAGGAAAGCAAGATTCTGAAATTTGAAGTAAAAGAGTTATCAAGTTCTGCATGGCAGTTTCAGGATGCCTAATTAGGATTTCCATAAGAGAGCAGTGTCATTGAAAAGGACCTACTGAAATGTAAATCCATAAAGAGCTAGTATTCCTCGAATGGTAGAAAGCCTGTCCATCCATTGCATGTACTAAATTTAAACCATGGATGTGGCTGAAAACTTGATACAACTGGTTTGGTTTGGTTCTCAGAAATATAGCAGATTATAATTTGTGGATATACTCATTTTGTGGAGTGTGGCTGGTGTGTCATGGTCTAGAAATAATAGAACTCTAGGATAATGCAACATCTAGCAGCAAGAGGAAAGAATACCTTATTTGTCACATGCGAGCTTTGTGATTGTGAATATGGTTGCCAAACACTTCTTGCATGGCTGAAGGAGTTTCAGATCAAAATAAAAAATGCACCATCAAACAGCAATTGGAAGTAATATCTTTATTTATCACTAGAAGATTCCATATTAATGAGGCAACAAACAAAACACTTCGTGTCAGGATATGTTTCAGGAAGGCCTTACAAGACAAGAAATGCATTGCAAACAGTAGGAGTGAAATGCCATCCAAGACAAACTGAAATGCAATGCCTCTTAAGACAAACTGAAATGCATTACAATTAGTAGGATTGAAATGCCTCTTAGAACAAAATTCCAGGGAAACTTTCATGATCTAGATGTTTGGCTGTTTTGTTGCTCCTCATTTAATATATTGTGCTTTTATGGAATTACAAGCTAGGCGGAGGCTCACTCTACGTACCCGGTGGGCTGCGGGGAAGCGATGGCATGTCTCTACTCGAGCGTGTTCTTGTTGAGCTTTCATTCCCTTTTGATCCAGTGAGGCCCAAAAATACAAAGTACAGGTTGGCGTAAAACAAGTTGTCCCGTTTCACCTCTATTATTTGGGTTGTTTATGATGAGGTGGAGAAATGGATGCAAGAAAATGGAGGAAATGTGGAGTGGACCTCTCATGGGTATGTAGTGCAATTGTTGCTTTTGCCGATGACATTGTGTTAGTCTCGGACCTAAAATGGTCTCCAAATACACCTTAGATGTCTTTGCATGAGTTACGCGGAGACGATGACATGTCCAAGAAACGAGGGGCAAATCAAAGATTATGGTGTTTGGCTGTTGACAAGCCCCTTGTTCTCAATTGGAGGTGAGAGTTGGATATGGTTCCGACCTACAAATACCTAGGAATTGAAGTTAGTGAAAGTAATTACAAGTGGTTTTTGGTTGCAAAAAACGAACTCTGAGTGGCCCCTCGAAAGCATTATACCTGAATGATCCAAAATATGGGGAGAACAACTTGAAAATTGGAGCTTGAGGCGGTTGCTCTTCTGAGTTGTGGTAAAACTCACATAATCGTATGGATGTCCCGATGGGCTCCTGGGATTATCACGGTATGCATTGGGCTGCATTGAAAAGGTACAAAAACAATTTCTTCTTATGTAATTAGGTGTTAAAGCCGGACCTTTATAAAATGCTCCCGGGGTCAAACGGTTTTGTTCCATTGGAGTTGGAACTTAGTCAAACACCGCACTATCTTTTACGGGGAGAAGTCACTCTTGAACCACCAATTTACCATCATGCTAAAATGTCACAGAAAGGGAATGGCCGGTATTCTATCTGAAAATGGGCGTAACATTGGGATATTAAGGCATTCACCGCTAGAGAAACTAGAAGATATTCAGTGCATTCGCCCAAGTTGAAAATGGTGCATAAGTTTTTGCGCATGATGATATAAAGACTAAGTAAAAGCACAATTTTATGTGTTTGGTGAACATGTTGGGAACATACTGCACTCAAGCATACTTTGGAACTGGTCCGATAGGAAGTCAAGGCGCCTAATCTCACAACCAAGATTATCCCTCACATCATCTTGCTATTGAAGTCCAGAGATGGCATAATATCCCCCAATCCGATTTATGCCCCTGTTGTTTGGCATCTCCAAAGGTTGAAAAGTGAGTCTCATGCATTTCTAGAATGTCCATCTTATGATCACATTAGGGCAGATTTTTGGTATCTCCCCTGCAATAACTTACCGTAAGAACTACTATGCATTGATCCACTGTGTTTCAATTGCATATATAAAACATGTATACAAGGAAAGAAAGGAGGTGATCAAGCTTTTACTTAACACATGGGAAATACTCCAAAAAATGTGGTGTTTTAATTTTTGATTTTGATTCTTAAAACTGAGATATGGAATGAGTAGCGTCTATACTCAAACTATCAGACATTTTTACCATATAGGCCTTGTTGGGTCTCAAATGGCGTGATTAATAAAGTAAAGTAAAGTAAAGTAAAGTATAGGAGGTGGTAGCCTGCGTATGCTTGCTCCTCATTCTCTATAGGAGGTGGTATCTTGCGTATGCTTCTACGAGGGTGAGGATGTCATTTTCAGTTGAGATTTTTTTTTTTTGGGAATTGGCATTCCAGTCTATATAATTGTGCGTGATTGTTTGGGAAGAGGAGCTCGGGTGGATTTCGTCAAGCAGTATGTTAGTATGTTGTGGCAGAATTCTTTAGTGTGATGGATAGGGTGGTAGTGTGTGAAGCGTGTTGGTTGGCTTGTCGGGATTATCTTATGGCTTTGAGATGTTTAGGATATGGCTTGCTTTGTGGATGTGGCTGGTTTGATGATATATGAGCATTTGATTTGTTTATATTTGATTGCTGTGCATCATGTTGAAGGGCTTTGGTGTTTAGTGGTCTGGACTGTTGGCATGGTGCCATATGTGAAAAACCGTTCTCTGCTTGAAGTGGACTTCATCTGATCTCTATATGATTGGTATCTGAAGGCATGCAAGTGTGGCTTTTGTGGGTGAGATTGGTTTGGATAGCAACATTTGGATAGCAGTATGGCTTTGTTATCGTCTATATTAGGGAATCTGAGCCAAAGGATATATTTTTCATTTAGGTTGAGATGGTCGTGTTGTGGCTTGAGCTGTGTTTATAGTTCATACTTGAGTAAATAGTATGTCCAGCTTCTAGTTGTGATTCATTGGATATTCATGTGTGCTAAGAGACACCAAATTGATAGTCTCTCGAATTCTAAGTTGCCTTTAGAAGGTTTAACCTTCCCTTAGAGTGGGTTATGCAAAATAACCAACGAGGCCGGGAGGTCGAGTGGGTTATATATAATCCATGAGAGGGTAGGGTTGACCTCCTTAAACCATAGTTTGAGAAATTTATCTTGAAAATCTTGAAGCAAGTTAGAAATATTAAATCAGCAATGAAAAAAAATGCAATGAACAAAAAACATGATCGTCATAATTTGCCTCTTTAGTTTCTCGGGTTTGGTAAATAGCTTCAGTTAATTTTCCACAAAATAGAGCAGCAGGGGCAATTCAACATCCATCAAATCGTGCACTATTGAACGAGGCCTATACGCCAATTAGCCAAAAAAGAAAGATTAACTAATGAAAAGTATTGAATGGCAAACTTGGAATACTTTATATTTAAGATTATATTCACATGGTTGGAATATATGTACGACTATGCCCATCCAAAAAGCCTCTTTCAGAAATATTGGATTTGAGCAAAATTAGATTAGGTAAAGGTCATCTATGGTAATCAATTTAGCTATAGATGTCCAACTATGCCCATCCAAAAAACCCTTTTGAAACATCAGTTTTAGCATAATTAGAGAAATTCTCCCTCTACTGTAAGCGTCTGCACCACAAATTTCTTTACTGATAACTCCAGATTTTCAAATTGCTCTAAGAAACATTCGAGAAAAACCAAAATCAAGAATACTAAGCCAATTGCCCAAGATGGCACAAAATGAGCGAGGAAGTGCATGGGAAACATAAAAACTATTCCTAGATTGGAATCCATACTTGCTTTGTGATACCCATAGAAATTTGACCAGACTCTAGCAAGAAATATTGAATGAAGGAAAGTCGTAGGGTTTAGTTATAAAAAGATGTTCTTATCTCGAGAGATTATCATCATAATCTCTGTTGTATTATCGGAGTAATCTCTAGTGCCATGATCTTATGATTTCTAACTCCTTCGGATCTGACAGTCAACATTGGTCTCGAGACCTATTGTTTAAGGGTGCAGCTCTATGTTCTACTCTGTTGCTAGCAATCTTAGACTCAGTTTGGTGCAAGCACCTTGCAACCAACATGGGCAGGTTGCATGATCCAAAGGTACTTTAAATGAGGAACTTCTTGCACCCACGCAATGGGTGATATATAGAATAAAATGGAGGTCGTGGACATGTCTACACAGATCTCCCAACAGCACTTTTTGCAACATGATGCTATGTAGGAAAGTATATACACATGTGACTCATCAGGGATGCTTGCTCAGATGCTGATGAGGTGAAAAATTTCTTCACTGAGATCATGCATATAAAAGCTGAGGCCATTACATCAACTATTCCAATAGGTCCATCATGTGTAACCGTAAGGAGGAGCTCTACAAGGTGAGGGCAGCCTGCCTGCAAAAGAAATGGGCAATGTACAGGGGAGGCGCAGCAATTATTCTAGACCAATGGCCTTCCAACCTTGGACTGGCTATGTCTAGATAATTTTAGAAGCACAAAATTACCACTAGCATTAGCATTATCTCCTTCTCGATAGTCTTTTAATATTTGGTTATTGTGTTTAGGCCTAGTCCCCAGGTTTTAAATGGGTTGTTGTCGTTGCATGTGCCGTCCCATAACCCATTGGGTTCCCTTGGACGTAAAAATTCATATTATCTTATCTTATCTTCATTTTGCCTTGTGGCAATCTCAAATCTACTTGTATATGTCAAAATAATTTGATACCTTTTCTACTTCTAAAAACCTTGAATAGTGGTTAGCTTTGTCCTTTTGTGGAATAAATGTGACCTAAGATAATACATGGTATAATCTGTATATCATACGGCCACGTCACTAGTACATGTCAAGTATACGACATGTACAACGATATCGAGAGGGATTGCCCATGCGCCACAACCATTAGAGACCATTATATTGCACATGTCTATATAACATGTGAACATAAGCCATATTGTCACATGGCAATACCCCAAGGAGCATATGGTATGGCCCAATAGATTCTAACCCTAAAAACGTGCCTTAGAGTGTGGGAGCTCAAAAGGGTGGGAGCTCAAATGGGTAAGAACATTAAAGATGTCATTTTCAGGCCTCAGAGCATGCATTGGGAGCAACGGTTGACAGATTCCGGCTTGCTAGCAGCACCCAAGCTCAAGTCTTGAGGTGCTATCATGATCGTCTATGTTGATCCAATATCATGGACACATTCCACGAAGTGGGAGCGAGCTAAGGATCTGGCGAGTGATGATTCTATCAATCGAATCAAGATTCTTGTCTGCTCTTATGCCGGTTAGTATCCATTCTTAGTCTTAGATGATATCTAGAATCTAAGAAATCTAATTTGTGTCACGAACTAACCAAGGAACCCTAATCATGTTGATCGGAGTAGTTAAAGTAGATATGTCAATTTGTTATTTTGATTCATTCGGTTATATGATGATGTATATTATCTCTATGTGCACCCCTTGCACTTGAGGAAGGGGGGTAGAGACCGAGAGCTATGTTTAGAAATGATTCTAGAACAACCCTCATTAATTCTCGTATAAATGCGGCCTGTGCATAGGTGCCTGTCTGGATGTGGGTGGTGGGGCAAGACTGACTGACAATGAAGGCTTATCTGATTGCAATTGATCCCTTGGTGGGTAGAGTCTACTGGGGGATCGTAATGTGCTAGGCCTAATACATTGTCACTGCTTGTGGCCAAGTTATGGGCTCGACACCTCCTAGGTGATACATTGCTTCAGTGGGGTTAAGTTGTGTACGGGCATGAGAAACTGTGACCCTCTAGCCGCCTATGGTTGGCATGTATCTCTGGAGGAGATTAGTCTCCTACTGTCTCATCGAATTAGGGGAGATGCAACTCTGTATTAGTCCCCTCACATATATCCCCGACAGCCTACAGGCAAGTCAAAACACTTTTAAGTGTATCTACAAAGTATGCACAAAAGGGGCGGATGGAGTGGACTACCCAACGACATGTTCCTTCGCTAGTTCAATTCAATTGTTATGAATTCTGTTTGATTGATCTCTAGAGGACCAAGCCGTTAGTCGATCCCCATAAGTCTAAGCCTGGGTAGAATATCCATGTGTTGATGTATATTGGATATGTTCATGTTGTTATCTGGATTATGGCGATTCCATCCTTCGAGGTGGCTAAGCTATATTTATATTCTATCATGTGCTTATCTTGTTATGCACTTCTGCAGCTAGATCGGTCTCGAAGGAGACTGGATAAATGAGACGTCTATACTCCCCACACCAGATCCTGTTCACCATCAGGAGTCTGATGTCAGATAGATGGCCTCATGTTGACGCGCCAGTTGTTGACAGGACGGAATCTCCCACTCATGTACGATTGAGACATCGTATAAGAGTAGGGGACGTTACAACAAACTTTGTCGTCTTCTCTTCATCGGTTGATCTGAGTTTGAGCACTAATGGAAATGGCTACTTGATTAGTATTGCAGTTTTGATGACAAAGGCTTTATGGGGATGCATCCTCAGTTGCCCGCTATGGAGATGTACCTTCAACTTTGAAATGCTATGTGTAGCTCCGATGTCATTTTTGTATTTCCAATAATATAAACTTGCAAGATAAAACCTGATAACCATTATTAATAAGTACTTCATGGTACTTTCAAGTGATAAATTGACAAATAATTTGAAAAAGATTGAGCCGGATCCAGTTTTGTAATGGTTGTGGGCGTATACTTGTTAGTACTGCTATTTGTGGTTTTTTTGCCATGTAGAAAACCTTCTATCCTCCCTATATAATAAAGAAATAATGCATGTGAGTATATGTATATGAGCGCGCGTGTGTGTGTGTGTGTGTGTGTAAGTAAGTAATTCTCGTCCCATTGGCGGTCAAGGGGATGCTACATGGTGCAATCTCGGTCCTCCATGTTCTTCCTCCAACTTAGCGAGGAGATTGGATAAATGAGGCATCTATACCCCCCATATTGGATCTTGTTCACTATCAGGAGTCCGATGTCAGATAGACGGCCACATATTAACGTGGCAGTTGTTGACAGGACGAAATCTCCCATTCATATACGATCATCATATACGAGTAGGGGATGTTACAACAATCTTTGTCATCTTCTCTATCAGTTGATCTGAACTTGAGCACGAATGGAAATGGTTGCTTGGTTAATATCGCGGTTTTGATGACAAAGGCTTTATGGGATGCATCCTCAATTGCTCTCTATGGGGATTTACCCTCAACTTTGAAATGCTATGTGTAGCCCCGGTGTCATTTTTGTGTTTCCAATAAAAGAACTTGTAAAATAAAACTTGATAACCATTATCAATTTGATAAATTGATAAATAATTTGAGAAAGTTTGAGCCAGGGCCACTTTTGTAATGGTTGTGGGTATATAGTTAATATTGGCTATTAGTGTTTTTTTTGCCATGTAGAAAACATCTTCTATTCTTCTATATATAATATAAAAAAATAGTGCCCATGAGTATATATGAAAGTGTGTGTGTGAGAGTAATCAATTCCCACCCATCAGCGGTTGAGGAGGTGCCACATGGTGCAATCTCGACCCTCCATGTTCTCCCTCCAACTTAGTGGGGAGCTTTGAAAAATTCTATGTTGTGTGGAGGATTCAAACCCTAGTCCATGCCCCCCTCCCCAAACCCCCCATACCTACCATTAGACCAACCATTGATTTGTTGAAGTAAGTGGAATTTCACATATAGTTAAGAGGAGGCTTGATCAATTCAAGAATGTTCTAGGGTTCTAGAATGTTCGTAGCTAGAACCATCTAGAATGTTCTGGAATGATCTAGATGCTCATGGGTAAGCACCTCAATCTAAAAATAGAAAGTTTTTTTGAAACTTTATAAAGAGCCAAAATAGAATGTTCTGGAATGTTCCGGATTTTTAGGGTAAGCACCTCAGTCTAGAAATAGAAAGTTTTTGAAACTTCTCAACTAGCTCTTCTAGTTCTCTAGTTCTCTTACATATCTCTTCAATCAAACTCTAACTTGCCTATGACTTCAATCAGACTCACAATTTGATGTATGCACATAATTTGGTGTATGTACATGGCTTCAATCAAACTCTGAACTTGATGTGTATATATGTATTTGTTCATCAATGGACTCTTCCACAAACTCTACAGGAAGTTGGATTAGCTTGAGCTTTCTATTCATATTGTTCAAGGAGGATTCACATGTCACAACCAAGGATTATCTATAATACATTACAAATGTTCTCTACTTTATTTATCAATCCTTACACAATTCCCATGGCCCCGAAGGAGTCAAATTTTTTTTGAGTTAACATAAACCATTACATTCAATGCCCTTTGGTTTGGGTGCATATTCACATGGGGGTGATGTAGGACAACAATAGACCCTTTTGTACTCCCTAGAATTGTATAATACATGTATAAAATCAACACCATTTAATCCTCGCTATACAATATACCTAAACTTGTATGAGTTTACCCCACAAATGAGGATCGCTATCTACGATCTAAATCAAGGAATAACTTGATAATATGCCCATCGAACATCTCTCGACGTCGGGAGTTACCCCCCATGTGAATGTACACCCAAACCAAAAGAGGTTTTAGAGGGAATTTTCACTACCTATATAAAGCAGTGTAATTTGTTCTCATAAAAAATTCACTTCTAATATTCCTGGGCTGAGACGAACCCACAGGTTGCCACGTCTATTTATTTAAGCCTTTCTAAAATAAGAGGAGAAAAATTGTTGCTGCCACACGTGTCCTTTTCTTCTGGTCGAAGAAACCATTACGAACCTCCTCTTTTTCTTTAGGTCGAAGAAACCCATTATTACGGCTATGGCTGAACCCAAGGCACCTCTGTTCACCCCTGTTATGCGATCGCCTGTTCTGATGCAAGCATACTTTCGAAGGGTATGGCGCTTGTGGTAGATGTCCTCATTCTGGCATTCCGGCAAGGGCACTCATTTCCACTGCTTAGATCTACTACTCTAGAAGGCGGCCGTCTAAAGCTTTTGGTTTTTGAGATGGGCATTCTGTGCCCAATGATTTTAGCGATTTGTAGCATGATTTTAATAATGCAAATATCTCTGTATATGTGCAGCAATAGGGCTTTCGAAGCTGGGTTCTGCAAAAATACAGGGCACTAGAAAATCCGAGGCAGCATGTGGAAATCCTGGCCAGCCGCACTGGGGCAGTCGAAAATATGCAACGAATTGTGACAAGCCATTGTCATAAAGAAAATTTGCTCCCTGTGAATGACATCTGACTTTTTTCTTCAAATTTGCTCTGTTCATGTTCTATCATCTGGCTTTTGCACTGTCCCTGCTCTATGCTCTGATATTTTAGGCGAAAACAGAGGATTTAGAGCGTGAATCCAACCATCTAGGCATACTGCCTGATCTAAGGTATCTTCTTGCCGATTGGCATGTATTTGCTACCTAGCTTTTCTTGCATTGCCTGAACTGCATAGGGTTCTAGTTCTGGAAAAGAATTGACAAGAATCCACCTTGCAATGTTTAGATTAGAACTTCGCCGGCGGCATTTCTCCAAAAAATTACCGCCTGGGATTCTGCTGAGGCTGATACTCCGACAAATCCTCTGCAGCGAGAGGCTTGACGCCTGGAATGTCCGGCACTCGCTTGCAGATCTCATTCTTTACCTCCAAATCTGCATGAAAAAATGATTCAATGCTTTTACTTTCTTTTTCTAATTATCAGAATTAAGATTAGTACCATCGACAGGGATAAAAAAGGGAAGATAATAATCTACACAGCTTCAAGTAGCAGATCCAGGGCAGTAAATCGCGGCAGGGATCTTCAGACTGTCTGCAAGATCCACAACAAAATCCATGAAGTAATCCACGATTTGTTGTCAAGAAATCTCTGGATTAAGGCGTGAAGAGAGGGTTTAGTATGTAGCAGGGCCTCCATAAACAAAATGGGATCGTGGGAAACTTGGGATCCATGGGGAGCAGAGATTTGACAAGGCAGGGCCTCTAAATTGATGAGATGGTTGGGCAAATCCAGGACGGTGGAAACGAGCTGGTGGTGAATGCTTTGAACATTGGCTATGGTAATGCAAAAACCTTGGCCTGAGAGGCGGCGAGAGATATGCACGAGAGGTGCTATGTGGCCCTGTGCCAGAAATGGCACTACTACCCTTCTTCTCAAGGATTCGTCCGCCTTACTATATGGCATTGCTTTATGCATTTTCGTATTCGTAACGAACGCATGGTTCAAATTAGGCCTAAGTGCAACTTCTGATCTTGGTGGCATCTATAAAAGTGCCAAAGGCTATGGCGGATGCCAAAACGGTCGGCTACGTTGCAAAAAAATATTGATGAGCAACAGAAAATGAATAGGGCTATAGCAACCCTGGTGACGCTGCAGATCTCTCACATCTCTCACACGCAGATCTCTCACTTGCCATACGGTAACAACATTTATCAGTCATCGCAACAAAACACATATCAAGAGCAATCAACATGTATTTCTTTAACCAACATGTACCATAAAGCTTTTTTACCATCTTACACTCATAATTGTCAAAAGATTGGAATTTGGTTATGCTGTAAATATTTTCAATGTTTTCCCAGATTTGCTAATGTATGGTCAATTCACCATCTTCTGGTTTTTGATGCAATTGCTTTCTCTGTATTTTAAGATGCACATCATGTCTTTATAGATGCACAAAAGATTGAAGAGTAATGCATTTTTGTTATCATATGCAGTGGAGCTGGAAGAAATATGGTCACAGTTTGGTGCAGAAAAGGGATGAGTAATCGTATGTACATATAGTGGCAACTGTAGCTCGGGCGGGGATGAGTAATCGTATGTACATATAGTGGCGACACTGTAGCTTCGTTTGGAAGAAATATGATCACAGTTTGGTGCAGAAAAGGGATGAGTAATCATATGTGCCTGTAGCTCACTATAAATGCAGGGGACATGATGATTTCTATCCATTAAGTTAAAAGCTAATATTAATGAACATACACAAAAAATGAAATTGGAGCAAACGCCAAAAGCTCTCACATTTGAAGCTTTTCATTCGTAGCTTACATTATCTAGCTCATAAAATAGTCTTGGATAAATATAGACAGACTTGTTGCACCAAACAGGGCTTTCCTCCAACATTGCTACCTTAACTACTGCATTGCGGTCATCCTTCATTACAGCTTCTGCAGTTGCTCATAGTCTTTAAATCAGGCTGCTTAGTGTACGGCAAGATGCTTCACAACAGATTCGACCCTATTCCCAGAATCGATATGATTTTGTTCTTAGTTATTCAAAGAGTAGATTTGTCAAGAGTATATTAATTCGGGTGGTTTTCCTACACGCATAGCGCGAAAAAGATGTATCTTGCATCCCCGCATATGACATTGTGAGATATGATGCGGAGCCAATTTCATAATATTGATGGATCGGATTTTTAGCCCATCAAGTCGGGTTAAATTTTCACAATCCTCAAAAAAAAATTATGTGCCATCTTTTTTGATTGGACTAACATGATATCTATAAATCACCAAGATTAATTGAAGATGTTGATAAATTCATTGATGAAGAGAACCTAAACATTACTTTAAGCCATTGCGATTTTAAAAAAAAAATCTTATTCACCTTGGTAGAATAAGGGGATGTTGCCTGTGGGATTCACCTATATATATTTTGGATATGGCATCTCAAGATTTCCTAGGGTCGGGCAAAACCCCTTTATCATAATGCGAAAATTGGCTTGATATACCCTTATACTCCTTAAAATACAACTAGACAAGTAAACCCCTTATTATAAGTACAGAATAGGCAATAAAAAACCCCTTAGCGTACACTCAGATGGTTTATACGCATAACACAAGTGAATCCCCCTTGGATGTTGCACGTTAGGCCATTTGTTATAAATTTGGGAAAGAGAACGTTCGCGGCGGCCTTGGCGCGCCCGCAAGTTTCTTGTATTTATAAATACTAAAGGTTGTCATATAATATGTGATTTATGTTTTGAGTTTGCCAATGGTATTGGTTTTTCAACATGGCATGTGATTATTTTTCCCAATGGTATTGGGTTTTCTTAGGAGGCCACGTGATCATTTTGAGTTTGACAATGTGTATAGAGCTTTCTTGGCAAGAGTTTTCCAATAGCTTTCAGTTTTTTGGCATGTTATGCAATATTTTGAATTTGCCAATGTTATTGGTTTTTTTGTTTTTAATGGTATTAACATATTAAGGATATTTAGCGATATTGACTTTTGACAATGGTTTGGACAATACTGTATTATATTCATCTGTACATAATTTAGGGAGCACCATGCCATTTGGGGTTTGCGCGATATTTTATGCATTTGGTGTTTTAAAAATAGATTTTCAAGGTGCGGTCAGGATTGTGTATTTTCTTGTATATTTTGCATTTTGTTCTAGCGAATGGCGAGATTTAGCTATTATCTATTATGCACATCCTCGGCTTGGAAGATGGTGCTAAAATATCTATTTAAGGAACACTGGGATAAGGTTCCCTATGAAAAGATTTAACTTCAAATATTGTGCACTGAGAAGGAGTTGAGCTGAAGCATATATATACATCAGTCATACATATCCCACAAAAGTAACAATGGACAATTCTCTTATGGATGTTCTCTGGTGCCTTTTTTCCTTAACCATTGTATTTTGAAATATTCTAAAGATAATTCAAATTTCTCAAATTATCATCTCACACTTTTAGCCGAAATATGTATGCAAAAATATGACAGCCTAGATAAAATATAGTCCATAAGCCTGCAATATTTCATTTCATATTGTGGGAGGGCTTTTCTCCATGGTGGAGACTATGATTCTTGGCACATTTTGTATACAAAACCGTATATTTTGTGATGTTTGAGCAGTTTAATTGCATTTAAACGCCATCTTTCTGTTTTGGGATCTTTTTATATGGGGTTTTTTTGCCATGGTTCGGAAGAACAAAGCTATGTTGCCAAGGAGTCGAATTTCTAGGGCATGGATAAGATTTCATGCTGCGTTCTATTTGCAGCCTAGGTTCTCTAATTTTGCGGAGCATGGGCTAGATTGTGGAGAGCATAGGTGGTGGAGCGAACGGGGCTGGATTGTCCAGAGCAGGGATTTCCAAGTTGTTTTCTTCTAGTTAGAATCGTCCGCAGAAGCCATGGCTTAGGCAGCTTAGAGCAATTCTAGAGGGAAGATATTTTCTTTGTTCTAACTCTATTCTATTCTATTCTATGTATTAGACCTGTTTTCTTTGTTCTATGTTTTAGGAATTTTGGCCTGGAGGTTGGAACACTTCGGCCAGGGCAGATCCGTCTCCTTTGTGTTTTGGTTCTTGGCCAACACTGGCGCCATTTCGTCTCTTCTGTATTTTCATTCCTGCAGAATAGAGTATTCATTCCACAGGGCGATGGTCGATGCCAAGCTTCGCTAGGACTGGGTTTTTTATTTTTGCTTTCTTTTAGGTTTGAGACTATGGTTATGTAAAAACTCTATGCTTATTATGGCAAGGGAGCCAGACCATATGTTCAATCGAGACCGTAGGAAATGGCATGTTGATTTTTTGTCAAAATGTTAGTGGCCATCAATACCAGGAATATGCCACGAATCGATGGCCGCCAATCAACGATCAAATTATATGCGCTTGGATTAGAATTTTTTGATCGAAGAGATCCACTCCTCATAAATGCAAGAATTTAACATCGACGGCAGGATTAGATTGCCCCTTTCACTGATTTCGTAGGAATTTCTATTTGAGGCTTTTCAAGTTCCTTTTCTGTAAAAAGAGAAGCAGGAAAAGCTCTTGATGCGAAGCATTGATTCTGAAGACTGGGGTGAGCAAATCGGTTTTGGACTTTTGCATGTTGGATGATCTAAATTTTCTTTTTTGCATGGCAAATAGCTCTGAAGCAAGCGGCAAGAGAAACCGCCCTTCTGGAATTCGACCAGACCGACTTCATAGGCAAATTTGTCAGCTTTCTTTCCCTTTTGGATCCGCCAGTTTGCTTCCCAGTTCCGACATCTTTAGTGGATATTCGTCTGTAATCGTGTATTATCAGGAATTTTCGTGGATATATCTTTTAGAAACAGAAACAGGACTTTTGCTTTGGAAGTAGGCCAGGTACAGATTCAAGAAGCGAGACATTCGTACATATGCTGATAGTAAATTGGTAGAGATGATAAAGCATTTCTTTCCCTGTCTTGTGCAACTCCTTCATCCAGTCCGGATCTGCCACGGTTATTCAGAGCAACCCAAGCATGTGATTTTTTCCGCTGTGATTTTGCATTATTTATGTTCTTCGCTCACCATTTTTAGCTTGTGGTTCGTTTTTTTTGGCACGTTAAAACGACTGCCCTTATTCCTGATCTCCATGTTTTGTGTTTAGCAGCTCTACCAATCTGTTTATCGCTCCAGGTATGGCTCCGATTTTGAGCTTGTTGGTTCCGTTTGTGTTTGCTAGGTTCCACAGTGTGCTTGCTGCACTTATCTGTGACTGGATTGATGAAGCATATAACATTCTGAGATTTTTTCTAAGGAGTTTTCTATTAATAAGATTTCAAACCTGTTCTGTTTGTTGAAGCTTAAGTTCTCCAGAATCCTTATAGCATTTTCGCAGATTGTTGCAGTTCTTGAACCCAACAGATCTACCAATCTGTTCATAATTCCTGGTTGTGTAGCAATTCACTTCAGAATCATTTGGAACTGAAATTCTGGCTAGCAAATCATATGAACATGCTTGAATTGATGCCGATTTTGAAAACAATAGTCTAACATGTCAAGGAATCAGACCTTCTGAAATTGCTTACTTTAATCAGACCTTCTTACCCTTATATTCGTAAAAGCATCAATGATTATTCTCGCTTTGTGCTGCAAATGCCTGTGTTGGACCCACATTTGCAGAATTTATAGTTGTAGCATATCATATCATGTGTCTAGAGAACCTCTGGAGTGGAAGAAATATATGAGACCTCTATGAATTTATAGTTGCAGCATATCATGTGTCTAGAGAACCTGTGGAATGGAAGAAGATATGTTCAAGATCTCTATTTTGCTTGCAATAGTTCATATTTTAATCATGATGTATCCTTATATTTGTAAAAGCTTCATTGATTATTCTCAGTTTACTGCCTATTGCTTTGTGCTGCAAATGCCTGTGTTGGTCCCATATTTGCAGAATATCATCTCGAGAGAATGCCTAAACTGGAATTAAAACACCGTCTATTTTACTTGCAATGTTCATGTATTGAAGGTATCCTTTTTTGTTTATGCACCTTCAGATTTTGTGCATAGGCTTGCCATATCACTTCTTTTGCTTGCTTTTCTCATCTCCTTTACCTTTCCTTACTATATGTATGTACATAGGTCAGTGTCGTGGACAAAGAGAACCTTGGACTTCATAGAAACCTCACAATGAGCAAGTCAGTCAGTAGGTTGAAGAGAGTCCCTTATCCCTGCCGTAGTTCGCAGAGTAGAAAAGGTAATGAAATGCTCTTATTATGAACCATTATATTAAATGGTTTATATGTCAGAAGTATTTTCCTTTTTTTCAAATCACAAGTTCCTCCTCACAGAAGAGCTAGCAGGTTCTTTTGTATATTTTAAGACTACAAGAAATTTATCGCGGCGGCCAAGGCCGCCGCGAACATTTCTTTAGTTCTAACCCTATAAAGTTGGCCTGAGTCGAAGTTCTAGTCTTGTTTAGTAATGGATTTATCATAGTTCGCATTTGCGCAAAAAGCTTTCTTGAATATATGGGATGCGTGTCCTTGTCGTAAGATAGACCAGACAATTTTAGAATCTTGCTCAAAATTTAAATGCTACCAGCATGGTACTAAGTAGTTGATCCTCGTTGCACAAAATTTAAATGCTACATGCCATAAAGTGCTAGATCTGATGGACCTAAGTTTTTTGAACAAATAATGGGACCTAAAGATCAGAATGCCATGAACATTCCTACAATGTGTCCCAGACTTCGTTTTAGTACCAACTCTGTTTAAGGCGATTTAGAGCTATTCTATATTGGCTGAAAGAGTTCCTTTTGAAAAACAATTTGTGCAGGCAATGATTTCTAAGAAAGTTAACCATAGTGATTAGGACTTGTAGAATTTGGTACAAAGAACCCAAAAGGCAGAAGAAATTGTTTGCATTCACGCTGAAGAAACTTGTGGCAAGCACACTGTTATAGATAAAATATGGCAATTAGCCATTCAAACTCCTTCAAAGATTGATATGCCAACTCACACGAACTATAAAAATGCAAACAAATCAATATCTGACAATTTATAATAGATCATACTTGTATTCTCATTTAAGCTCATCAATTTATAAAAGACCATGCTAGATTTTTAAATGTATTACTGTAACTAGAAATGATGTTCTAAAATTTCTTTTGACTAGAAATGATGTTCTAAAATTCCTTGTGACACAATTCTGCCAAACTGCTCTTTGCAACCTATACTAACTATTTGAATAATCAGAAACAGCCATGCATTTGTTCCAAAATACATTCTACTCCCATCTTCTAAATACCACCTGGAGCTCCGTAAATTCAAAAATGAGATCAAGAACTAATCTAGAAGAGGGGTTATGCATATGTTCTTTCTCCGCCAGAAACAATTAATTCAGTTGCTTTGGCATGCCTAGACTATTTACAGAATGTTCAAAATGATAGGATCTGTTTAACATTCGAATCTTTGAAAACGTCCAGGGTGTGCAAAGCGTGTCATTTAAACGCGTTGCAATTATCATTGCAAACCTACCATTCTGCATTAACATTGCCTCTTTGCAAACTTGACAAAACCTAATTGCAACTCCACTCAGCCCAATTGTAATAATCTAAAGATGCATACAAAAATAAATGGATCATGAAATCCAGTGCTATGATCCTAAAAGGGCGTGGTCTCAATCATTCAAAATAGAATGTACTAATATGTTGAGGCAACCGAATGCAAGGCAACCGAATTGCATTGGTACACAATCCATGTTCACCTCAGTATTTACTAATACTAAAAAAATACCATTATACAACGGACGCCAATGTACATTGCTTCCCAATAAGTATATTGTCCATTTCTGTAAAATAACATGTTTGACAACCCTTGTTCTCATGATAGAGCATGCTATGGGCAACCGAATTGCATTGGTACACAATCCATGTTCACCTCAGTATTTACTAATACTAAAAAAATACCATTATACAACGGACAATGCTATACTCAATGCCAATGTACATTGCTTCCCAATAAGTATATTGTCCATTTCTGTAAAATAACATGTTTGACAACCCTTGTTCTCATGATAGAGCATGCTATGGGCAACCTAAATATGAAGCAATTAGCAATTTGCCATTAGTTCAAATACAATATGAACAACATAGGCATAGAATATGCCATAATTAGCAAGCAATAAGTCATCAAAATGCAGCCTATGCCGAGGTACGTTCTAATCAAGGAAAGGTTTCTTAAATTTAAATGCCAGAGCAGGTCCATACATAGGCTCATGTGTAAAGTTTATGAATTCAGAATATTCATCTTAGGATTCCATTGAAGTCTGCTTCAGTAGTCTGTCATTTAGAGTCTGCTTCTTTTGCATTCAATTACTTATCTATCACCAGCAATTCACAATTGCATCACAATGTTTAAGCTCACCATTATTTAATTGTCTGAAAACATAATCCACAAGGCATAAACATATCCAAAGCATTAATAAAAGCTTGAAAAAAAAGCATTAATAAAAGCTTGAAAAAAAAGGAAAACGAACAGAATCAAACATGAACAAAAAGAACTAAGGGGATCGGTTCCAGGCTTAGATTTGGATCAGGCTAGGATTTTATATCACGTATTGACCTACCATCAAAACTAACAAACTGCAAGATGTAAGTTAAGATGCCTGTCAATAAAGATTCAACTCTATGCCCTATGGATCTCCTCTTATTTCTCACTTCCCTGCATTATCAACCATTAAACCTGAGTCAGGAAGAAGAAAGCGTGCTTCAAGATCCAGTGTAGCTTCGAAATCTCTGTACAACTGATTTAAAAAAAAAAAAAAATTGAACCTCGCATCTCATTTCTCATCTACGGCAACAAATGCAGGGAGAGAGGCAATGCATGTGGCTTATGACTAGGCTACCAGACACAAAATAGCATCTATTTGCCTCACAAAATTTGTCCACCTTGCTAAACCAGCCTCTGTTCAAAATTTCAAGTCTAGCTGCTGCATCTTTATACACAGGTATTTTATAAGAAGACGAATCATTCAACACTAAGGATACCATAATATATCCGGATTGGATTAAATTTGTTGGCAATGCGATTAGAATTAGCAAAAACAGAAACTCATCTGTTGCGGAAACCTTGACATGCTTCCTCTTGCTCATAACTTGCATCAATAGCTTGAACATAAGAAGTAAGAAGAAGAAACCGGAAAGCTTGAGCTGCCGTTAGCATCCAGTTTAAAGTAAATTGGCATGTAAATCAAGGCCCGTGCAAAATATTAAAGAGCAAGGCGGACTTCTCTTCAATCCACAGTGATGGCCAAGCCATACCTTGGAGTTCAGGAAGGAAAGCACAGAAGGCCATATGCATAGCTGCCCTGGCAAAGTTCGAACAGTCGTGAACAATCACATCATAAGAACAATGGCATAGCAATAACGGAAAAAAATCTAACCTCTATGTAAAGCTCTGATGGTCCTGCGAATTCCTTAGTGCCCATCGCAAACTCCTTGCATCACAAGAGCTCTATAGCCGCTTCTTGGAGCCGCCAACGTTCACCAGACAGCCCTAGTGAAAACCCCAAATAGCCGTGAATGGCTTTTCTAGATGGCTGAGATTTTCCATTTGATTTAGAAGGCTGAGACTCTTTTCCCAAAAGCAACTCTGCTACAGAAGTCCATGAATCGAAATTGCTCATGCAGGGGCCGAAAATGTTTTCCTGATGATTGGAGGTAGCCAGCAAGGTAAGGCCGACCTGATTTGCCTAGTATCAGGTCGGATTTCGAGATTGCCACTGGAATTTAGAGATCCATCATGAAGAACAGAGTACACAGGCCGATTTTGAGGCCCATCAAGCTGCATTTGTTGCTATCAGACCCGATTTCATGATTTTTAGGCTGTAGGCACATCATCCAAGCTGTAATAGCATGGCAAATAGCAAGCGAAATAG
Organism: Isoetes taiwanensis; assembly: GCA_021234155.1. Taxonomy (NCBI): domain Eukaryota; kingdom Viridiplantae; phylum Streptophyta; class Lycopodiopsida; order Isoetales; family Isoetaceae; genus Isoetes; species Isoetes taiwanensis. Next base: position 3,370,965 of record JAJEKV010000031.1, read on the forward strand.
ACACTAGAGATCGATTAGAATGTAAAAATTTTACCGGACTGAAGTGTTTGCCAGCGCTCTACCGGAATGGAGTAGACAAATTGGAGAAAGCAGAGCCTGAGGAAGACCAATTGACGAAGCGAAGTCCTCCAGAGAAACCGATAAGATCAATTCCAGAAGCCGATAACATCAATAACGTGGCATCCATTCAAATTTTCTCACAATTATTTTTTCTTTCCTAATTTTTCCCTCACCCGGGAATCAAGAGCATCAAGGCATCGAATCTTGGTGTGAATAAATTATATAAGAGTAGATAAGATGTCATATGCAAATAAATCTATTATGGCATTTTTGTTGAACATATTACCCAATTTAATGTCATACATTTTATTTACTTCATCGTTCATTTGGTTTGATTCTTGCATTGCTCAATCTACAGTGCCAAATTCAAATGTCATAATATGCTTCTCTTTGTAATTGAATGGGTTGATGTTTGCCCAACACTATATATTCATTGCACACATTTAATAAAGGAGATTTTGACTACTTTTCTCTACAAACAAGCAACATATTGCCTTATAAAGACAGGCTCAATTCAGAAGGCAGCTCCCACAATGGAAGTGCCACAAACAAGTGCCACAAACAGTATGAAATTGCGTTGCCCAACTTAAGGTACTACATTTTCTCTTTGTAATCGCATGGATTGAAGTTTATCCAACACTGGCTATTCGTTGCACGTATTTAAGAAAGAAGATTTTGACTACTTTTCTCAATAAAGAAGCAACATTCAACCATAGGAAAATCAATAAACATTCTATGGAAACCTCCCCTAGTTTCCTTGGAAAATTGGGGAGGTTTCCATTAAAATATTAAAAAAAAGGGCCGTAATTAATAAAGACGGGCGTAATTAATACAAGCATATTTACGCAACCACCGAGATGGATATTAAAAAAGCACCTGGATCGAGGCGTATCCTGGAGGGCTTTTTTTTCTAATTTTTATGGGGAACCTCCCCAATTTTCCCAGGAAACCTCCCCTGTTTTCTTATATGGAAACCTCCCCTAGTTTTCCAGGAAAGTTGGGGAGGTTTCTAGAATGTTTATAGAGGTTTCCATGGAAACCTGAATAAAACTGGAAACCTCCCCAAGTCTAGTGGAAAGTTGGGGAGGTTTCCAGAGAAAGGTAAGGAGGTTTCCGGGAAGATAAGGGAGGTTTCCAGGAAAAGTTGGGGAGGTTTCCACTGAAAGTGGGGGAGGTTTCCGTTGAAGTAACGTAGCACAAAAAACCCATAAGGTCATGTATTTGAAACTTAAAAAAGAATGCATAGACCCCTTGATTTGCCCTTTAGTGGATTTTTCTCTCTCTAGGGTTTACAATCTCTCTCTAGAACCCAAAAACCCCAAACCCCAAAAAGGTGTATCTAAATTACCGCCTTTTTGAGTCCCCAAATTGGATTCTAATCCATTTTAGGCTTTAGAAAGTGGACCCTTTAAACTTTGGCAACCCCCCAAAACCCCCAAACCCAAAAAGGTGCAAATCCTTAGGCTTTATGCAGTCCCCAAATTGGATTCTAAGCACCCTTTAATCAGCTAGAGACCCCTCAAACTTTGGAACCCCAAAATCCCCCACACCCCAAAAGGTGCTGGCCGCGACCGGATTTTTTTGTTCCAGTCCCCAAATTGGATTCTAAGCACCCAGGTTGCAAAATAGAGACATCCCTAAAAACTTTGAAAGTCATTTTACAAAGACAACATATTGAAACCCAAACATTTCCATCATCAGCTTCGACACATACGTTTAAGAACAAGACATGAATATGGATGCAGGCTAAATCATCCCTCCATGAAGAAGGAGGAACATCAAGATCAAGGCCCGAGCAGGAGACTCAACATTGCATTTACTAGGATATGATTTCTTTCGAGACCACATATAGGAACAAACTATATCATTGAATACTTAATTGGAGCCATGTCAAAAGTTAATGATAAGTGGAATAGGAACTTTGCTTTAAATATTAAGGCTAACAATAAAGCAGCGTTCTCTAAGTCGGGCATGAATTTATCGGGAGATGGAGTCCCCGGCATCCCATGTGCTGAAAAAGGCAATCCTTTGGTGGTCGAGAAGAACCGCATGACGCGGTCCCGAGACCCGCAACATTTGGAAGATGGCCTTGGCCCGCACATCTTCGCAAGGCCAATGCCGCTAAAGAGGTCCCCTACATGGTTTGTGGCAATCGATGAATATGAATTGGATCTTGCTTTATGGACTCCCATCTACACAAAAAGAGCTCAAATATTAATCATATTGAGTGTGGATTTACACAAAAGTACCCTTTTGGGTACCGAATGGCCGCATACCGGGCATCATTGACTCCAAGGCGGCCCAGGATCTGCGGCCGGGCTTCATGCTTTTCCGACGGACCCTTAATGATTCTCTCAACATATCTCAAGTAAAGGGTAAATTTAGGACACCAAAAGCAAATACGCTTTTGTATCTTTAAGTCCAAATAGCAAGATTACCTTCTCATGGACAAGACAAAGGTCTCCAATTGACACCATAGGTGCATTGGTTTAGTTAGAAGAATGTTGATAGAAGGCAGCAGTAGGCCAAAAGATTTAAAATCGCTTAAAACTTTGATCAACCAAGAGGGCCTCGGATCAGACCCTAATGCCCGACAGCCTCAACGCCTTTGAGCCAAGGGGTGACCCATGCTCGTGGATGAGACCTTGAAACTCCAAAAACATTTTTCCAAATGCTTAAACCAAATGTTTTAAGCCAGCAAAATGACGATTGCAAAGGTCAGCAATGTTATTTGAATCCAGAGCTTTTGATCTTAACGAAAAGCCCCTGAAAGGGCAAGTTTCTAAGCCATTGAATCGGTGCTGGCTATATCCGGTGGAAAGCCTAACATGCTTGGAGCCATTGAACCCTGGCCGGGTAGATCGGTGCAAAGCGTAGATCAAGCATTTGATCGCTAATCACGCTACTGGCCGACTTGGCTCTTAAGTCATCCATGCCCTAAATCGATTTTCAAGAAGCCCTAAATCGATTTCCGTGAGATATTCCAATGTTTTACCATAATCTAACGATGCTGCCATATTCTCTGCGTTGCATGATCAAACAAAAGTGGGGATTCAAGAATAGAATAGAATAGAATAGAATAGAATAGAATAGAATAGAGCAAGTGATAAGGACATTCATATACCTTGAATGCCGAAAATAAGCTCCAAAGACGGACGGAACAACCGGATCCCGAGACAGATTTTGGAGTGCTCCCGCGATCCTGCTCTTGAAGATCCAATGCCCTCCTCGCACATGGAGCCCGGGCTCCATGAAGGCCATGATGGCCCTCCCTTCCGGCCATATCCACGAGCAAAAAATGAGCGCCAAATAGCTGTTGTCGACAAAGAAAATTAATATATTTTTTGGTTCATGGAAACCTCGAAGGCGTGCTTTGGCTGAAAGGGGGAGGCGAACTCAAGAGAAAATTTGGGAGGTTTCCATTTTTGGGACACTAACCCAATTTGGGCCTATATAATTTGAGCGTTCAAAGTACGAGACATCGTAACTTGACATAAAAAGAGGAATATATGCAATGTATGAAGAGATCTCGGACATGGCGACCGCTCTACTTTGCGCCTGTATGGCCGCTTTCAAGTCCAACTATCCTTGTATTCAACCGTTGTTCAAGAACAGTGCTGTAAGTTCTGCATGCTTTAGCCCGAGGTTTTCAATATGCCCCCAAAGTATAAGTAGAGAGGCTGCAATGCATGATGATCAGGGCGATGAATCGATTTTATCAAACACCGGAACCCAAATGGAAAATATTATTTCCAAAAAGTTCGACAAGGTGAAGGATCAAGTTTTAGAAGAACTGGATATTGCCTTTGCTCGGTTGAACGAAAGGGCTACTACATCTGATGCAGACTATTGCAAACATGTTTCTAGAATCGAAGGCAAAGTGAAATACATGGTTTCCAGGATGGGCTATGTTGAAAGCTTAGACTCGGGCAATGAGTTCTCAACTGAACCAGAGGAAATGGTGGATGTTTTGGATGCCTTGAATTAAATTCCTAATACTGGAACTGGCTTGCTTTACAAGAAATTTAAGATTTAATCGGGGAGGGTCTTGTTGGACATGTGCTCAGAGTTTACAAGATATGCATCTTGTTTGTGCAGTTTAATGGACGAGTTGTGCGGTATTACCTGCATCCTTTCTCAGATAAATTTCCATCATGGCTTGGACCTGCCATTGCTGCAGCTGGGCTGTTATCGCTGGCATTAGCATTGAGATCTTGGAGGATGCTCCCTCATAATAAAGGTATATATCTTACTTAAAATTTACATGTGGAGTTTAAGAGGGACTAAATAGTCACGCCAGCAATCTATATGGACATGCAAGCATATGTGTTAGTAATATTGGTTGTGTTTCAGATGCCTATCAATTACAGACTAGAAATTTATTCTCATAGTGATTATCTCGTTTGTTTTCTAATTTAATCTACCAAAATTCTCTATGTCTTCAGCTGGTCTTATAAATGGTTCCCAGCAAATGACAATTGAAGTTTCAACAGCAGATGATGGGAAAGATCAGGTTGCGTGATTTATTCTATGATGTAGCTTATTTATAGCAGAACTAATCTGACACGGAGCATAGTGTTTTGGACACTTCAAATCAGAAGAGGCTCCAGCAAGTGAGCTGAAGCTGATTTTGGCAGATGGAGGTAGGCTCCTATTTTTATGTTCTATTGCTGCACACTTTTTCAGGATCTACTTTACAGTGTGAATTTGGGAAAAGCACGCAGATGAATTTCTGAAAATGCAAGATGCAGCTAACCACTTTCCGAGTAATTCTTTCAGCTTAGCTCATGCTTTACAAACTGGAGAATAAACTATCTGGAAGTCATCTAGAGGATTATTTATCCAGAACAGGTTTCAGCACTCCATGGTATGCTCCTTCAGTTGGTACTAGTCAAAGGGAATAAAGGTGCCTTCACAAAAGAGAGAGTGCATTCTCTTCTTTCTGTTCCTTTTATTTTATTGGAAAGAATTTGGCATTGTTTTTCTATTGTTTTGTCTCTACTTTCTAGCTTTTGCGTAACTAAATGTAAATAGTGCACTGATCCTACAGAGGTACTCACTCACTCCTGCAAGTAAGTTTGATTTAAAAAAAAAACTCCTCTTGCATGTAAATGCCACTTGGCTTGCCTCTAGGTCCCCATATGCTTTCATGTTGTTTTTAGATTGACAGCCTCATGCACTCCATATATAACCTTATGATTAGTGTGTCTTGATGCACCCCATATTTAATTCTATGATCAATTGTGTCTTTCTCAACTCTAGATGAAGTGACATTTGGTACGCTAAATGTTGCTACTGCAGGCATGTCCAACATTTAATCAGCCATAGATTTTGCAATTGCAATTTTGTATACTGCAAAAATATAATGCATCAATGACATATGAGAAAGCTCCATTACTAGAACATTTTGCATTGTGTGTATTTAGTCATTCATCCTAAACGAGCTGAGTATTGTTTTTAGAATTGCAGGATACCTCAGGTACATGGATCATTAAAGTGGTCCGTGCTAATGTGATCGTGTCATATTATGTCTTCTCGCAATCGCATGTTTTTTCTCATTGGGTTCTATCGTCTTTAATATTTGTAGATTAGAAACAGCATTGGCATTGACAACGAAATAATATGTCATTATGCTGTTACCCAAAAAGTATAGCTTTAGATGACATGGACGATTGATAATGAAGTTTGAATTTAGGATTGAAGTGTATAAAGTTAGTTGTTACAAGAAGCTATGTCCAAGAAGAGTTATGGATTTATTAACTATACTGCCGTTGCTTTTTTTACTTGATTGTCATCTTATATATAAGAATCCTCCCTCCCTCTATTCACTCATTAACACTAGGGTTGCCTCATGGACCTGTTTGGGTTATCAACCCATATGGGTTCCTTAATCCCATATGGGTTCCTTAATCCCATATGCTTCATGATTGCGTTTCAATTGACGTGGCAAGTAGTTCCGAAAAAAAAGATTCCATAATATAGCTATTATGTACATACTGAAAAAACGGTTATGTATTTGAAATGTGATACATCTCTTTACTCTACATTTGGCCAAATGTAAGAGACACCTATTCTTTTACCCAGAGCACGATGTGATGTGTAAAGTGGACAATGGCCGATCGTGGATGCCCGCGGAGTACCTAGACGCTTTTGTTTCCTTGGCAAGCCACGGGACCCCGCAGAAAGGTGTCAAACGCCCATTACAGCGAGCACATCAACCCGTGTTAGCTTGGGGCCCACAAATTTCTGCGCTCCCTGCCCCTAAAGCATGCACTCATTGCCTCCATTCGCCACGGGTGCCCACCATCTTCGCATCGGTGACGGGTGGATTGAGGGGAGCCCCGCCAGATGTCCCGCGGCTGCATCAAACGGGTGCCATTGAGGATGAGTCTCACACTTTCGGGAGTTGCCTTGGCCGTTTCCCGATGATCCGGCCGATACGCTCCCCTTTAGTGCGGCGGACTCTGCCCTTACATTTGCTGATGAACACACCGGCCAAGACGCGTCCCACGGGTCGCATATTCGGTGAGGTGTCGACTGCTGCGAGGTCACCTTTGCCCCCCGGCTGCTTTCGGCGATTAGGCACTACGGGTGCGGTGCATGGACCAGATATATTTGGGTGTTTTCGTGATTTTATATGTTAGGACATTTTGTCACAGGCCGATTGTCGCCACGGTTTTTCCTCGAAAACCCTTCATGGGGGGTTTTTAATCCGCAAGAATCCGCTTTCTGCGTTTTTGTATTGGGTCCCATAGACCGATTGGTCTCCGTGGACGATAAAAGTACCTTCCTTCCTTCCTTCCTTATGTTTCCCTTGACTCATGACTTGAGGAGATGTCCTTAGTAAGATAAAGATTCAAGAGTAACTTTTTGGATATGAAGCAGTGCAAGTTGCTTGTTATTAGTTTATTAGGTGTTGTTCTAAGCTTTATCTAAAGTGGATAACATAGATTAAACATAAGATCCAAGGAATGGCTACTATAAGCAATGCCAAAGAAAGACGATGGTTTTTTCTACGCCCGATTTGGGTTGGGCTCCAATGGAAACCTCCCCAACTTTCCCTGGAAACCTCCCCAATTTTCCATTGAAACCTCCCCAACTTTCCCTGGAAACCTCCCCAATTTTCCCTGGAAACCTCCCCACCTTTCCCTGGAAACCTCCCCAACTTTCTCCATATTAGAAAACAGGGGAGGTTTCCATGGAAACCTCCCCACCTTTCTGTGGAAACCTCCCCAGCTTTCTTGGATGACCTGGGGAGGTTTCCAATTAAGAAAACAGGGGAGGTTTCCAGGGAAAGGTGGGGAGGTTTCCATGGAAAGGTGGGGAGGTTTCCAAAAAAAGAAAAGGCTTGCACAAAGACCAAGACTAGCCCCGTGCATCTCGGTCCTCGTGCGTTGCAGTCCATCGGTGGTTGCCAACATTAATGACTATTTTTTATTTTTTTAAATATTTTATGGAAACCTCCCCAAAAACTAGGGGAGGTTTCCACAAAATGTTTATAAAATTTCAAAGTGAGCTATTTCTTGAAGCAAATCGTCTATTTGAGTTCTTCTTTCATCAAGTGAGCTATTTCTTGAAGCAAAGTGAGCTATTTCTTGAAGCAAATCATCGTTTTGAGTTCTTCTTTCATCAAGTGAGCTATTTCTTGAAGCAAATCGTCTCTTTGAGTGATTCCCATCGCCGTGATTCCCATCGACTATTTCATCTTTCGTTCCTTTGATGTTGTGATTTATCTCATGGATTTGGAGCGTAACGTGTATGAGGGAGCTGAAGATGATATCTCCACTGATTCATCCCTATATGATTCAGAAGCAACTGTAAGTGATTTCGCTTTTAATAATGTTGACAATGCAGCAGGTTTTGAGGATGTAGATGATGAAGGCCTAACCTTACACAATCATATGTATCAAAACTACCATTTCTGATCGAGGCCACATTATTATTAGTTGTCGTCTTAGATATAAAATATATAGTGGGCCAACATGACAAATCAATATAACACCAAAATTGTGCTCTTTTGCTTTGAACCTAAGGCAACCCTTTCCCTCAAGTTTCTAGATAGGGGATATAAAAGAAATGTGACTTACATTCGTCAGTCAAAAGAAACAATAATGTGCAATTAGGGGTTTTATATGGGCCCATCCTAATGGATGCATATTAACAAATTTGTGGAATAAAACAAAGAACTTCTAGGCGAAGAAAACAAATCCCTGTGTTTAGATCACTAACAAGGCTCGATATACGAACTGACCAAACAGAAATATAAAAACACACTCTCGGGCCACCAGAGAGCAACCTCTCGTGCGCAGCACCTTGTTTATTATTAATGCACTGTTAGTTAAAAAGAAACCCCTCGTGCGCAGCACCTTGTTTATTATTAATGTGCTGTTTATTATTAATGTGCTGTTTGTTGGACTACAAAGGATAATAAAAACTGTTCATAAAGCAAAAAGTAGTTTTCCCAAAAGGTCGTCGGAATGCAGGCGCTTAATCTATTTACCCTAGAGAAATCATGAAATGGCTTCAGCAGAATGCTTGTACTATCTCCCTGAGTATGGCACAGCGCCAAGTTGAGGGGCAAGTAATTCTAATTCTTGTTTTAGAAAGTCATAAACAGATTCTGTGTTTCTTGCTACAAGACAAACTATAAGACCAGAATCCTGCAAAACCTGAAGCAAATTCTCCCTGTTCCAAATATGTCTGCAATGCAATTTTGGACTATGTAAACAGACAAATTTGAACAGTTTTTTAACTCAAGAAAAGCTTTTAACTAATTTTTTCTTTTTGGTGATAGTTACATACTTTGTCAAGCATGATTGGTTCACCATCAATATAAATTTCATTTGAACTTCGATATGATTCAAATTCCCACACTTAACCACATGCATGCCGTCCACTTGTAAGCCAATCAACAAGCACAAGGTTTGCATCAGGAGATATGTTAAATAATTGCTGCTGCTTATATTTTGCATGTGCAAAACATGTCACTGGATCTGGCAATAAAGCAAGTGTGGCATGACATCCAACTGAATCCTTTTGTAATAAGAGGTCAGATAATATTGAAAATCTGCAGAGAGTTCTAGTTTCACATTCTTTTTACCTGAAGCCCTTGCTCTGAAACCAGTCCTTTCGTCGATTTATAAACCTGCTAAATCACAAATAACTAAATTACAAATATGTACATATAAGAACTGCATGGAACACTGAATGAAGACAATTGAATGGAACCCCAAAGAAAGAAATTGTAAGCTACCAAGTAAAGTGACAGAAAGTCCCAAGTAACCAAATTTACATACAAGAAACTTATCATATACGAGAGGTAGAGCATGAGGTTTTGCAGATGAATATATAGTAATGGGGCATACTCAGCAGGGTGCGGTTTAAAGAATATATGCAATACCACTAATAATCACTATTTTTCGAACCACGTCGATGCATAAAGGCAAGGGTGTTATGCTATCTATAGACATTTTCTCCCTCATGGCTGCAATAAGCATTCTTTTTCAACGTCCTACCAACCTAAATTCTCTTTTATGTCTGTATACACCTTTACTTTCTTTGTTAATTGAACTCGAGAAACCTAGATGCTAGCTATGCATATAAGCAAGTGAATATCTGATATGCACCTCCAAACCAAAAGCATTCATGGAATTCAAACTCAAAGGGCATATCTAACAAGGGGGATTTATCATGAAACTTTAGCACATATTCATCAATCAATTGGATGTCAGCCCAAGGTTATAATGTTATAATATTTAGCTTGCATAAAAGTAATTGGGCACTCACTTTTGTAGAAGCCTGAGTTGTAAGAATCAGAGTGGAATCATCGCCAACATCCACAGTGCAAGAGATGGAGTCGCCCTGCTAGAAAGCATCTCTAAAGTGAGGTCCCTGTATTTCTGATATCTAAACACAAAAAGAAAAAGAAAAACACCGTTCACTCACATTCAACTAGAAAGGGAAAGAACTCTTAACGGTAATAAGGTAAGCCCATACAGCATCTGCATCAGGGGAGGCGATCTGCAATTGAACCAGATGTGCTCTGAGATTTGAGATCAGAGAAGAGGAGTAATATGAAATGAGTCCGCGATGTACCTTGTTGGGCAAGATGAGCTTGAGGGGATAGGTTGCAAATACGCTAGTGGCAGCAGATCGCCCAGCGACCTTCTCAACCGTAAGGTGGTGGCCTTTTCCATAGTTGCTCTTCCGTTCAGCCATGTCCAAAGCTGACTTTATGCTTAAGAAAGTAGATGTGAGAGTGGAATCACACTATAACTCGTCCAAGAATGGAGTTTTTATGTTTTGGACGGGGGATGGAGATGCCCAAAAATCCGTATCACGCCCGAGCTCAAGAATGACAGGCCACGTCAAAAAATTTCAGCAAACGGGCTTGAAGCCTAAAAAAATCGAAGAACCCTGAAAATTCTTGAGGCTGACGCTGTCGGATCTGCCGGAAAGAGGGACGCCGCTCCATGAATCTGCTTCAAAAATGTGCATATCTGGCTAAAAAAGGCAATAGAAAACTGAAATAGGAAAGGGCATACGAAAAGAAAGGATTAAATTTGGACGTCTTGTTTATTATGAATAGCTGATGTCATAAATATAACAATTATTATATTTTTAGAATCTTATGGAAACCTCCCCAGGTTAGCAAGATTGGAAACCTCCCCAGGCTTTGGCCGAAAGCTGGGGAGGTTTCCATAAAAGAAAATGGGGGAGGTTTCCAGTCCTTGGGAGTATAACCCAAATCGGGCGAATATAATTTGATCGAAAGAAAGACCTAAGCCAATAAAAAGGCTTTTATTAGGTTAAAGGGTAAGTATATATTTTGACAAAAGGAGTGGCTTTTAATGCTTCAAATGGCAAAACAATAGGTATATAATGTAAGATAGATAGATAGTATTTTTTAAGTAGGATGGTCATGTATTGTGCCATCTTTTAGGGCTATCATTTAGGACCAAGGAAGTCTTTGTATCAATTTCTTACCATGCTCCCTTTCATGCTAATTACATACAAAGTATGTTCTAAAGGACATGCGGGACACTAAGCTATATGAGAACGTAGTTTTGGGTAGACTCTACATGGAAAAAGCAACACAAATGATCTTTTGACTGGCTTAAGAGAAGATGTGGATTTTTGGTTGGCTAAGTTACACCTTCGATCAAAAATATCTTTAGGATATAGGAAGATTTGGTTGTACTTGGCTTATTACGGCCTTGGCCATCGTAAGGATATTCTTCTTAGGATACCACTTTTTTCATATAATATGGATACATTTCTCTCATTTATGTGCCTTTGGTGATCTATGAATAATATGCTTATTTCTTCACCAATGAATGAGTTACATACATGTTGCAGCACCATTGAATGAGGTATTATATTGACCTCTTTTTGATGTAACATGCTTGGAGAAATTCTCCTACAAGTGAAAAAATAATGCGGAAAACACAGGAAAGCACCAGAATCGATCAGAGACATCTACAACACCTAACAACCAAACAAGAGACCACCCTCGAGTTCAAAGATGTGAATAACATGAAGTATGAGAGAATAGGTCTTAATTGTGAAGCTTTGGGACTTGCCTTCTATTCTATTCTATTCTATTCTATTCTATTCTATTCTTCACAATTCTGCTGCCACCAAATGCAACGATGCCAAACCTAACCCTCCGATCCAAATATTCTTGGGAACGCACGCATAGTGGCCGTAAGATCTGAAATCAATAATAGTCGTTAGATTAGCTGGTGGAGAATCCCTCGAAAACCCAAAACATTGGATAACCCTAGAATTTGCTGTAGGAGACCCGAGAATGGCTTGTAGTAATGTCTTCATTTCTGGCATGTTGTACGGAATCCATTCGATAATGGAAGGAGGAGGTGATTCCGTTGCCATTCCTAAGGTAATGCCCGCTGTTCAAATTCTTCTAGCTTAAGGTTGTTGTCAATCCAAGAAAAAAGGATATGTCCTGCAGGGTTTAATCTCGCATAGACGATTTGGTGGTCTCTCTGGATCAGCATACAAGGACTCAACTCATTCTTCAAACCCATCAACAAAGCATTTGGCTAATAAACCTCGAGGTGGGCTTCCTCGTTGTTACATTGAATCATTACCGGATTTAAAGGTTAGACGAAGTATTTGCAAATTATTGTCACATTGGACTTAAGCATTAGTTAATTATCAAGTTGAATGCGCATTTGACTGATGCAGGGAACAATTGCCGAAGTGAAAGGAGAAGAATTCTCACACATGTCTAAAGTTTTAAGGCTAGCTGTGGATGACAGGTGGGCTTGATGCATATTTTCGCTGTTTGACATGATCTTGTATGAACTGAATGGTACATGTGGATAATCAAGCAGAAAGATATTTAGATATTTTCTCCTTGTTTGATGTCTACTGAAAGCAGTCTTCGGACATGCTTCTGAAGGGTAGAGCTCTTTGACGGGAAAGGTGGCATTGCTATGGGTCATATTGTAGGCATTGGCCGTTCTTCTATGTTGGTCCAAACCATGGAAGACTTGTTTGTTTTACCGCCTTCTGGTCCCAGTTGGCATGTTGTTGCGGCTTTTGGTGAGAACCTTTTCTTGAATATTTTTTCTTAAAGAACCTTCCGAACAGTTCCAAACACATTTCTACATATTCTCGATTTTTTTGGAATAAACAGAACATTCTGTGCCCAAGGTTGTATGTTCCATTGGATGACCATAACTACTGGCTGGCATAAGTCCATAAAAAGAACAAAGGAAAGTAGATTGCCATGTCTAGAATTCAATCAACTCAAACACTGCTGTAATTAATAAAGCTTTTTCTCCTTAGGATTCACTTTATGACTTCGTTCTGCGGAACATAGAAGTTTATCAAGTTAGCTGAAAATGCAGGCTCTCTAAAGGGTGGACGCGCAGACTGGCTTATTGAGAAGTGCACGGTAATTCTGTTGAAATTCTAAACACCTAGCATATTGAAAGGTATTTCGACCGTGGAATTATATCACACGATTGTTTTTAAATCGAGTGTTAATCAATCAACTATATGTAAAGTTACTTCCTCTTTATCTGCGTTTTTTTGGCCACGATTGTTCTAATCCATAGAGTGCAGCCTTGTGATACTAATCTTGCTAGGTGTCTTAAGGCAATTGATATGAAGGGTCTTAGAATGCAAGACAATTGCTATGCATGAGTGGCTAGGACAATATTAAGTATGACTGTACATGGCATTTTATAGCAAACCATATTGGCATGATGACATGGTAACCACAGCCAATATGGTAACCACATCTTTAATACACGAGTCTCTTTTAGTTTTGACTAATTATTCTAACACGTCTCTTGAAGCTGAACTGAAACTAGTCACGAAGCTAAAAGTGCTGAAGCTATACCTTCTGCCCCTTCAACTTCGTTTGTGCAGTCCCCAACAGTGTCTTCATGTCTCTGAATTTACCCCTTGCTATTGGCTTATGAAACCATCAGCAAGCTTCCAATCCGTATGAGAGTTCTCCGTGGCTCCCCATTGAAGCAAACATGGGTATTCAAGCATTTTCTCTGGATTCCATTTTTCATAAGTTGGTTTGTAACCCTGGGTTATAAACAAAATTGATTTCAATTGTTCCTTGAGGCTGCAGCAGCCAAATACATCTGATTGACAGGCCTGACCATTACTGTAATAACAGGAGAATTATCTTTTGCTAAATCATACTGCATCTCATCACCGATAAGGTGCGTTAGGAGAAGCGACTGCCATGTAAAGAAGCATTTTATCAAGCACTTGACTAGATTCACTGGAGAAACTTCTGCTTTTTTAACCTTCCAATGTTTGGTTTCCTGGGTTCTCTGTGTCCTCTCTTGCCACAGTTTGATCATTTGACATGCCACCTATCTTTCATTTCTCCATTCCTTTTTTCACCCATAGAAATTTCTTAGTGAAGCTGAGCCTTCTTGTGAATTTGGAATGAATTATAGTTCTTGCTTTGGCTGGATTTCCCTTCTCATTTCAGCCAGCATGGTAAATCTGCTGCGGACTATGAAAATTTGCATAACATCTTCTTTAAAAGATCTGGCAAGACAAGTTTTCTCCCCTCTCTCTTCTTTGGGTATAGCTACTCATCTCTGATAAGTCTAACAAAAGCCTACTGAATGTTAGTTTGCTTTGGCGAAGAAAACATGAGAGGAAAAATTATTCATTGCAAGGTAGTTGGTAAAATGATCTAATTAATTGCTGAGATTTACTTTGGGTATTGCTTAGGAATTGGGAGCTCAAATGCTTACACCACTTATCACAGAAAGATCTACTTCAGAGTTACATGAAGGCAGGAGTGAGCGTTGGCAACGTGTTGCAATAGCTGCAGCAAAGCAGTGTATGTTCATTATATAATACATAAGCTTCTTCCTCAAAACGTTTTTAAAATGTTTTTTTTTTTTTCCCAACAAGTAACTTTGATATTTGTACACATTAACAAGGAGTTGCATTTCTGGCTCTTCCATTGATTGTCTCATTTTTTGTTCAGGCCAGCGACTGCATTTACCAGCAATACAAAATCCTGCTAATATCAAATCACTGCATCAAGTGGTATGATTTCAACTAGATTCTTAATAAGTTTAAATTATATAAGCAATGATTTCCAGGTAGCTGCATCAAAATTAGTCTTACTGGCAGAAGCAGAAGCTACTCCACTGGTTAGAGTTCTTAGTGGCATGCCAGCAGTACAGACGCAAGGTGGCATTTTGCTTGTTGGTCCAGAAGGAGGTTAGATGTACTTATGCTTAGTTTTTTCTAAAAACATAGAAGTTGAGACTATATATGGAGAGTTTTCTCTCTCTGCCCTTCCATTTTGCATAGAAAATTTCATGTTGTTTGTATATTGGCGTTTGGGTGATCCCTAAATTTGTAACAATGTATAACGCCTCTGTCCTGGAAATTGGCATGAATGGCAAAAGACATCGTGAGCTTGGCTTACGTTGGGGTTTTGCTGGTTAGCAGTATGCACAAAACTTTTATCTGTAGAAAATGATGAGTTGTGTGTCTATTATTGCATATCTAAATATTTTTATCAAGAAAAGTGCTACATAAATCTCGTTCAATTTGACTTATTCTCACACACATTTTTCTGGTAACAACGCATTTAATGCATCTGAATTTATGCAGATTTCACTAGAGAGGAGAGGGATGTACTAGTAGAAGCAGGAGCATTACCAGTTGGCCTTGGACCTCGTAGATTGCGGGTTGAGACAGCAGTAATCGCATTGCTAGCAACCACAGTGCTGTTCCTTGAAGCAGAAGCACAATGAAGCCAAGATTCTGCTTCTGGCCATGCAGTCGAATAGTCCTTATTAGATGTCATGTGAGCTTCAGCTAAAGCTTCATTTGATGTTCTTCATGATTTCTGACAAGCTGTTGCGTTTTCAGGTTGTGCCGTCTATGATGGGAGAGATGGTGGTGGTGGTCAATAGTTGCTCACATTCATGTGTGTTTGTGCTGTGCATGTCGGTCCGTCGGGCATGTTTTCTTCTTGTGTTTCTAATGAAGGATCCTTCAAAACCACTGTCTTTTTCGTGCTGCTCTTCTATTTGTATTTGATAATTTGTTTTTTGTCAAGAGTTTTTAGTTTGTACCATTTATTTGTCTTTTTGTCTTTTTTTGCTGTTCTTTCTTGTCAAACCATGTAAATGTGTGATTGAACATAGAAAGCAAATCGACAAAGGGAGGGAAAAAAGTGCAGAAAAAGCATCTAGTCTAAGTACTTTCTGCCCTATGCATCATTGGTATTGGTATTGGTGCATTCATCAATGTTGTTTGTTCATTCATTCAATTATCATGTCAGTGGTCCAACATGATCAACTTAACTAGATCAATGTCCAAAAAATTAAGCAAGAATTGGAATGTTCTTATGATGAATGTCCTATTCGGTCATTGCTGTCGTACAATTTTAAATGCTATAAACTTGCAATGTTTCATTTCCTATTACCATTGGGACAAATCTTTTTGATATATATTGTCTCGAGAACCATATTTTCTTGCATGTTTGAGGAGCTTATTTGTAGTTAAGAGTCAAAACTTTTTTTTTTGCATGAGGTATAAGATTTGTCGTCAATTATTTGCATAGTATGGAAAAGGAAGGTATCGAGTGCACACATGGGTAGATCTCGGCATACAAGTCTTCCTAGCATGTCATTTGTGTTGGGAGCAAAAGCCTCTATCAATTGAAGTGCATGAGTCCTTGTTCTTCATGTAAATTTTCACTGGTTTTGTCTAGAGAGCCTAGTTTTTAGAGGTGAGTTGGAAGGATGCATATGCGCCGGGATGCTTGTTTGAAGGTCCGAGTGTATCACATGCCCCTGCCAAGAGTCTTGCTTAAAAGTTCCTTCTGTAGAGATGGCAAACAATTGTTTCACAGCTCAGGGGGAGTACAAGAATACGAATTGGTGAGGTTGTGATCAGCGGGAGGAAGATTTGATGTGCAGAAGGGGGATGGGAATAGGTAGACTGGGAATTCAGTCCCACAATCAGAAGAAGAAACACAGGTGTGCAAAGATCCAAATTTGAATAGAGACAATGTAAATGCTAGTGTTGGCAGAGAATTTCTTCATGTTTTTGAAGACCACGCACCTTCTTTGTTTCCAGCGTCGGTGACAAAGGGATATAGAATCGAGGGCAGCAAGAGGGGAAGGGAATGCAGTGTGAAGAGCGGGAGGGGTAAGCAGGTGTAGGAGGTGTAAGAAGATGAAGGTGTAGGGGTAGAAGATGAAGATGAAGATGCAGGTGTAGCAGGTGTAGGGGTAAGCAGGTGTAGGAGGTGCAAGAAGATGAAGGGCAAGACAATACATATGTACGCAAGAACAGAGGGGGAAAGTGTGGGCGAGGGAGGCCTAGAAAAAATTGTGGCATGATTGAGGAACACTTAGGTGAAGATATTGTTGGCGGGGTTGGTGAGGATGTTGTGGATGCGCCTGGAGTGCTAGATGTATATGTGACAATAGTGTTTGGAGGTTCCAACGTGCCTCTCTCTTTGTATGATAGGATGATACAATTTCTAGAGCAAAATGCTTAAGCTGGCGATGTGGCATTGTAGCAAAGCTTCTTTCTCAATCACTTGCATGTTGAGGCAGTTATGCGATTGCATGCAAAAATGCTTGTAAGGCGTTGATGGGGAGCAGGCTACACAGCTTTGAAGGTGCTGTTGGTTATTGTCTCAAAGACATGGGGAAACTGCACTTCAAGGTGCATGTGACGGCCCCAGCTCCTATACGATGCCCCGATCGTATACAAACTGGAGATCATCCCTCAAACCAGCATCTGCTCGCTGACATGAGGCCGTCCACCTAACATCGGGCTCTTGCTGGTGGCCAAGAACCCGACGGGAAGAATGGACGTGTCATTCATCCCGCCTCCCTCGATCGATCTAGCCAGCGGGCGTAAACACACATGAGCACATGACATCAATCAACAATAACATACCCACCTCAAGGGTGGTCCACCATATCACAAGATGGCTGCAACAACACACGACATCAACATAACATGAGGAAATCCTACCCGTGCTCAGACTCTTGGGGAAAGACTCGACGCTTGGGTCTCCGGATAACAATGCATTTAATTCATGGCAAATGGATTTACCGGGTATAGAAACATGGTTGTTGGGTAGTCCACTCCATCCGCCCTCCCTGTGCATACTTTGGCGAGATAGGCTGAAAAGTATTGGAGCCCTGACCAGAAGCCCTGCTCATAGCCAAAAAGGGCTACTACATCGGGTTGCATCTCCCCAGCCCCGATGAGGTAGGAGGAGATCACTCTCCCCGGAAGGTTCATGCCAATCACAAAGCGAGCTAGAGAGCCACCGCCAGATAATGACTTGAACCCCTAGAAGATGACGATCACCCAAGAGGTGTCGAGCCCATACCGGCCCTCCTCAGCGGTGCGTGGTATTAGACCTAGCCCACAATGTTCCCGGCCGCCGCTACACATCCGGAGGGATCAACTCGTGATCGACAAGCCCTTCCTTGTCACCGGTCTAGCTCACGCCACCCACAACCAAAGCGGGCTCTTATGTACGTGCCGCATTAATTGGGAATTAATGGGCTAACTATGATCATACAACTACTTGGGCTCGGGTCTCTACCCCCTTCCCAATACACAAGAGTGGCGCATAGAATGTCAAAACATCATCAATGTAATGAACATAATACAGAATACATCTATTCTAATCTCCCTAATCATACATGGTTAGGTTCCTTTGTTAGTGTCTATCATTCTTAGGCCGTAGGGGTTGCCTATAGCTAAGAATGGATGCTAAACCTACCAAAGAGGCCCTCGATAACTCGGGTCTACCTATTGAATCAACCACCCACCCGCGATCTTGGCCGGCTCCCACTCCTCCGAAAGCGCCCATGCCGCTGATCTCGGGTCCGGCCGATCTTGGATCGAAGCCGCAACACAGGAAATCCGACTTCTCCGCCTCGCTCAGCGAAATGCATCCTCTGGCCGCTCCAATCCGAGACCGTGGGCCGAGAACTGAAGGGTTTCCCTTTTAGGTTTATGCCCCTTTATCTCCACGCATTTAGGGCTGGTCCCTTTTGGTCAATGGGTCATTGCCACGCGTGGCAAAAGGGATTATATTCACATGTTGCTTTAACATGTGCAACATAATGGTTCACAAGGTCGCCTTAGGTACTACCCTTTACTTGCCGCCGCGGTGTACATGTCGCCCGAGTCGACATGTACTAGTGACGCGGTCGAGATAATATATGATTCATACCGTATGTTATCTTTGCCGAACGCCACATTCTCCCCACCTTGAATTGATGCCGCCCGCAGCAGATCGAGTCTCCCAACTTGGGATCTTCCCTGCCCCGCAACCAACTTGATGCATACAATTTATTACTATTATACTTACACAATTATTAGAATTACTCTAAGGTAATATTTTTAAAACATTACTAGGACATTGCATTATCCCAATAACTTATCAATTCATAACTCTATTAAAGCAAGGTACTTATTAGCCTTACTTAATAATTTACATTTAAGTTTATCAAGATTTAATAATTTCATATACAATTATCCTTGAGGTACTCTTCTTCATTTCTTGCAACACATTCCAACAAAACTTTGTGTTGCAAGTCTTCGTGACTTCGACCTCCTTTGCCCTCGGGAGCTCTATTGGCCCCAGGTCGATTAACTACATTAATACCATTTTAATTATTAACAAAATTATGGTTATAAGGTAACCACCCATCTAATTAACTAAATGGATACATGACTAATCTCCCGGCGTAGGAAGAGGATGCTTCTTCCATCGTGGCGGGAGACAAATTTCTATAATGCCTAGGATGACACTCATGCCTACAGCTTTAGTGGCATGGCGTCCTCCCCGTATTTGGGCGTGAAGGATCCTTCCCCTGGTAGGCATTGACTAGAGGTGCTTTCCTATCAATGCATTCCTGAATGACCTCTTATCTCTCGAGGTCGTCTACTTCCGTGGGACGGAAGTAGACTTTTTAATCTACCTTCTACTCATCCAAGCGGAACCGTGGTCATGCCTACATTGACATTCCACCACGTCCTAGAGATCACCGTAGTGGTCTCATCATCGGTAACAACGCATGCAACCCATACTTAGCATAGGCTGCATGCGTAGATTAACTTGAAACCCCGCATGATTTTACCGGCTCTTTTAATGCATGCGATTAACATAATTACCCTAAGGTAATATTTATGAATTAACATTATCATAGTATCGGATACATTACTTCCGATAGTACGATTATATTTACTCTAAGCTTTGCAATATTTAACGACTTTTAGATCGCGATTATTTAAACAATAACCCTGGTTTAGACCTATTGTTACATAGACAAGAATTAGATGTGCTTCTTATTCTCTTCCTTGGGTCCTGCATTACCCTTGGAAGTATATCCCTAAGATGCACTTAAGTATATCTGAATTCTATTTTCTATTTATATTTATAAGGACCCGAGGTCATATAGCTATCCTTGGAAGGAATTGCATCCTTGCGAAGGATTAATTAACATGCTACCTCACATTACCGTTGTTATTTAACTTATTTCCCTATGATACATATACGTACAACAATTTCTATCCGGTTATTAGGATCTATATTTAACTTATCTATAAGACACATTAAAGCTTATAATACATGCGCACACCTTACCTAAGGCTAGAACACATCCACCCATTGAGCCGGCGTCGAGTAATTTTGGAGATGACTTGGTTGTTGCATTGCTCCCATAGTTTTGCTCCACTTCATTGGTGTAGTTAGCTACTACGTCAGTTACGCACGTTGAAGGCCTCCTGAGCACTAAGGTATCTATCTATCTTACGCTCTATTCGCTTCGGCCATTGCCGGGGTGAACTCTATTCTACGGGTCGGTCAATTCGATGCAAGTACGTTTAATAAAAAAAAAAATTGAGCCCTCCCACTTTCTTCGAAAAGAAAATGGTCCTGCACCCCTTCAATGACGTTGTACACAACGTCATATCTATTCTCTCCCCTTAAGAGGTTATACACTTCTTACTTAGCGCATTACTTTACTAGCCTTAGCTAACATATATAACCATCTAAGATGGATGCACATATTATGTTGTCATTTATTTCAATATAGTTATGGGTTACCTACTTGGTTAGAACGATTCTAAACCACAAGGTTTTGTCATGACGACAATTCCTTTTGTCTCAAAAGACTATTTGATTACTATAATTCTTATTTTAGATGTACCTTACATGTATTATTCTTTTATATTCTAGAGATTCCCCCTTTCTTAGTTATTTAAACTCTTGGAATATTCCTACCAATCGAATTGATGCCATCGTAACAAGTTGGCCGGACTTGTTAGATTACTTCTTTTCTTTCGGTTGGATTATTCTTTTGGAGGTGCTAGATTTATACATGGTCAACAATTATCCTAGTAATGATTCCTTCTTAGCGAGGAGATCAATCTCACCAAGTGGTTTCACACGTTGGATGATCATAACAATCGTATAATTTTAGTCACTCCTATGCGTTTCCTTCCCAATCCTTGACGCTTTAGCTCAATATTGGGGCAATCCTTTCAAGCGAGAATATCCGCAATGCCTTCTAATCCCAATATGGATGTTGCCGCCCAGGTACATTTAACTTACTAGGCCCCATGGCCTTAGATCCCCGAGCTTGCTAGAAGTTCATCCACTCGTTGTTCGCTTGAAGTAGCAAGGCACGTTCTTCTCGAAGTCGCCGATACTTCCGGGTCTCCTTTGACAGTG
Organism: Isoetes taiwanensis; assembly: GCA_021234155.1. Lineage (NCBI taxonomy): Eukaryota > Viridiplantae > Streptophyta > Lycopodiopsida > Isoetales > Isoetaceae > Isoetes > Isoetes taiwanensis. The sequence continues at coordinate 3,392,272 of JAJEKV010000031.1, forward strand.
GGGCCCCTTTGATGTAGAGGTTGACTTTGTTCGTTAGAAGCCTCTCATTGCTGGTGGCTTGCTGGTGTAGTTGATCACTTGAAATCTTCCATGCCGCTTTTCAAAAGCCCGAAGGTGGCGCCGCCGTTGAAAAAGATCTTTCATCTTGAACTTTTGTCTTGGCAACTAAAGGACAACTCTATATCCGGATATTGTTTCGACTCCATCGACGCCTCTCACGTCGAGTCCTCTTGTTGCTTGAAGAGTGTTGAGGATGTTGATTGCTTCACCCCCGCAAATTGCCCGACATCTCTTCCTTTGATTTGTTACGCTTATGGGAGGGAAGGAATAACAAGGGAACTATATATGCAAAGCATATAGCTTACATAATTACAATTACTACTAGAGCTATTAAGTCCCCCTTGTGCCTCCCTTCGAAGTTGCACACCTACTCCTTGGTAATGTCATCGGTGTTCCTCGGTGCAATGGTGTTGACGATCTATATCCTCCTATTTGTACGCCATTTCGTACAGAGGGGTAACTTGTTGATATACTTGGGCCCTCCAATGTTTGTCGGCTATGGCACAACACGCTTTGCATCATATTCTAACTAAAGGTGTGCTGGTCGTTGATGCTTCGACATTTCACCGCTTCCTCGATCCTCGTTTCTAAGCGGTAATTGTTCCCCCTTCATGATACTTGAAGCTATTTGGGGCGCTCTCTTGAGGTCGTAGGCGCTTCCTTTGGCTATACTCCTCCGGAGTTGTTCTCTTCTGCAGCTTGTTCTTTGAATCGCCCATCCTTGGGTTCACCAAGTTGCATGCAAGTCAGCGTGCAAGTTATCGGCTCGCCTCGCCTCACCTAATTGCTTCTCCATCGAAGCTTCCAATCTTCCTTGTTTGATCCCCTCGGTCACATGGCTTGGACATTGTCACGTTCCTCGATGCCTATGCCGTCTTCTTGTCTTGAGGTACCCTCCGGTGGTTTTGATTGTGCCCGTCAGTTTTGATCCTCCTTTTGCCTATAGGGAGCTCGTGGAAGAAGTCGGTTGCTAGCACTTCTCTAGCTTTCAGTTCTCGACCTTTGTCCCTCTATGCATGTCTGTCTCTCTCTCACAAGTAAAGCTTCATGGCTCTCCTCCTGGCTGGCTATATTGTCGGGATGATGGATCCTTATATCTGCAAGCAGTTGACCCTTGAGTTGAAGAAGTACCGCTTTAGATATACTCTTGTCATTGAATAGCCCGGCTATTTATCTTGAACTCTCTTTTGCCCAAGGTGCTTCAGCTTGCTATCCTTGTCGTTAAGGTGTCGAATGCTTCTACCTTGGGCGTTTGACGTGCCACATGTCGGAGATATGATCGGCTTCTTCTCTTCTAATTACTGGTAGGAGTACCTGACGAAGCCATCATCTAGTTGTTGAAGGCATATCTCCTCGTCGCAGTGCCTTTCGTAAGTGCATCTCCATCTAATACACGTGTCATAGCGCATCACCCTATATTACCACAAGGTGGAATTATGGTTGTCTAGATGTTGCCTTCTTAGTTGGCTCGTTGATGTCGGGTCGTTCCTCCTTCTATTGTTGAGGCCACTCGTGTCATAAATTGCCAAGTGTTGCTGCCACAAGAGGTAGTGGTGCGCCTCGACGATGTCCCGTGCAGCACCGATGATCTTGACATGACCGGTGTTGTCTCTTATTCTGACATTAGGTGGACGAGCGGTCTTCTACTTGAGGGCACTTCCCGAAGTGTTTGGAGTCGAAGGTTTGCTTGGGCTCTGGTCGTTTCTCCCTTGTACTTGCTCTTCCATTTTGATCTTGGGCTATAGTTGTGCTTCCTTGCTTCCTCATTTGGTAGTCGAAGTGAAGGAGCTTCCTGATCTAAGCGCTAAATCCGTAAAACATGACTTTAAACTCATGTTTCTCCACTATATCTGTGAGCACCCGAGATATACAATACATTGGGATTTTAATTCATCCACTTTTTCAAAACAACTACAAAGATCTACTTAAATGTTTATACTCCTTTAGGGTTTCCCCTCCTCCTATCGTGATTTGATCCTTCGGTTTTCTTTGCATCTTCTTCGCTCGGTTGACTCGGATTCCTTGAGATGCTGCTACTATTGTTGAGCTTCATGTCTGATCCGAGCTCGTCACCCCAAGTTGCAAAGAGTGTTCGTCGATGTGATCCCTTGAAAAAGATGCTCCTCCTTAATGTGTATGTCCGTCGTAAAGAATGCGGTGACCGCTCAACATCCCTATTTGCGCGGGTGTCTTTGCAAGGTTGCCGATGTGTGGTGCCATTGATTGGTTGATCACCGCTGTTGCGTCGGGCGTTCTTGAATGTCTTCAAGCTCGAGATCGTGGTCGGGTGGGCGTGCATTGTCATTCCTCCGTGAGGTTGAATTTCTCGAGTGCGCCTCGCTGATTGGGCTTTGCTTCATTCCGAGGTGCCTCCCGTGCTTGGAAGTGTGGTCATCTCCATTGCACCTACGCTTAGCTCTTTTCGTTGCCTTTGCGTGATTTGTACCGCCGGCTAGGTCGCCTCCTCCGGCCCTTTGGGTCCTATCCATTCGAAGTCTCGCACTCCTTGGCCGACGAGTAAAGTCGCCCTTCCTTTGGTTTCTAGGTGTTTCGGGTCCCGAATTCTTGTTCGAGTGGAATATTCTCCTTCTTGATCTTGCCCCTAATGCTGATATAGGCCTTCAAGTTGGAGATGTTCCTTCCCCTCGGATATCGTCTCCTTCCCCTCATGGTCTCCTACTTTTTGGAACCGATGAAAGTTCTCTATTTGGTGCAAGGGAGCTGGAAGCTCATCCCCGTTAGCCTTAGGTGCTTTGTGGTTGCCTAGCTTGGTTGCTCCTTTTGTTGACGTTGCATTACATTCGCTTGAGCCGTTGGGCTGCAAGGTCGCGGGTTGTCTTCCCTCCCGGTTTCTATACGCTCCCCGTGTCGCCATGACTTCTCTCCTCGATGAAAGATTATGCCCCTCGACCTTAGCTCGTGATGCCAACGTGGCATCGATGTCAACGCCTTCCCCGCACCTATATTTTGCTGCCTTGCATTCTTCCATTTGAAACTCATGTGCGCCGAGTTGGTGAAGGCGCCGAGATCCTCTTTTTTCGATGTGACCTCGTGGACGTGGTAGCCGGGAGGTTGATATCTAGAAAATTTTGATGCCGTTGGTTACCAAATATTCTTCCCATTTGATGAAGATTGATGATAGGCCGGTGGTGTCCCCGTTCTACTCGCTTGTCGGGCTTGAGGTGTTTGTCGTTGTGCTTCCCTCTCTTGGGTATGCCTTTTCGGTCTCCTCTCCTTATCTCGTGCGTACATCGGTGGGACCTTGATGTCTTCAAGAAGGCGCCTCTAGCTCTTCTCCGTGGCTCGCCCCCAGACTTGAAAAGCAACGCCAGATATTCTAGAGTCTAAGGGTCCACTTGAAGGGCTCTCCTACAACATTTTGGGCTCTATAAGCAAGCAAGATGGCTCGAGAAAAAAAGACATGGAGACATATCTATAATCTCCAAGTCTATGGACATTAGGACGTGTGGTATGGCATGAAATGAGGGCTGTTTTGCAAAACCTCCATGATGTTTGAGGCATACTCTAAGGTCCTAGCAAAGTTGGTTTGGGGGAGTCCAATCTCTACACATGGAGTGACTTGGGCAGCTCTAGACTCTAGCTCCTTTCTAGGTATCCCGGCAATAGGGAGGTCAATGTGGCTTTTGTATAGGTCAGGACTCTATTAGAAGGACACAAAATTAGGTCAAGGTTTATGCCTTTGGCATGAGCAGAGGTGATGTACCAACAGTTGGACTTGGGTTGCTATGCTGAGGTCTAGATGACTATAACAAAGGGGTGTTCTTGGGCACTTCTATCTAGGAGTAAGGCATCAGCTTTGAGCCGAGAGCAATACTTGTGAGGTACTAATGGGGTATGCTTCTATTTACAAACAAACCACAGTTTGGAAAAACAATTCAAGGGTTTGAGCAATTTGGGTCATTTTGAGCTGGGGTTTGACATTTCTAGCCTAATTTGAGGTCATAAATGGATTCTAGGCTGTCTAACGGTCCTATTGCAACAAATTTCAGGCGATTTGGAGCTCTGTAGCTCAAGTTATGGGGTTTGAAAAATCGGACCCCCCTAAGCATGCGGGAGAGCATAGTTAGGTTGGAACCTAACTGGTGTCTGGCGCCTCCTTGGAGGTGTTGACCTCCAAAACCAAAATTTCCCATTTGCTCCTTCATGACCGTTTTTACCTGTGTTCATGACATGTTTTGCAAATCGGATCTATTCTATGATCAGACCAGCTAAATGAATTAGGTTTAGTTCTGGCAATTCTGAGATTGTGATCAGTTAGAAGCTTGGACCAAGCACCCTATTCCTGAGGCAAGAGAGCTTTAAAATTCCTATTTTTCATGTAGCTATCAGTGACCATATTAAAGTCTCCAGCCAGAATAAGATCATCAGCATCAATATTAGCCAAACTTTGATTAATTTGATTCCACACAACAATCCTCTCAGAGGGATTATGATAAGAGTACACATTAGCTATGGCTATAGTTTCAGGGCCCAGATTACCTACCAAAATCTGCCACCTACCATGTTATCATTGACCATGTGAACTACCTCTAGGTTGGTTCTCATGTTCCACACTATGGCAATAATACGCAGACGAGTCATTAGCACTTATAGACCAAACTATAAAATTAGGAGGAAGGGATCTAGAGATAATCTCATTATGGTTAAGATCATGGATCTTATGCTCCTGGATAAGCAAAATATCAGGGTTAAGGGTAGATATACAGACCTTTAAACGTTCCCTTTTGATGATACTATTTATGCCCTGGAGATTCCAGGTAATAATTTTAAGGGGGTTAGACATTAACATTTATACCTTCCCTTGGCCATCCCGGATTGGATGGCAGAATTCCTTGGGCTCAATCTCGAGAGGAGGTCCAATGTAGGTTTTCTTCTGTCCCCTGCCCTTCTTCTGGAAGTGATCTGCTTCCATCCATCCTCATTGCAAGAATGTATGAATTCATGGTCCGAATTATAGTTCTCGGGCTCTCCCTCAGAGTTTTCCTCCTTAAGAGGGAAAGATAGAGTCACCATGCCTGATTTAAATTGGACTTCCAAGTTGACATTCTTGATAAGAAAATCCCAATTTTTATTCATAAACAGAGAGTCACTGTTGAGAGTGAAATCTGAATGATGATCATCAGGGTCCCTTTGGGTAATGGTTTTACAATCCATATGAGCTCGAAAGGAGGGCCCCGAGTCGGATCAGTTATATTTTTTGGGGCGCCACTCCTGCCTAATGATGAGAGGGGTTTAAGCGGTATAGTTTTTTCCCCAGTGGTGCTTCTTCAAGCATCTTATGGGTAGGAGTTTTTGAATACACCACTTCTAAATCGAGTTACGCCCTCCGAGATCTTTATTTTAACATTTTAAGCCATCTTGAGTCAATTTCTTTGGATATACTGTCTGAGGGGGAAATTTGTTTGGGGATATTAATAGAGATAATATCTCCCAGTTTGCTCGAGATGGCCTTTAGGTGAGAAATCGTCCATAAAGCAGGGGGCAGATTCGGAAATGTTACCCAGGTAGAAGTGGAGATATACTTTGGGTTACCTGGGGTAAATAATGGGCTCCATCTCATGATATAGAACTCGTTGTTACTAATTTTGCCCAATTTCTTTTTTAGCAGGTAGGTAACACTAAAATTATCCTTACAGAGGACCTGAAACGTTCTGTCATCAATCTTGAGCAAGGAGCAGATGGGTATTCTATGAGTTTTGGTAATCCAAAACTTGATTTCTCCAATAGAGGGGCATTTTGATGGAAAATAGATAAGCATTCCTCCGCCGTGAGTACAAGTTTCTGGTACCGTGGAATCTTGCACACTCGAAAGATCAATATAATCCAAGTTAACTTTAGATTTGTCAGTCGGGTTAGCACAAGAGTCGATATTTAACAAAGCATTTTTATATGAGGAAAGAATTGGACCTTTTGCTTTGTCGCTCTTGCCGATGACAGGAATCCGGTTACATACTTTCTGATCCTCGACTGAGGTGTCTTGATTCCATTCATGCCCGGTGTTGTGTAGGTCCACGCAGGTTCTTGCGATCGCATTGGTTTGTCTCAAAGCGGGTTAAAATAGCCATTAGAATCCCTAATCTTGCATGCAAAAAGTGTCCTTTTGAGCCTTGTCGATAAATACCGTATTCTTGTGAGACATCTTTAAGGAGCAGATCGAGCACGAAGGGAGTTTACTGATAGCCTGCCTCCGGTGGTGCTCAATAACTCTGTCATCCGCCTCTTCCCATCTTTTAATGAGCTTTATGGAAGCCTTAGAGTTCCAGTTGAGGTTTTCAATGTCCAGAAGAATGGCCTTTGCCGCGTTGAGCAACTCGTTCATGGATTTTTGGAAAATGTTGTTCATGAGGCTGCAGCAGTCGGCCTCAGAGTGGCCTTGTTTCACCATTATCCTTTTACATAGGTTTCTGTCCATTTCCTGCAGAAGCTCGAACATATTCCATGCCCAGTCCCTATCATTGGCTCTTCCAGCGGCATAGTCTTTTTCCACAGCTTCCATTTTACTCAGAGTTTCACATATAACCCCATCAGCAAGAACCTCCATGCAAAAAAATAACATTAGTCGGAGTAGAGTAGATATGATTTACTTCTTGCCACCCATCAACTCTTAGAGTTGGTGTGAGTCAAGCACATCCATGCTTGGTCATAAGCTTTTAGAAGACAAAATCAAGCTTAGGGGAAGTTTTCCAGGGACTACCAGTTATCGACCGGTCTTGAATCATATCTCCGACACGCGCCCCAAAAGGCTTTGCCCTACCACAGATGCGGCATCTGCTTTCTGTTGATCTTGAATTAAAGCAAAGGTGATGTACATAGATTTCATTTTCGCCCAGACCTTGTCATTCTTACTGTCCAACCAAAAAATATTAGTCCATTCATCATCTTCAATCATACGGAGAGCCTTTTCTTTGTCCATTAGGCTCTTGGGTTGATTCGAGACAATTTTCCCAGTTTTGCTTGCCATATCTAGTTTTCGCCTGCGTATCTCCAAACAAGAATCTGTAAGTCGCTGAAAAACCAAGCCGGCCGGAGATCAAAGAAGCTTGTCCAGTGGAGAATAGGTTCAATTCCAAATCTCTCAAGAACGGAGATTTGAAAGAGATTTCGGTTAAATCTACCTAGGGCAAGGTAGCCCGAATTATGGGCTGTAATTCTTAAAGATCCTACTCTGTCAAACCCCAAAATGCTAAGAAAATGACTGCCTAAGGCTGTTCTACTAAATCCTATTCTACTTCTAGAATTGTACGACTGAATGATTATACTATCAATAGCAGCGACTGTCACATCATACTCAGAAGGGATGTCCGGGAATCCCAAGCTCTGGAGAACAGCCTCCAGAAAGGCCTCATCCATCGAGCCTGGGATGCGCACGGAGCCCGAGGCGCCAAATAGAGCGCTTAACGTTCATCCCCCTCCAAGCACAATCGGTGTTGGCCCTTTTTGCTTTAAACTTATCCAATTTAAACAAATTAACATGCATTTCCAACTAATTGAAGCATTCTAAGTGGGATTCTATCATTACTTTTACAATTTGAGTAAGTTTTGATCAAATTCCGAGGTTACTTTTGGTGGACCCCTCTAAGCATGCGCGAGAAGGGTGTTAGGTCGTGACAACTAGTGTCTGGCGCATCCTTAGAGGTGTTGCTCCAAAATAACTTTTACTTAATGTTTTTCTGTGTTTTAACACTCAAATCTAGCTAACTCGAGCTTTTTAAGCGGAATTTCATCTTTTATTTTACAATTTGGGGCTCCTAAGGCCGAGTTCTAGGGTTCATATGGGGTGACCCCTCTAAGCATGCGCGAGAGACCAGTTAGGTCTGGACCTAACATGTTCCTGGCGCATCCTTGGAGGTGTCGGCCAAAAAGTGTCTAAAATTTGCTAGACTTTCTTAGGTGACTTTTCTTCTATCTATTTCATCTTAAATATGTTCTCTAATTATCCTAATTCTAGGTAATTACTAACTCTATTCCTGGGAAAAAAAATTTCCCACTATTCGAGGTTTGTGCTTGGGCTTTTATCTCCAAGACTGAATGTCTAGATTAGTTAGTTCCTATAGGAATACGGTCGATTGCTTTCGATCTTGGTACGCCAAGATCAAGGCTCTCGATACCATTAGACGGCCCCCGGCTCCTATCGATGCCCGATCGTATACAAGCTGGAGATCATCCCTCAAACCAGCATCTGGTCGTTGACATGAGGCCGTCCACCTAACATCGGGCTCTTGCTGGTGGCCAAGAACCCGACGGGGAAGAATGGACGTGTCATTCATCCCGTCTCCCTCGGGATCGATCTAGCTGCGGAAGCGTAAACACACATGAGCACATGACATCAATCAACAATAACATACCCACCTCGAAGGGTGGTCCACCATATCACAGTAGCTGCAACAACACATCAAGACATCAATATAACATGGGAAATCCTATCCGGGCTCGGACTCTTGGGGAAAGGCGGCGGCTTGGGTCTCCGGATAACAATGTAGGCATGAGAATTCATGGCAAATGGATTTGGCTGGCATAGAAACATGGTTGTTGGGTAGTCCACTCCATCCGCCCCTCCTGTGCATACTTTGCAGATAGGCTGAAAAGTATTGGAGAACTGACCATGAGCCTTAGGGTTCATAGCCAAAGGGGCTACTATTGCATCTCCCGGCTCCGATGAGGCGGGGAGGAGATCACTCTCCTCCAGAAGGTTCATGCCAATCACAGGCGAGCTAGAGAGCCACTGCTCATATACGACTTGAACCCCTAGAAGATGACGCATCACCCAAGAGGTGTCGAGCCCATACCCTGCCCTCATACAGTGCCAGGGTATTAGGCCTAGCCCACAATGTTCCCCGGTTGTCGCTACGCACCAGAGGGATCAACTGTGATCAGACAAGCCCTTCCTTGTCAGCCGGTCTAGCTCCACCACCCACAGCCAGGCGGGCTCTTATGCACAGGCCGCATTAATTGGGAATTAATGGGCTAACTATGATCATACAACTACTTGGGCTCTGGGTCTCTACCCCCCTTCCCAATACACAAGAGTGGCGCATAGAATGTCAAAACATCATCAACAGAACTGAACATAACAGAATACATCTATTCTAATCTACCTAATCATAGATGGTTAGGTTCCTTTGTTAGTGTCTATTATTCTTAGGCTGTATGGGTCGCCTATAGCTAAGAATGGATGCTAAACCTACTGAAAGAGGCCTGATAACTTGGATCTACCTATTGAATCAACCACCCACCCGCATCTTGGCCGGCTCCCACTCCTCTGAAAGCGTCCATGCTGCTGATCTCGGGTCTGCTGATCTTGGATCGAGCTGCAACCTGGGAAATCCGACTTCTCTGCTTCCGTTCAGGCGGAAATGCATCCTCTGCTTCTCCAATCCGAGACTCAGGGGCTGAGAACTGAAAGGGTTTCCCTTTTAGGGTTTATGTCCCTTTATCTCCACGCAATTAGGGCTGGTCCCTTTTTGGTCAATGGGTCATTGCCACGTGGCAAAAAGGGATTATATTCACATGTTGCTTTAACATGTGCAACATAATGGTTCACAAGGTCGTACCCTAGGGTACTACCCTTTACGGTCGCCGTGTACATGTCGTCTGAGTCGACATGTACTAGTGACGTGTCAGTATAATATACATATTCATACCGTATGTTATGCTGGAACGTCACAGTGCATTTGCACAATGTATTGGTTGAACATGTTAAAATTGGAAAGGAGTTATATGAGCTATGTGGCGTAGGAGACGTCAAACATGTTATTATGCTCGACAACCAAAATAATATGGCCAGGGCTTTTCATAATCCTCTTTACCATGTTGGAAGATTTCAAACCGCTTCTTTCATTCACACAATGAGGTCCATATTGCAGACATCAAAATTTAGATTAGCAAGCTCTTGAATGCTGCCAAACAATTCGACCTACATTTCTCTGGAGCGGGTGCAAGCTGCATGACATATAATGCTAGCACCCGAGCGTTGTTAGTTACAAGGATGTGGAGATGGCATTGTTTGATAGCTAGCCAGGAATGGTGTCTATTGAGCAAATAGGCAAGAGAAGGAAGCACTTCTGGAATAGTACTGACACGTTTGATGGTAGAGAAGAGAGCATGGAATGTGGCAATAGTGCTGATGAATTTGTATATGGGTTTAGTGGGGCACGCCCCTCCCCTCCATAGATCCCAGATTCAGATGCTCCATATATTCTGCTCGATATCCATGACTATGAATTTTTTATTGTTTGATGCAGTAGCTTACCGTTTTGGAATAATCTTTTCATGTAATTATGTTCGATAGACTGTTTGCGTTTGTGCAGGTGGAGATAACATGAGAGTCATTCACGATGGACAATGGAAAGTTGTTGTCATCAGCAATACTTCTGAGGATTCAGAATACGAGGCACACTCTGTTGTTGAATCTGAGATGAAGGAGGAGACGCCGGACTTATTGATATATTTAGTGGATGCCAAAGATTCTGCCAGAGATGGATGTTTGTTTGGCCGTTCAAGAGCTTCGTATGACACTTGCAACATTGGATCACATTGAGGCCTCTATGAAACTGTTAGAAAACCATGGAATAAATTTTGTAATTCTGGAGAGGGGTGCACTACAGTTTCATTTGAATCTTTGAAGGGCTCTCTTGCTGAAGGAGCTACGAGAAGTGGAGGCGATAAGGCAACAATAGGATCCTGGTGGTGTTGGGTGTAACAAATGAAATATGGAAGAGTAGTTTGTGTTATGGATCACAACAATGAACCATATCTTTTGTATCCCTGAACCCTTATTCAGGACCGCTAAGACAATTCATGGTCTTACAATCTGTAATCCATCCAGAATTGCTATATGATCCACAATCTAACTATTAGCAATGATAAAAAGATCTCTATTTGAAATAAATACAAGGATATCAGTTACACGAATAACACAGATTGGCCAAGCTCTAGTTCACCAAAACCAGAGCTAGGTCAAGATACAATAGCCAATCTATGGTAGTTTACTGCCGAACCAGGTCATTTAGTGCTAAGAACTGGCAAAATTATGGCAAAGCTTGACAATCAGCCTCCAGTGGTAGTTCCTCCCTCGAGCTAGCAGTCCTCAATATAAAACACAAAGAGTTAGGCTCCAGAATAGGAATAAATTATTGAATAGGAACAACAGAAGCTTTAGGAACAACAGAAGCTCTAGGAAAAACTAATGGCTTTCTTAGAATCAGATTCAAGAGTGAATGAGTAGAACAGTCTTCTTTAACCCCCTGTCATTCTTTCGACCATATCTCTCTCATTCAGACGAATTAGATGAACTGCCACTTTTATTCGGAAACTAGACTCCAAGATGTTTCTAGAAAGTAAAATCCGCCTCAATCGGAGCTCTGATTGCTGATTGCGGAGATATGTGTAACTGAAGTTTAGCTTCTATTTATAGGTATCTGCTACGACTTTAGCCTTTCTTATTTAGCAAGCCTTTTTTAACACCATAATTAAATATAGACCATAGGTTGCCTTTATCATTGCCTTACCAATAATTTGCCAAACTTAGACACCCATGCTAGTCCACCAAGACTAACATCCAAGACCACACCCCCGAGCTACCATATTTGTATCAGTTTGTGTGGTGTCATCTGTTGTATTATGTCTCCTTTATCGTTTCTGTAATCATGTGTATAAGTCGGCCTGCTTGTTTTGGCCACGTCATGCAGAAATCCATGAGTTCGGAACCATGATTATGTAAGCAATGCAGTTTTTAGACCATATGTTCGATCTAGACCATGGGAAATGGCATGCAATTTTTTTGGTCAAAATTTAATGGCCATGGATCTGATACAATACCAAGAATATGTCACCAATGGTATTGTACCAGATCCATGGCCATTAAATTTTGATGGAAAATTTGCATGCCATTTCCTATTGCCTAGATTGAACATATGGTCTAAATAATGCATTGCCATAGAAAACATAGTATTTTTACATAATCATGGTTCCAAACTCATGGATTTCTACATGATGTGGCCAAGACAAGTAGGCCGACTTATACACATGATTACAGAAACGATAAAGGAGAAATAACACAAGAGACGACACCACACAAACTACTTTGCTATCTTGCTTTTGCTATGCCAAGCAATACTAGGATCATATCATGGCCTCACCACCTCCACTTCCCGAAGCTCCTTCAGCAAGAGAGCCCTGCAAGGGCTCAGATGAGACCATAATGTATCATGTCTCTCTAACAATTCCATAGAAAAGCCTCACCATGATCAAATGTTGCAAGTGCCATATGAAGCTCTTGAACGACCAAACAAACATCTCTGACAGAACCTTTCGCATCTCCTTATAGCCTCCTAATCTGGCACAAGCAGCAAAATCTCCGCTCTTGGAAGAGTCAGAACAGCCTAACCAAGAAAAAATTGGACCAGCCCAAGCAAGCAGCCCCCTTGCAACAGAATTGTCGCTCCCCAAGCAGTCCAGATTTTCTATGGTGTCTTTGAAGCCCTGAACTCAAGGTGGCAGCAATCTACTAAACTCTCAAACCATATATAACATAAAAAAGTAAAACAGGGCTCGGAGGATTCGAAGCTCCAGGCCTAGCCAGCCTCATCAGAACCTACTAAAAAACATAACACCATGCCTCGGTAAAGACCCTTGGATTTCAATCCTGTTTAAAGCTGCAACGCACGCTCCATTGCATCTATTGTAGACAAACAAAAGGGAAGACCTTCAACAATTCGTTCCATCCTTCAGGTGCTCCACTTTTGCAATAGAAAAATCTTTTGCTAGTATCGGCATGGGCACGGACACAACACAAATCGTGGCTGCCGACCAGCCCTTCCCATATCCAGATTCGCCCGTTTCCTTTTACAGACCATAGCCAAAATAGCCAAAAACGACAAAAAATAAACCCCAAAAAAGAAACATAACATTTAATTGAAATTAAGCTAGTAGGTGTTGTATACAATACGCGCCAAATCGTAGTACCAACCATGCGAGAAAAGCCCTCCCGCAATAAGAAATGAATATATTGCAGATTTATGTCTGACTTATCTATTGAAATTTTTGTGTTGGAAATTGAAAGCTGCTAACATGAAGGTGTGCGATAGTAATAAACTGTAAGAAGTTTATTGCTCATGTCTGTGGATCTATGTATCTCATGAACTGTAAGGAGTTCATTTTTCACGTATGTGTATGTATGTATCTCCCATCTGCCACCACAACCTTCAGAATGCCTACAAATGTAACTTGCTTGGTCTTACATCTTCTTGCTATATTATATCACAAGCCTTCATAATCCTTAAATTTGTGCCCTTTTCTTGCATTATACTAGAGCTTTATAGTGCCTGGAAAGCTGGAAGACTTTATCAAGCAGAGTATATTCACTTTGGTTCATAGATATCTTATAATCTCAGATTGATCTTGCATCTTCCAAGTTCCCACACATCAATAACAACATTTACCAAAAATATTTCCTCCATTCTTAGTGATTTGTTTGCAGATGTCTATGCATTCTTCCACTCTTGGTGGTATATCCTTGATTTCTTAGGGATTTGCTCGCAAGTGTTTAGAACCCTAAATTAGTAATTTGTTTGCGGATGTCTATGCATTCTTTCCTCGATTTCTTAGGAATTTGCTCGCAAGTGTTTAGAACCCTAAATAAGAGGACTTTGCTTAACTCGCGAGAGCATTATTATACGCATGACTTTAAAAGGCTAAATAATAGGACTTTCCTTTTATAGTGGAAGTGAAATCTACTTAATAGTGAAATTTGGACCTTTAATACTCATAAGGTATGGGACTAATTTGGATAAGATATCATGGCCCTCAGATCTACAACCCTAAAACCATAATACAAACCATACAAGATAGGTATTAAATATACTTTTAAATGAAAAATACATAATCAAAACCTATATAATCGTGCTTGGTTGATGTTTTGGAATATTCGTGTCACCAAAGCACCAATCCTAGGCATCCATTTTGCAAATATCTTGGCCATCGTTGCATCCAGCATTCATCCAGCTTGCATCGATGCCATGGCAATGTCGGCGATGTGGACAATGTTGTGATGTGAATTGGCGTATTTTAGAATTGCGAGGCGTGTTTCAGTGTAGCCGTTTTGGGTATTTACGAATTGTGATTTTATGTAGGTTAAAGTGAAGCTACAATGTTTATTTATTGGAATTATGGTTGCCAATAGTCAATTCATGATTAAATGCAGATGTATGAGATTGAGCTTGACAAAATGCTATAAATTAGTGGTGGTATGGAGATTTCTTATTGCTAGAAGAATAGGCGTCAGGAAAAGGAAATTCAAAGAAGCTATAGATGCAATTGGTGATGATATGTTGGGCTAGATTAGATGAATGGGCAGTAGTTGATAGTTGGATTATTGAGAACTTGGAAAATGTGAAGATGGTGGTGACGTGGTGAATTTGGAGAAGTTATGCATGGATTGCATATTGAAGAGGATGGTGGATTTGAGAGTCTTGAAGATCCTGTCGGGAATTTATGTGTGTGAACCTTTGGAGATGCTAATAGTGCACTCGAAAATCTGAATGTTGAACTTCAAGAGTGTGGTTTGAATTCAGATTAAAGGGAAGGAATGTGGCAATCATGGTTAAGTGTAAGGCATCACGAGCAGTTGGTCGACCCAAATGTTGATAGATATCACAAGTCTGGGTGTGGGCTTGAGCATCTTCAAAGAGCGGGGGCCAATGGTAGCCAGCCAGAAGGATTTTTCGTGTCATGTTATCGCCACTGAAATGACACTTCCCAAGCCTTCGTGTGCTTGTTGAACAATGCGTGAAATTTCATGTGGAAGAGCACACCATCATAAGATCATCTCCTTGCCATACTTGTAAAGGTAGCCCACAACCATGGTATAGTCACGGGCTTCACGAAGAAATTGTTGGCACTCCGGACAGAGCGTGGTGTCGGTTGGCGGGAATGTTCCTGTGAATAAGTATTGCTGATAGCCATGGAACCAATAAGGCATGGCCGTAACTAAGAAAAGTTGAGCATCTAGAAAGTGTCAGAAACATTAGAGGATGGATCACCCGTGTCGATGCGTGAGAGATAATCAAGGACCGTATGAGATTCCCTAGGTTTGTGAATAATTTCGAAAGGAGCAAACTTTTGGAGAATGAAAACCCATCGCGCGATACGTCCCGTGGGGTGGTTTTGTTGATCAAGTACAGAAGGGCTTAATGATCGACACTTGATTTTGCTGATCATTGGACACAAAAAATGAGATGTAAAACTTCACGCTCCGTAGTAGAGTAAGTTCTTTCTGCAGTGTTGAATTTCCTGCTAGCAAAACGGATCGATTTATCCTTATGAGATTTATATTCCTGTCGGATTTGAACCTATGAGTATGAATGGTGCCGAGGTGTTGATGACATCTATGGAACAGTTGAAAGCATACAAAACTGAAAGGCTGGAGGCTCTTGCTAATAATAAACATATTTTTAGTTAGAATAATTGGACACGAGAATAGTTTAAAGGCCAAACAATCCTTGTTGATTATAAACATATATTGAGATAAAAAATAGCTGGACAGGAGAATAGCTTAGAGGGCAACCCTCTGTTGCGTCAGCAACTTATTCATACTATAACTTATGATTCCGCTAAGTGAAACTCAGCATATCGAGGTTAAATTAGATGTCGCAAAATCTGCCAAATTTATCTTCTTTACTCGTTCGAACGAAGTGCAACAAACTTTAGATATTCACCTACCATTTATTGCTTCTTAAAGCGCAATACCAATGACATGCAAGAAGGTGTTAATGAGAAACTATATAAATCAAACCACCATTAGTTTCCCTCTCCATTCCGATCTAGCCATTCTTCCATAGAACTTGAGACCCTTTGTGCAGAGTAGACCAACCTCTCAGGCGTGGGACAGAGGGCTCATAGCACTATGTAGTGGGGGAGGGGCCCATCTGATTTGAGTAGGAGAAGAACCCATGCATTACTTCCATGTGCTTTTCATTAATTGAAGGTTTAGCAAGATGTGACCAAATATTTCGATAAAGACAATGTGGAATCAGAAACATTAGGCATAAAGAACTTAGTAGTTTAGGACTTAACAAAACCAGTCGGAATGCGCAAAAATTGGTGCATTGTATAGGGGAATGGTGTCTCTGCGACCAGCGATAGTCGAGAGCGGGTCTTTTGGAGTGGAGGAATGGTGGACCAAACACCAATTCCCTACAAAATAGAAATAGGAGGGCGATTTTAGCTCGGTTTTGAATTTCTATAAATTCCTGTCGCTATTTCTATAGATTTTGAGTTGGTATTTGCTAAAGACCTGCTGAAGAAGAGTGAGATCTTACTCGAACTGCATTTGGTCATATACATCTTTGCTCCAACTGGCTTCCTACGTTTGCTTGGATCTACGTTTCCTGCATTTGCGCAGATTTGTGCTTGCTCAAACTGGCTTCCTGCGTTTGTTCAGATGTACTTTTGCTTGAGGAACTTCTCTGCGACTTAAGAATCCAAGAATGGAACTGGAGAACCGATAGTGCGAAATGGAGGTACCCTATTCCATTTTGCAGTATAGACGCTGACACATTGCACCACTAAATGCATGCCAACCCAAAAACACGACCATATTGTCTTCTTTCCTTTTACAGATTCCTTTATTAGAAGTAATAAGGTAACATTTACATGGACCTACAACTTTCTACATTTTCTACAAAATGATGCATTGTGCCACCAAATTTTAAGTCCTAAATCATTCCCGTTGTCTTCATTTCCGTAATAAACAGTTGGGTCGAATTACTGTAAAATTACGTCTGTTTTAAAGTCCGTAATTTTGTGGAGCGGCGCCGCCAGGCCTGATACTAGCATCGCCGCCTAATCCTTACGCCATGGCCGCTTCTGCCTTCCATTGCCATAGCCCGACTACCTTTCTGCTCAACAGGCCGGCTGCTATGGGCTCTCCTGTTCAGCCCAGATCTAAGGACCAAAGCGCAATCTCAAGATCCTGTTAAGCCGAGATCTAAGGACCAAAGCGCAAAGGCATTCTCTAAATCGCAAGAAGGCAGTCTCCAAAGCGCAGGACATATCCTTGAAGGCAAAACTTGGTTCGGCAGGAAGCTAAGGAGACGAAACGTGGTTTGGCAGGGGCTTGAGGGGGCTAAATCCGGCGCTGCAGGAGATATCCGCCATAGCCAGAGCTTCATATGCAGTGGTTCCTTCTCTCATTGCGACGTTTTCTTCGAATGCGGCGTTTCCTTCTCTGATTGCGCAAGAGATTTGGCCTGTGCAAGAGATTCGGACTGAGCAATCTTGCCGCCAGAAATGGAGAAAACAGAGGAGCTCCTTGCCACGTGTTCATACGTAATTCGCCCAACTTTTTATTACGTTTGATATTTTCAGGCGATCGGGATTCCGCCTGAAATTTTTCGGCGGCCCCCCCAGCCGGGCGGAGCTTTCGCTGCTCCGCCATTTCGCCGCCGGCCGGGCGGGCGCCGCCTCAAAAATTTTCAGGCAGAATCCCTCCCGCCTGAAAATTATCTAATACTTTACACATTCCTTCGGTAGAAACAAAGAAGTGGCAGTTCTATCGACTTAAGATCTAGGAAAAATTACTAGCTTTCAACTTCTCTAAATTTTCTCAACACCAAGCTACTTTTCAACTCAATGCCTTGCTCCCCTTTTACCGGTTCCCACTATAGTCCCGACAACCTTCCATTGTCCTTCCATTGTGTATTTCAAGAATATGCCACCTAGTCGAACTCCTAGTTTTCTTTATTCCAACCAACAAACAGTGCTCGAGAGAGCAATTCGAGTTCCTCGTCGGGCGAAAATGCACCAGAACGGCAGAAGAAAACCTAAGCCTACAAAATGGCAGATTTACAAACGCTTAAGAGGATCTACCAAGCATGCTTCTGAAACGATCAAATGGGACTTGCTTCCGGCGGATGTCGGAATTCGTATTTTAGCGTTTCTACAGGTCAGGGATCTTGTTAGGTTTTCTTCAGTATGCAAAAACTGGAGAGACACAATTTTATTTTCTCAGTATTTTAAGGAGCTTCATTCCAGGCGTTGTCCCTCGCAGCAATGTATATTGTGCTTTCCAGAATGTGAAATTGGAGAGGAGCCATGTGTTAGTATTGAATATTTTCATGTCTCTAAAACCGGAACCACACTTCTGAGTTTGCAGCACCCAGGGCTAGTCTTTGCTAACGATGGAGGTTTTGTCTGCATGTCTAGAATGCAAGAAGAAAATCTTACATATGAGGTTGGGAATCCATTAATTAATTCATGGAAGACTATACCTAGCCCTTCCGAAGATTTGGTTCCAACAGACATGATTGTAGATAAGTCGTCAGGTGCTTATATGATCTTGGCATTAGGACCAAAATCAGATTATGCAGAGGTATATGATTCAAGGGAGAATCTGTGGAGGAAGGGAGGGACAGTGGACTCTAGTGGTGTTCCCCATAATGAACTTATCGGCACTTCTCACATTTTTTTCAGATCCGATGGCGAGGAAGAGAAAGTTGCAATTTATGATTATGCGCAAGATCGTTTTAGTTGGGTGAATTTTGACTATCCAAATTTTGATTATGAAGTTGGGAACTACACATGTTTCGTTTCCAAATGTAAAGATAGAATGATCTTAGTTGGCCTTGCCCAAAGGAAGCCAAAAATTGAACTTTGGAGTGGGAGTATCTTGAATGGTACGTTGAAGTGGACATTGATGACTGAACTTGATAGAGCAGCATTGAAGGAGTTGATTTTTAAGGCAGATGCAATTGAACGGGAGAATAAATACTATTGGATGCTGCACTACTTCCCTGAAAAATGGTATCCAAAGGTTGCGCTGGGCGAACATGATAGCATTCTCATTGCCATAGCAGGGGCAGAGAAAGATACGGACCATATTACTTTGTTGCTTGAATATGACCTGGCAAAATGTCTTTGGAAACCAATTAGAATTCCAGATACTCTTTATTACTTCCCTGACGATTCATCAACAGATGTAAGATTAATGTTTTTTTATCCCACCTTGTTTTTACCTTAAATCTACATGTGTCTTGAAGGGTTCAGGATTTCATGTTTTTGTATGGTTTGATATTCTTTATTTGGAAGTGGGATTTGGAAGTTTAATATTGTTACACTTAGAAAAGATGAAAATCATCTCGTTCATGTGGGATTGCAGGCCATAAGAAGCTTAATTATGTGGAGAATAGACCATACAAAACTGATGCCAGAATTTGGAGATTAGAATACAGAGACTATAGTGTTCTTATTTATGCATTGATGTGCTGACCTCTGCATATGCTTGTTCTTTGTCTGTGAATTGTAAGGGTTCAGATCTGTTGGGGCACCTGTATATTATAGATTCGCTTCAAATATCTATTTGATGTTGTAAGCTATCCGTATGTTCTTGACACTCTTTGCTATGAGAACCATCAGTATTACGTGATAGCATTGTTAAAGGGGATGGCGGACAGGGCAAAGCTCTAAGGCAACAGGTTTTGAATGAGCAGAATTCAATTTATTCTGCACATATTTTAGCTTGAAACAAAGTAATTGCAAGCTTAACTGAAATGGCAACAATGTTGCCAGTGAAATTATATTGAACAATGTCTTGAGTCATCTATTCAACTACTGATATGCTCTACAAATTATTGGAGTACCACCATTTATCATTTAAAATAGTTTAGCTTTTTGACAGATGTTCTAAATTGTGTGGCCTATCGTAGAGTTTTTGGATCAAAGTCCATTGGCAGCTATCTAAATGAACTATCACTAGTAGTGTTTGCACACTTAATTATGAAGCCTCAGAGTTTTTGGATCACAGTCCATTGGCAGCTATCTAAATGAACTATCACTAGTTGTTGCATGCAATCAAGTTTGCACACTTAATTATGAAGTCTTAAGTTTGACGAGCAAGTTCACAAGGGTGGCAGCAAGGTTTCAGTCTGACACAACAATTTCTGTGGTCTATAAAAATAATAGCTTTGGGATGGACCAATTTTTGTGTGATTTATCTTGGGTCTATAAAAATAATAGCTTTTGGGATGAATCAATTTTTGTGTGTTTTATTTGCGTTTCAAGATTAGCAGATAAATGTGCTTCTTGAGGCCAGTGGGAGATGTCAGTAGAGTATATAAGCCCACCTATTCTTTTTGTGCCCGCTTTTGAGCCTCTCCCTTTGTTGTTTAATCTTGAAGGCTTCCTTGTGTCTACATTGATCTTTGGCCTTAAGACGATATTGTAGAATTTCTGTCCTTTGTGCCGTAAGATGGTATTGCAGAATTTAAGAGATGTTTTCTTTGCTTTCTATCTAGTTTGGAGCTTGCCTCTCTTGTTTATTGTGGTTCATATATTAGATTGCAATTTTTTTGTCCAACCCTTCGCATAGTCTAAAGGTGTCAGTTTGCTCCATGTTTTCAACCAGTAGTTGAGTTTCTCTTTTCAATCGTGAATTTCCTTGTTCAAGCAAGTCTTTTTTCCATCTGATAATCCTTTCAAGGCACCCTTTAAATTAATGATTTCTTGTTGCTGTTTTCTCTTGATCTTCCAGTTGGGTAGCATGCCTTTTATTCGTTTCTCTAAACAGTAATAGAGGTGGGACATTGAGCATAAATGGTGACATAGAGAAGGTTGTATGAATTTTGGGGTGTCCGTTGGATTTAAGAATTTTTGCATTCACTTGTTGGAGTTAGATTGTATTTAGCTCCTCTTTATATGTACCTTTGGCCTTGTTAGTAATCACATTCAAACTGGAGAGGATACATAATCAATTGAGGCAGTGGGTGCTGATTCTGTCAATTTGGTGCAGAGAAAAGGTCTGAGAATTCCGGCCCTCTTTGGTGCTAGGATTTGGCTGCAACATTCTTTTGGCCATAACTCTTATAAACAATGTCGCTTTTAGGTGTGCTTGGGCTTCATAGAAAGCTTGAAATGAGGGCTTTTCAGTGGTATCAATATTGCCAAGAAATTTGTCAAATTGTAGGTGGATTAGGGTCTGATCACTTCAGCCTCTTTTGGTGGAGATGACAAGATCCAGTCATAGCCCTTCAAATTTTCAAAATGCACCACAGGTAAACCAGACATTTCAATACATAATGCTGATAAGGATTTTGTGGTGGTTTGCCACGGATGGGTCTCTTGGATGCTCGTAGGCCGGTCTCTTAAGGTTCAACTATAGTTGCTAATATTGCTCATGGATTAGGCTCTGACGGGAAAGGGAAAAATGCATCTGTGCAACTTAATCCCTTAGTAGCATTATCACATGTTCAGTCCTGATCTACTAGCATGTCTGTAGATATTGGATCTTCAAGTGTTTCTTCTTCAACTTCTTTTTCCAGTTCCCTCTTCTTACATTGTAGCTTCGACTGCCGTTTCACTGCATGTGCCACTACAACCGCGTCTTCCTACGTTGTGGGCGGTGGAGGTTGTTGACTGAATTTTTGCCAAATCCAGTTCAACATAGAAGAATTGCACACTAAAGGTTTTTGGGGGTAGGGGAAGACCAAGGGTCCAGATCCCTCCCTTTTTGTTTGTTGTTATAATTTAACGGCCTTGATTAAATTGTGCTTATTGTTAAAAAAGAAGACAAAAGTTTTTAAACAGAGAAGGCGGCAAAATGGAGAAGATTGATGAGGTGTAAAAATGAAGGGCCAGGTTCATGACGAGTGGATGGCCGAGATTGATGTAAACAATTATAAATACTTCGCTGGGACTTGTTCTCCTTTGAGCCTCTTGGATTTTCATGGAGAAAAGGTAGTGGCAGGCCCTGGGAAGAGAGGTATGTGTCCTTGAAGCTTTGTATTACTTTATTCTTAGATGAAGTGGTGCACCTTTTTATTTTCCATTTCTTTTTCATCTTCTACCTTTTTTATTTTCCACCTTGCCCTATTATTATTATCTTATTGATTTTCCTCTCAAAATTTGGTCCATTTTGGGTTGCCCCTAGGGGGCAAACCCTCATTTATGTGGGTTTATGGCATATCCAAGTATATGCCGACATATCCCTAGGATATGCTGATGACTGCTCCAAGCTAGTCGTTGCCAGTAAACTTGCGGTCAGCCCCTTGTTTAACATCGTATCCATGGTGACCTCTTCCCGACAGAGCATTTTCATTTAGCAATCTTGCACGTCTAAGACCTTTGCGAATAGAGTTGTAGATCTCCTCGCAAGACTCTGAAGTGCATGCTGTAGCTGGCCGTCTCAGAAGAATATGCTCGGCCAAGAACTCGAGATTGCATGCCGGACCACGAAGCCTGGATTTTACGTTGAGCGAATGGCCTAGAGGGCCATTTTTTGGGCTTGGCATCGGGCCCTTTTTCAAGCCCAGAAAATGGCCCTCCAGGCCATTCCCCTATACAACTCTACCTTAAGGCTGTTCAATTTCTTCTGCTTTTGGTGTACAACTACTTGTACTTTTTCTAATCCTTTTGCTTATCTATTCTTGCCTCTAGAAGCTTGTACTGATCCGATGGGATGGTATGGTATGGTATGGTTTAGTATGGTATGGTATGGTATGGTATGGGATGGAATGAGAATGGGGTTGGGGAATAGGGACAAGATGGGGACAGGACAACAATACCAAAATACCAACAATAGAGCCAAACATTCCCTAAACGAATGTAGTATACGTGGCAGCGCACCATTGGAAGATAAGTCAGAGTTTTTAACACCTTACATTTATGTTACAGTAATGTCAATTTACTTGACATCCCTGAGATGGAAACAGGGCTCCTCGCACGTCCTATTTCCATCTCTCTATACAGATAGATAGTATGTTTTACCATACATACAATACATTTATTTTTTCCTTCTTTCTACAAGCAGAATTAAATTATGGTAGCATGCATTTGGATATACCCAGGCCCTCTGATTGCTTCTAGCAATATGTCTTAGGAGTATGTTTAGAGCTATGTCATCCAAGCTTGACATGTTTAAAGGCTCATCATTACGAATGTATCTATATTGAGTAGATGCCATCCATTAAATCATTTATCCAGATCTCCTATAACAGCATATTTACGTACGATATTTTTTTTATTTTTTCCTTCTTTCTACAAGCACAACTAAATTACGTAGCATGCTTTTTGACCCATCGAAGCCCTCGGATTGCTTCCACCACTATGTCTTCGGAGTATGTTTAGAGCTATATCATCCAAGCTTAACATATTCAAAGACTGTGTTGCACATGGCCCCAATCTTTGTTCAACGCATGTTTATGAAGTTGCATTGTGAATTACTAAGGTTTTGTACAATGCTGAACTTGAAACCCTTTATTATTTGACAAAGAATTTCAATCCATTGAAATAAGCTTTTTGGGTTGTCCGAAGGGCAAACCCTAGGCGAGCTTGTGGTGTTTCAGGAATATGATATGACAATGTGGAATCAGAAACATTAGGCATAAAGGACTTAGTAGTTAGGACTTAACAAAACCAGTCGGAATGTGCAAAAATTGGTGCGTTGTATAGGGGAATGGTGTCTCTGCGACCAGCGATAGTCGAGAGCGGGTCTTTTAGAGTGGAGGAATGGTGGACCAAACACCAATTCCCTACAAAATAGAAATAGGAGGGCGATTTTAGCTCGGTTTTGGATTTGTATAAATTCCTGTCGCTATTTCTATAGATTTTGAGTTGGTATTTGCTAAAGACCTGCTGAAGAAGAGTGAGATCTTACTCGAACTGCATTTGGTCATATACATCTTTGCTCCAACTGGCTTCTTACGTTTCCTTGGATCTACGTTTCCTGCATTTGCGCAGATTTGTGCTTGCTCAAACTGGCTTCCTGCGTTTGTTCAGATGTACTTTTGCTTGAGGAACTTCTCTGCTACATATTCTAAACGAGGTGCACTCTGGACTACCACAATCGTCGGATTCGTCGATCCTACGACCCAGATCGTATGTTGGGGTCTGTTAGCACCTCTCGTTTCGCTTATAGTCATTTATGATTGGAGGCGCCTATGATTTTGAGATATGAAATACGATTTCGCCTAAGGTTTTGAGGGAATATCGAACCTCTATACGGCTTTGCCTAAGATTTTGAAATATGAAATACGAGGGCTCGAACCTCTACCAAAATAACTCAATGTCCTAATAAGACTACTTAACCAATATACCAAGTGAGCTAATGTGATTATTTTTTATCTTGAATCTATGTTTTTTTTATAACAACCCATTCAATTGTTTTAGGGATATATGGTCTATGGTTTCAGGAGTTGTTATTTTTTACATCCATATCAAATCCCCCTGGAACCCCTTGTTATTTTGCTACATATGGAACTGGAGAACCGATAGTGCGAAATGGAGGTACCCTATTCCATTTGGCATTATAGACGCTGACACATTGCACCATCAAATGCATGCCAACCCAAAAACACGACCCTATTGTCTTCTTTCCTTTTACAGATTCCTTTATTAGAAGTAAGAAGGTAACAGTTACATGGACCTACAACTTTCTACATTTTCTACAAAATGATGCATTGTGCCACCAAATTTTAAGTCCTAAATCATTCCCGTTGTCTTCATTTCTTTTACACATTCCTTCGGTAGAAACAAAGAAGTGGCAGTTCTATCGACTTAAGATCTAGGAAAAAATACTAGCTTTCAACTTATCTAAATTTTCTCAACACCAAGCTACTTTTCAACTCAATGCCTTGCTCCCCTTTTACCAGTTCCCACTATAGTCCTGACAACCTAGGCGCTAATTGTCCTTCCATTGTGTATTTCAAGAATATGTGTTTTCTTTATTCCAACCAACACCATGTCCATCAAAATAAGAGTAGACAAATATTAATGGGAGTTCAATAATGGAAAATTACAACAAATGAGACCTTTAGAAAAGCTTCAGTTTGAGACGATTGATTAGTTTTTCTTTTTCTTTTTTTTTTTTTTGGGAGGGGGCTTTTATGCTCTTGTGCTATGTGCATTTGCGCTTCTTATGCTCTACTGTGTTTGTGCTATATGTCCATGTGCTCTTTATGATCCTTGAACATTAAATGTGTAAATTAGTATGACATTTGATTTTGGAGAGACATAAGTTATCGTTGTTTTTAATTTCCAAGTTCAAGGCAAGCGTGGATCTTAGGTATGTCATGCCTATTGGAATTATCCATGTACTTTTATTTACTTCAATTAGAATAGAATAGAATAGAATAGAATAGAATAGAATAAAATAGAATAGATACTGTCCCTAGTGCCCTGAGGCCCCCGGACTGATGTAGCATGGGCGAGCTCCCAAAGGGTACTACTAGCGCAATACGCTGATACAGTGTAGCCCTTTCGGAGGTCTTTTTTTATTCTATTGGTACCGGCACCCCGCTTATAATCAGCTTCATGGCCGCGCGGTGGTGCGTCGCTATCATCAGCTTTAGCTGAGCTTTTTGCGGGCTCCAATGTCCCACCTTTCCATTGGTTCATATTATAAGCCCTCTTTCTTTATGCACCTCCCGATGTGTAGTTATCATCTCCCTGATTGCATCCGCCAGGTCTTTTATTGTATCCACTCTTGTTGTTAGGATGTGCTGGTTGTCCCCAACTTATACTCCTGTATTTGCTTCTGATGTCTTCATACACTGTACAATCGTTGAGCATGTGATTCTCTTCCTCTACTTTCCCCGTGTTACAGATTCTGCAGATCCGGTTCTCCCTTTCCACTTTCCTCCACCTGTCTTTTTCGATTCTTAGATCGTGGCTCCCCATCCTAAATCTTGCCAAGGTGTCCCTTCTTGTCTTTCCTATTAGATTGTCTCTATACATCTGTTGTCCTATCTGTTGATCCGGGTTGAAGACTACTGTTAGCCAGAGTGTTTTGGGACCATTGTGTTTTTGCAACCATGCTCTCGTCGCTATTTCGCAGTCTTCATTCCATTTTCCTTCATTTACTAGATCACTTAGATTTAACCCCATCTCTCTGGTCCATACTGCCACCTCCCTGAACCACCCGCTGCCTGTGATGATATGTGACTTGGCTGATTCGCTGATTGCGATTGTTTGATAGCTTTCCAGTGTGACATCTCTTGTTGTCTTTCATCAAGTATCTGACAGTCCTTCCCATGCTCTTACCTCCATTGATCTCTGACCTGTCTCATATACCATGGCTGTCAGAGGTGTGTTTGCCCGCACTCTGAACTCCTGTCTATGCCATTGCCTAAAAATCCTTTCTTGCTTGTCCCACTTTTTGTCTGGTAGGTCGGGCCCCCATGCCCCTGTTCCATATAGTTGTGTCGACGCAACCACTGTATTAAACAGGTAACACTTGATCTTCCTGTCAATTATTCTGCTCCTATTACAAAAGTTTTTCATATTAAAATAGCTTCCAATGGCTACCTGGAATCAAGCATCCGCTCCCCTGGACCAATTGCCTATGCCGAGTGCATCGTATCCTAGATATTTGTATTCTGCCGATTCTTCCAGTTCTGTCCCCATATACTTGAAGGGTATGTGCCTATTCCTGGTGCCGAACGTAACAATTTTGGTTTTCGCGAGGTTCACGGTTAGCCCTATCCTTTCGCAAAAGGCCTCTAGTAGCCCTAGTAACCTGCGCATACCCTTGTTCTTTGTAGCCATCATGCTTAAGTCATCAGCATATAGCATGATAGGTACCCTAGTGTCCCCCAGTGTGGGAGCGTCCGCGTCCCCCTGCCGTTCTGCGATGAAACCTTGTAATGCATCTATGTAGATACCGAATAGTGTCGGGGATAGGGGGCACCCCTGTTTAACTCCTGTGTCACAATTTATCGCCTGTCCTTCCTGTTTCATTTTTGCATATACTCTCTGGTATAGTCGCGCTATCGATCCTACCATGCCTTCTGGGGCGCGCATATCTACTAGTCTCTATAACAGCTTTTCCCTCGGGACGGTGTCAAATGCTTTTCTAAAATTTACAAAGTAGCATATTATCTTCTTTCCCCCTGTGATTTGCTTTGCTCTATTAGTATCCGAAGGGTTACCAGGTAGTCTGTAGTTGAGTGTTCAGGTCTGAAGCCTGCCTGTCCTTGTGCTCTCTACTTCTGCCAAGTGTTTCAGTTTATTATCCAGCACCTTCCCGAACCACTTGGCAAAGATAGAGCTCACCATTATCGTCCTATAGTTCCCAGGCTCTTCCCTGCTTCCTCCCTCATGTAGGGGTATCACCCTGTTGTATGTCCATCTATCTGGCAGCCCTGTGTGGACTACGCCATTAAATATCCCGATGACCTGTTTCCCAATTACTGTGTCTACACATTTCAGTAGCTCGACAGTCAGTCCGTAAAGGTCTGGAGCTTTGTTATTGGACATTTTGTGTCGCGCAATCATTACTTCCTACATGCTAAAGGGGCGGGTATTGGCATTGATGAGGCCCCTGTCTTATATAGTTTCGCAAGGTATTTTTCCCATTCGATCTCTAGGACATCCTGTTGTGCCTTCTCTGGTTTTCTGTTCCCCCCTCTCTTCACTTTCAGTCCTTTTCAGAACTTCCTGGGTTGCTTTTTTAACATTTCAGCCAACCCCCATTGGTGCTGTAATAAATTCTTGTTTCGTTTCGATTTCAACAATCTTAGGTATGCCGCCCTTTCTGTTTGATATGTTTCCGTGCCTTTGTGATCTATGACTCTTCTTTTCTGCTCCCTACACTCCTCATCATACCATACTGAGGCCCTGAAAGCCTGGCTCTTCCTGGGTCTTTTTCGTTTTCTGAAAATATCCGTTGCTACCTTCACCATTATGTCATTTAGCATGTTCCCATTCTCGTCTACTCTATGCTCCTCCCATGCCCATTTCTCCATTTCTGATCTGACATTTTGTGTGAAGGTTTCTGCATGTCTATTCTGGAAGTGTATTTTCATGTTTGTGTTCTTTTCCTTGCCTGGTGTCTCTGTCTGTACTTGTACGTCCTGTTTGAGTGTCAGCTGGATGGGTCTGTGGCTCTCCCTCTTTCCAGTTTGCCATTCCGCTAGCATGAAGCTTAAAATATCTGCTGCTATTTGGTCATTTAAAAGTACATAATCGACTATGCTTTTCCCATGTGTATTCGTGAATTCCCCTGATCCACACCATTTCTGTACCCCGTTGGCTATAATGACCCCTGTCGTTATGCATATCTCTACTAGTAACTCCCCTTTGGCATTGCTTTCTGCCTTGTCTTCTGTACTTCTTCTCCAATCCCGTGATCTCGCAGTATGTACCCATTGTCCGTTTACCTCGTTCATGCTCGTGATCTGTGCCTGCTCCTGACTGTTCTGGCATTCAGGTCTCCCATCAGTATCATAGGTCCCTGATCTTTCTATTTCATCATACTCTCCCCCAGGTCCAGCAGTTCTAGTTTGTCACTGTTTGGCGGGTAGTATGCTATAATCATGGTTAACTCTTTTTTGTTTTGCATAGCAAGCTAGATCTGCGCTCCCTCTTCCTATCTTAAAATCTTTATCTTTCCAACATGTGAATAGCCGATACCCTTCTTCCTCTGGCAGTTGCTTGATATTGTGTTCCCATGCTCTACCAGGCATATTATATCACAGTTATGAGCTTCCTCGAGCCTTTCCCCATCAGCTCATGGGTACCCTGTGCAATTATAGTACCATATGGTCAACGCCTTTTTTCCCCTGGACTGTTCCTTCGGGTTCTCTGCATGTTCTGGCCTGCTGGTTATCCTTCTGGGTCGTCCCCTGGTTTTTGTGATCGATGCTGGACCCATATGCCCATTTTGGTGCACATGCTCCTCGCCGACCCCGTTTCCACTTCCCCCTCCTGCACAGGGCTGTATCACTACGGGAGCTCTCTCCACTGATGCTCCTCCATCCGGTCCCTGCATCGTCAGTGTCGAGGGGTTGGTGTCCTCCCCCTCCAGCCCTTTTGACCTTATAGCCTCCAGTCTCCCCACGTTCAGCTCTTGTCCCAGGAGTGGCTGGTCCCTGATCCGTTTGTGCAGGTACACTTTCCCATTTCTGACTCCCGCATGTATCCCTACCTGATTCAATTCCCTGTATTTGGCCAGTTCTCTGTGTAGCCCTTGTCGCTGCATGACTGTTAGTGCTTCTTGCACCTTGATCTCATTCCTCAATCTGGACCCCATGTGCAGTATTCGTTCCTTGGCTGCCATGTCTCTGAGTGTCAGATTTATGTGCCTTGCCCATCCCCTCCATTGGCCCGAGCGCACTGCTTTGGCGATTATGCTTCGATGCTCTTTGAAAACTGCTTATATTATTTCTGCAGTAACTCGATACGTGTCTTCGTTAGGTTTCTCTGCTACCCCTATCAGCCTAACATCGTGTTTAATCCTATTCTGTTCTTCAAATTCCATGATGTGCGGCTTTATTTTATCAAAGGATTCCCATGCATCTAACTCAACATTCACCTTTTCTAGATCAACCAACCTCTGCATGATCTTGGCCTTTTCTTCTTCAATTTCATTTATCCTTCGTTGCATCTCCTCACTTGTCCTCTCGACCCCTTGTATCCTGATATCCATGCTGGATATGGCTATCTTGTTGCGATTAGCCGTTTCCGCTAGCGTATTGAGTGCGTTCATGCTTGGAATTCTGCTTTCCAGCTGCTTATTCATCGGGGCTAGGAAGTCCTTGAGGTCTTGCTGGCTCACTGGTGCTCTTGCTATATCCCCCCCTCTTCTGTTGGCGGAGGCTGGGCCTCTCTGTCCCGTATCTTTTTCCGACCGCCTTTTACTCCTTTAAGTACATTATTTGCTCATTCTCGTTTGGGTGTACCTTTCTACGTTCTTTGTCCATGCATTTTTGGACTTTTTGTTCCTCGAGATGTCTATCTAGTAAGGGCCCTCGTCATTTGGGCATTTTATTCCTGTTATTATCTTTCCCCATCCGTATTTATTCGAATGTTGCTTCTATGCTTGATTGAGCAGTTCGTCCCGACCTCTATGAGTCTCCATATTGTTATGATTTGTATCCCTTGCATTTTCCACCTACAATTTTCCTATCATGTCCTCCCTACTATCTGTGGCCGGATTCGTGATTTTTGTCTATGGGTAGTACACTTGATGCTGGCGACTCATTCATTAGATACTTTGTTGTTAAAAGAGAAATTTTCTATTTACCTATCTATTCCCGCAAAATTTCTAGAATTTCTTCTAACTCCCGGGTTATCAAAACTCATATAATTTAGATAATTCATGGTCAAGTAGAATACAATTTCGAGTCTCCGCGCTCGGGAAGCATAGTCAGAAAATCAGGTATGATACCGGGGTTTGTAACTTTTAAATAGAAAAAGAGCACATCTAAGCAGAATCAGAGACAGAAAGAAAACTGAAAAACAGAAGAACACAGAACAAAGGACAAAAAATAAAAAGCTGAGTCGCCCCCGACCTCTTCGATTCCGGCTTGCCCGCTGCTTATCCACTTCGCAATATCTACTTGCCCGCCTTCTCGCCTGCCGAGGTCTCCCCGATTCTCTTTTTCTTTTCCACATTTCTTCCCATAAGAGCTCTGCATATATATTCAGTTGGGTTTTTCTCGCAACAAATCACACATACTTTCCCGAGGTTTCCAACTAACAAATCGTGCTGGTAGTTAGCAGATTTCTATATTGCGGCATTCGTTTGTAGCCAGCTGAAGCATGTCATCACTCGTTCCTTATCTTGCCTCTTAACTGAGTCGTTTTTGTCGGTCAAAACCGCCATTATCTCCAACAGTCGAAGATTATATCCTGCATCTTTCATGGTTTCCCAGGGATTTCACCTAGGCATATGGGGATACCTCATCTGCGTGCAAGGGGTCACCAAAAAACCCCTGTATACGACTTTTTAGAGCGAAAACCACCTACATACGTAAATTGGAAAAGCCAATTTCCAAGTCCCCTTCCGTAGATGTACTTACAGACTATCTTAATTTTTATATACCCCTACTCGATCTTATACTTGAGTACATGCCACTAATCTTACAAAATCTCTCCACCCTTAGTTTGTATATTCTATATTTACTTATTACAATCATATTCTATTGTTATCATGTATATTTAAATACCATTTTAAATCTATATTTCAGAAGCTTTAGTATTTCCAACAGACTCCATTCTTGTCTCAAAATTAACTAAACTCCTTTATATATTATCCTAAATGATACATTGTTATACCACTCAACCATAAAGTTTAAAGACAATAAAATATTTATGATCAACCATAAATTTTAAAGATAGTAAATTTTTGAAGCAACTCGTGCTGAAAAATAAATAAGACTTTCTCAGATGTTAAAGATCCTGGAAGTGACCAATTGTGCTTTACAGGAGGTCTTATTGAATGTCTTTCTTTTCGAAATTCGAACTGGGATGATAATGATGTAATTGCTGGAGGTTCAACCACCGCAGGACCTGCAGCTATTTTTATTTCTGTCTTTAGGACCTGATTTGATGCAGCCATCATTGAAAGAGGATGAGATGAGCTTGGAAGGTACACACCATGTGGCATAGTTCCAAATTGTGCCTACACAGTGAGCATACCAGTAAGACATTATAATCTTAAAAAAATTAATCTACCACTAGACCTATGTGACATGCCACATAAAAGCGATGTGGCAAAGCAAAGTAGCTGTCAGGAATAGATGTGGCAGTATGATATTGTGCACAAGCCAGAGACAACAAATCTGCCTAATAATGTAATGAGTAATTTAATGGAGGCGGTAGACTTGGTAGTCTTCAAAAATAGGTTGAAGATAATGGATCTTCTCTTTATGTAGTTGCATTTGCTGATAGCAAACAAGTTTTCGTCCATTATATAATTCTCACTCGCAAGCTCACGATATTGTAGCCATGACATCAAATGCCAACACAAGACAAAATTCCATTCATTGCAAACCAGTCTAGGCTGCGTTACTAAATCGGATAATATAATTCAAAAGATAAAGAATAGAATCACTAACAAACTGCAAACTTCTTTGTCCACTTGATCTCTATATCTATCTATCTATTGTTTAAATTTGGTTTTTCGGGCACTCCAAAAACTTTTTGGATTTTTTACTAAGCTATTTTGTCTAAGGTTATAGGGTTTTTTGACGCCAGAAAACTTTTCTGATTGCCAAAAATCAAGGACTTCTTTTTGCATGATTTTGGCAAGGGTATTCTTTCGATGGGTTATTTCCTTTTTTGGCGATCGAGCGTGCTGCTGCATGGCTGATGGAAGACACGTCTTAGCATTCAGATCCGGCGATGGCAGGGGAGCTGTAGAAGCTCTTATCCAAAATGCGCCCATATCTGTAAATTCTTAGATCAGGCTTTGTCCCCGCCGGAAGGGGTTTCGGCAAGCGTAGCGGTTTTTTTCGCAGACTCTGCCCACCTCGACCTCTGCCGCCCGTCCGGATTGCCTCAAGGCGACTTCTGGATTCACTTCCGTCAGCGATGAGCTCCTGCTTCTTGAAGAATTTTGGAGCCCCGAATCCAGCATCTTGAATACCATTTGCTACTGCCAGGTTCAATCCGCCAACGAAAATTTGCTCTACCTTATGCACGGTTTTCTCATTGTTAAGTTGCAAAATCAAAATGCCCTCTATATCCAAGCCGAGAAGGTTAACTCCGGTGATAATACTGGTATTAGAATCTTTAGGGTGGATGATTTTCCAACCTGTGAGATTTTGCAGGCTACTCTGATCGGGCAGTAACGTTAGTCTGGCGAATAGCTTTGTGGCATTCGAGGAGCTCTTGAACGGACCTCAATTGAAGCATCCAAGGCTTCTTGAAATTTCAGTTTCTTTCTCAATAATAGATTTGTTGTTGAAGGATTATGTGCAACAGTCGAATTTGCCCTCTTTTAAAGTCTAAGTTTTGAAGGGCAAGATTACTTTAACTAGGCCAGCTCCTCTATAATGAATTTTTGCTCTCTTGAATCTATCTTTTTTGGTCGCCTCAAAGCTGGTTTTTGCAAGATGCCTGTCATGACTGCGATAGATTAGATTGCTACCATGTTAATCTAATGCTTGAGGAAATATGATGAGGGGTCGTTGGTGCTCATTCTGAGGAGGCCGAATTTGTTGTCAATGGTTTGTCTACCTATGCACGAGAGCTTTCAAGGATTTACTGCAATGCATGGCTCATTTTTTCTTGCTTTTGATTCCAAAATGGCATATTCAGGGTTTTAATTTTGCAAATATGTTTTCTTCATTCTGTTTTATCTTTCATTACAATGATTTGGCCCTATGTTTTGCAGGTTCGGGTCAGAATATGGCTGCGTATGTGTAACAAAACTTCAAACTCTAGGTATTGCTTATTTTTTCCTTTTGAGAGGTGTTTTTTATCTCCATCTTTCTTCTAAACATCTTGCAACAACAAAGGCAGCTATTTTCCGTGTTTTAGGTGTGCCAATCAACTACCACCACATGTGGAAAGTCGAAGGTAATGACGATTATTTGATTTTAAATTCTTATCGTAACCAACACAACAACATTTCAGATAAGTTATCTGCACATTTAATCATTTTCTACTATTAGTAGCATTTCCTTATTAGGAATAGACGTTATTCTTTATCTATGCCAGAACTCTCTTTATTTTGCATGTTCTCGCTATTGTCTTATCTTTTATAGAGACTAGGGATCTCTGCGGTCATTATTTCTACCCAGAGGCTTCAGAACCTTTGAATCCCATTACATGTAAAATTTCAGTTTCTCTAAAATGATGTATCAATGTCATCAAGATTGTTTTGAAGTGTACTTCTTGAAAAGTCCCTGGGAAGATGCATGGTTGATTGTAAAATACATGGCTGTAGAAACGTGGGATCTCTGCGATCATGATTTTTTTGTCTTTGTATCAAGCTGATCAAGATTGTGGTGAAGCGAACTTCTTGAAGCGAGTCTTCAAGGAGAAGGATCTGCCCAATGCCGACCTTCTATTATTTTTGCAAATTGATTTTGCAAACTTCAACGTGATTCCATCATGTACAACTTGCAAAACCTTGTGCCTAGAGTATGATCCAGGCTTTGTAGGTGCGTTAGTCTTTCTTTCTGTTGTACTAGAGGCTTCCATAGCAAATCTTATGTTGGCTATATAACAGACCTGCAAGATACACATGATTTTAACACAAGAGATGCCTGATTTTAACACATCCAGATATGCATCTGTTCTGCAGTCAAAATGCATTTTTCCATTATCTCTTATCCTCCACATATCCTCTTACAATGGGCCCTTCAGAAAACATATTTCTCTGCTGATCTTTAGATATCTAACATGTACATGATGCACATAAAGAAACTGGCTGCCAGTCTATTTTTAATTGCGTATTCCATGTCCTTTGAAACAAAAAGGATATGATGC
Source organism: Isoetes taiwanensis (assembly GCA_021234155.1). Lineage (NCBI taxonomy): Eukaryota > Viridiplantae > Streptophyta > Lycopodiopsida > Isoetales > Isoetaceae > Isoetes > Isoetes taiwanensis. The sequence goes on from JAJEKV010000031.1 coordinate 3,426,559, forward strand.
AGATAATTATTATTTTTTTTCTTTTTAGTGGTCACCAATTCATTATATTTACCTATCCCTTTTCAAAACAAGCTGCATAATATTTGCCCTTCATCTCCATGTTTCTATCATTGCATTCTAATGCCATTGTTATTTCTCATACAGTCTAATACAGTCCACTGCAATGTTGACACTTAAATAGATTTGTTCATCTATATCAACATGTTTTCATAGCTATCGTTCTTGCATAGCAAGGTAAGCATTTTATTGTATGCAACTTCTGTTCTTACCCATTAATATCATTGGTCGAAGAGTTAAGACTATAGACTTGCAGTATGTAGAGGTTCATTCTGAGCTATGTCTAGAATTGCATGAGCTATGTCTGGAATTGCAGTGAGCTGAAGCTCACCATATCTGTTGTGTGCAGGTACTTCATTCAACATCTTTAGCATCAAAGCTGAGTTCAGAATTTCTCTCTTACAGCAGCTTCCTATGTAGCAACATATTTGGGCCCATAAGACTTGGTTGTACAGAGCTCCTTATCCATCATATCTCCCAGCAACCTTGCATTGTCTTAGTCTTCTTACAATATTGATCAAAGATGCCTGACATTATGGTGTGCCTACTCATAACTTCCACAGGTGAGTCCCTATCCAAGACTGTCTTTCCAAGTTCATGTCTACAATTATCAATTTCGTTATCTTCACCACTGCTCCTTATCCACTAGATCAATGATTAAATTCTCTATTATATGGCCACCAAGCACTAAAAAAATCCATGACGCTTGGTTGTGCTTACCATGTTTGCATCTATCCTTCAAGAGCATATGAAATGCTATTCATGCGCTTCCACGACCACACCAAAAAAGGTCAATGGCTGCAAACTCAGGAACAGTAAACAGATGCTGCTTCATTGCTTCAAAAATGTTCTTACTCCATTTTTGCTAGAGACTTCAGATTTTTTCTAAGACATGGATTTCGTGCGCTCTATGTCTGCATGTTTACAATTTCGAATTTCGTTGACTTTGCCAGTCCCATAATTATAATTACCTTCACTATGGACTTCCTAAGCGCTCTTTGCTCTTTCCTGCAACACATTGGTGACGCAGAAGGAACTGATATAATATGGCCCAGTTTGTAGCATGAAAGCTGAGTTCTGAATTTCTCTCTTGCAGCAGCTTCCTGTGTAGCGACATATTTGGGCCAGCTTCCTGTGTAGCGACATATTTGGGCCATAAGACTTGGTTGTACAAAGCTCCTTATCCATCATATCTCCCAGTAAGCTTGCATTGTATTAGTCTTCTTACAATATTGAAGGTGCATTTGATCAAAGATGCCTGACGTTATTGTTTTAGTGTGCAGCTTGCACAATGTTTGTACGCAATATGAGGATCTGAAGATTCTTCCATGGCAAAGAGGCCTATAGGCCGAAGATGTGTCAGCATTTCAGCATTTCTGTTGTCTCCTAATTGAGAAAGATAAGGATTTCTAGAACTTCAACGTGTCCAATCTAGATGAGCTATTGGTACCTCATTTGGTGGAATCGACTATCAAATTGTTGTGCTGGAGTTTTCCATAGCAAGTCTTCACCCATGTTTTCATGTTGGCTATGCAACGAACTTGCAAGAGATGGTTTTGTTTTACAAGGGTTTCTATGATATGGAGGTCTTTACAGTTCATTATCATTTCTGGACAATCTTCCATCCACATTAATCTCCTTACAATATCCTTCCATTGCAAATTGCAACGGGGCATTTAAACTTGGTCAGAAATGTTGCCCGAATTCATTGTTTTATTGTGCAGCTTGCACAATGTCATCCTACTGTAAGTGTTTACGTAGGTACGCTGAAACATGTAATACCTGAACTATTAGACATTTATTGATTTATTACATGTAAAGATATGATGGAATCTTTGAATGGCTAGAAATGTGTTGCATGTTTCCTCACTAAAGAGACTAATTTGGATTGTTAAGTTTTATATTTTAGGTTTGCCTATTCTAGAAGATTAAGACCTGCACTCCATTCGCCAGTCCAGTCATGTATAATATTTGCCAGTCAAGTCATGTATAATTAGGTGTGTATGGACAACATATTTTGTACCAGCATAAATCTAAATTAACAAGAAATGCAAATACCTCCTATTGCCCCAAGCATGCTCTTGATGTTTTGAAAGCCTTTGGACAATTGACACCTTTAGTAAATATTTCACAACCTATCTGAAACAACGTCAACAATGATATAATGCTTCTAGATAACATTGCGGGCCACAACTCCTCAACATTGTCTATGTTCTCAACAATAAGGCTTGAGATTCCTTACTAATATATGCCTCTTTATTTATCCCCTTCCCATTTTGCTTCCTTGAATATTGAACTAGATATGGTACATTGATATGCCTAAAGACTTCAACAAGAAGCAAGATTAGCATAAACCATTCTAAACGAAAAAATGAATTAAAACCTTCTTGCATTGATCTCATTTGCACTTGCCACGTGCTCCAAGATCACCAAGGATGGCTAAAGTCCATATTTGCAAATAAGTTTCTTATTTTAGTTTTTGTTGTATAATTTTGTAGTTTCCAACTTGGCCATATCTCTTTCTCCATTGTGTTAATTTGTAGTTTGAAGCCACTGCATTGTGAAAGCCAACACATGCATATGTTGATTATTAAGAGCAAAAAGAGTTATGTGGAAGGGCTCAAATGTGCCAACCTAATGTTGTGGAGCATCTTTATGCATTACTACTTCCTTTCCTCTCTTAATTCCTCTCAAATAAAGCTAGCGATTGTATATATGTCTACATAGAATCATGTCTAGATAGAATTGTATTTATGCCCGGCAACGCCGGGCACCCGTTACTAGTCTAAAATAGATAACAAGTAAGGTTCTAAGAAGGTGTACTTTAAAAAAATTTAAAAGAATGTAACGAACCTAGTGGCTTACTTTGTCTCAGTATAAGAGGGTGTAGATCATCTAACGGCCTTGTTGATATGCGTCCATGGGTTATGCTAGTAGTGGCATTTAAAACTATAGAAATATATTGGCAAAGGTTATATAAGCAGAAGGTGTTAGATTAATGTGTATTGGACTTGTAAAATATGATAAGCATGCATTAGATTGCATGCATGTACATGCACATGTGCATGCATGCATGTGATTGCATGCACAACACTTGTCTAGCATGCATATGCATTGAGGTTTACTCATTGTATATATATATTGGATGTCAACAAAGGAGAGGGTGTCATGGTTTGGTGAAGGATCTTGTTTATTGTTCTCCTCTACCTATTCTTTAGAGAAGGAGAGGCTGGCCGAATTGTAGAACAGTAGCAGAAACCGGAAGGAGTTTGCAGATGGAAAGGCGATGAGGAAATAGAAGCAGGGAAGGCAGACCTAGTCGATAGGAAGCAGAATCAATCCAAGAAACTGAGGTGGGGATCTGATGCGTGCTTGGGGATTTGATGAGTGCTTGGTTTGTTGTATTGCTTGGTGGTGCTTGCAGTAGAACCGGCAGCTATGGCAAACCCAATCGGTTGTTTCAGCTAGAATAGGTCTTCAATTTGGTTCTATGTCACCACCCAAAGTCTTCCTTATGAATTCTGGCATGTTCTGCCTCCATCCCAGCCAGTTTTGATCTTGTTTGCCAATCTGGGAGTATCTCTGTGCAAAAGAGAGCCTCTAATATGTCTTTTTGGTTTCCAATTTTGTTCTTTATAATCGCTTTGCCCCTTAAGTTCATTGAAAGCCTTGTAGGTTAGTTGGTTAGCGGTTGAGCCTTTCAGTCTATAGATCCAGGTTTGAATCTAGACTTAAGCATATGTTTTTGCACAAGTATTCCTTTTTGAACTTAGCGATATAAGGGTCAGGTAAATCATCCGTTTATATTAGTTGTTATCCTAAGTTTTAGACCATACCATAATATACCTTTATGTTTTAGAATATTGACCAGGCATTAATGGAACAATAGGGTCCATTCTTTAGAGTTGTAGTCTTGCAGGACTTATTAGGCATAGTATGGGAATCTTACGTGAATAATTATTGTTAGGTTCTAAGTTATTCTAGTTTGTATTATTATCCTAGGGTCTTGAAGACCTACTTGATTCTCTATATATTCTAACTATCGAACTTGCTTAGTCCATCTCATGAGTTTGTACCTCAGGATGAAGTAGAATATGTGAATTGTCGCTAGGACATTAGTGTAATTATGGTATTACCTGGAAGTTAGGGTTGCTTATATGTTAAGGAAGTCATGTTCTTGCTTTGAGATGTGGCGATGAGATGTTGTCACTGGGTTATGAAATATCTTGGTATGAACCTCATTCTATTGTGCATTGTTTTGTGCTTGTTCTTGGAAGTAAGATGCATGAGGATTCTATGATATCTCGTATTGGATCAACCTGTAAGGTTATTGGTGATATTCTATCTTGTAAAGTCATGATGGATGATGTTGCATCTTGCATTGCAAACGGACCATCTTCGGAGGGGTGGAATGGCCGTGAGACTCCGCATCCATTCTAGATGGCTAGACGGATGGCATGTTGGATGGCCCAGATGTTGTCTTGCGGGAATAAATTACTAATCGCATATTTGGCCAAAATGACTTAGGGCTAAACTTGCTCGATATTAATCCCAAAACTTTCTGTGGTTTAGCTAAACTCTACACATTTTTCCTCTCATACTTTCTAGCGTTTAGCTAAACTAACCCAAACATCATCCCAAAAATTTCTATGGTGTGGCCAACAAAAAATATTAAGCCAAATTACTATACTTCTTTTCAATCGTTTCCACTTATTTTAGTCATTTTCTTTGAGAAAACATTCTAAAATAATGTTAACTAGCAAAGTCAAGGACTCAAATTAATTCATAATGCTAGAAACTAAACTATTTATCATATATTTCATATAAACTAGATTGATGAGAATGTAAATTCATCCTATGGTTTGGCTAAACAATATAAAATTTCTCTTACTTTCTAGTGTTTGGCTAAAGAGGGCATAGTGGGAAAAAGTTAAGCTAAAAATTATTTTTTTCCCAATTTTTTCCATTTCTTTTTTTGGAAAATGTATCGCCAAATAGCTAAGTTTATGCCCTTAAAGATTTGACCTTTGTGGGGTTGATGTTGTGAATGCTCCGTAAATATGGGGAGAGTGGATCCTCCCCCAATTTAGTCCATATGTGGACATATACCGATTGATGAGAATGTAAACATTGTGTATGTTTAAGCATAGTGGAGGGTAAATCTATTGTCTTCTTATCTTGGATATTATATGCTAGATTGCTTTGTGGTTGATGTTGGATGGAGATTTCCTCCCCTTAGTCCTTGGGGACTAACCCCTTGTAGTGTTTGTGTATGTTTAAGAGGGTGCTTCTGAGCTGAGAATCGATTTTTGGATGGAGAGTCCGGGGGATCCTGAGGCGTTTTCCAGTCATCCTTATGACTTATAAGGGGGACTTGTTGAGCTAGTAGGAGTTGTTATTATGGCAAAGTCAGAGGAGCTTGGCCTTGTATAAAAATCTCCTATGAATGAGAGTATTAATATTGAGCATGTATATAAGTCTCATGTATGTTTAACTTAGATGTTAAACGTGTTGGTGCAATGGCCTAGGCCAAGGGGTTAGGTCCGTTTCAGTTGGTATCAGAGCGGAAAGTTCCGACACCTTCGGGCCATGGGAATTAGGGGCTAAGAGTTCAAGGTATTCTACTATAAAGTAGAACGGTTTGTTGGTTGGTAAATGCACCAGCCATTAGCAGCTAAGTTGAGTTAAAAGGAACAAGAAACGAGCATAAGTCTAAGGAATTGATAGTATCAAGTTTTGATTATTATTCTGTGCTATGTAAGGTAGAAAAGCTAATGGAATGCAGTTCATCACGGAGCTAAGCTTGGTCGAAAGTTACCGAAAATAGGATGAAATGTTAAGACGGGTGTTTTCATGCAAGGCATAAACAGTGGGACATGATAATTGTGAAGGTATGTTCCTACAAATTTCTATAACTGGTAGTAGATTAACTCTATGATGCAGATGTTTGCTACATTAGCTTAAATATGTATAGTAAATAATTTATACGAATTTCATTATAAGTTTAGTTCCAAACTTTATACATGCTAGTGGCAAGGTTGATGCACTTAGTTGTATTTTGAGTATATGGTATATTAAGTTGCGACTGCACCAACTTGGACAGAAATAGTAGAGCTTAAGCCATATGTAGGTTAATGAGGAAGTTGTTGTATAATGTGGAAGGGTATTGAGAATACCCGTGTTCTATTGCTATTGTGGCAGAAATGTGCAATTGAGAAGACTGCATCAGAACATAGCAGTGGCTCCGAGTCGCGATAAGAGATGCCCTAGTTGGCTAAAGCTTAGTCTTTTGCATTTAAAAGTAATAGAAGAAGTGTTAGACCGTATTCAAGCTGTTATACCTCAAGTAACTCATGAGGACATGAGTTGAATTTTACAAGGGGAGAATGTAACGAACCTAGTGGCTTACTTTGTCTCAGTATAAGAGGGTGTAGATCATCTAACGGCCTTGTTGATATGCGTCCATGGGTTATGCTAGTAGTGGCATTTAAAACTATAGAAATATATTGGCAAAGATTATATAAGCAGAAGGTGTTAGATTAATGTGTATTGGACTTGTAAAATATGATAAGCATGCATTAGATTGCATGCATGTGATTGCATGCACAACACTTGTCTAGCATGCATATGCATTGAGGTTTACTCATTGTATATATATATTGGATGTGAACAAAGGAGAGGGTGTCTTAGTTTGGTGAAGGATCTTGTTTATTGTTCTCCTCTACCTATTCTCTAGAGAAGGAGAGGCTGGCCGAATTGTAGAACAGTAGCAGAAACCGGAAGGAGTTTGCAGATGGGAAGGCGATGAGGAAATAGAAGCAGGGAAGGCAGACCCAGTCGATAGGAAGCAGAATCAATCCAAGAAACTGAGGTGGGGATCTGATGCATGCTTGGAGATTTGATGAGTGCTTAGTTTGTTGTATTGCTTGGTGGTGCTTGCAGTAGAACCGGCAGCTATGGCGAACCCAATCGGTTGTTTCAGCTAGCATAAGTCTTCAATTTGGTTCTATGTCACCACCCAAAGTCTTCCATATGAATTCTGGCCTGTTCTGCCTCCATCCCAGCCAGTTTTGATCTTGTTTGCCAATCTGGCAATATCTCTGTGCGAAAGAGAGCCTCTAATATGTGTTTTTGGTTTCCAATTTTGTTCTTTACAATCGCTTTGCCCCTTAAGTTAATTGAAAGCCTTGTAGGTTAGTTGGTTAGCAGTTGAGCCTTTCAGGCTATAGATCCAGGTTTGAATCTAGACTTAAGCATATGTTTTTGCACAAGTATTCCTTTTTGAACTTAAAGATATAAGGGTAAGGTAAATCATCCGTTTATATTAGTTATTATCCTAAGTTTTAGACCATACCCTTTTTTTTTTTTTTTTTTTTTTTTTTATTGAAGGCGACTATTTATATTAGGTATAAGTTGAGTGTACAAAAAAAACTTTTTTCAAGGGAAGTGTAACCCTATAACATTTTAATACTTTTTTAGAAAAAGCGGTATCTGAGAGACAGAGTCATTTTGGACAGTTCTAAGAAAAAGCTTAGTGAAATCCTTGAAGGTGCTGGTTTGTCCTCTTCCTTGCTTTCCCCTTCACTATCAGATGAAATGTGCAGTAGGTGCATTTACAAATGCCCGCCTTGGCCATGTTGAATCTCCCTTTGGCGTCTTTGGCCTCGCATATCAAATCTCTTCGGATGTTGTAGTTTTGGTCACAGCAGCAACCACATACGCATAAGGCGTCGAGATGTGCAGATGTATCAGTAGGGCCGAAGAATCTGATCCATTCCTTCTCCTGCTCGGCCTTATTCCTTTTCCATTCTAGCCTCCTAGTCATCAGGAACAGGGTTTCTGCAGCAATAAACGAATCATACATTAATACTAAGGATCCAATTAATGTCATACATTACCTGTTTTATGATCCCTTCCGGGGGGATAATTTCAAAATCAAATATGAAAGTGTTTCTCCCTTTCCAAATTCTCCACAACAGAATATAAGTTCTCCAGTCTGTTGGATTGTTAGGCATGAAGAATTCTTTGTGATTCATGGAGACAAGATTTTGGCCAAAAATCTCAGAGGCCAGTTCCAGCACCCATTCAGACCAAAGGCAGGACCTGAATAGATGATTCTCATCCTCCTTATAGGCTAGACATCTGTCACAAATATCAGAATTAGTCATAGAAAGCTTAAATCTCTTACAGTTAGTAGCCAATCCTTTGTGCCATAGCTGCCACATGAATGCTTTGATTTTCGGATTAATAGGGCTGCTCCACATAAATTTGAGGTTCCTCCTAGCTGTATCCGAAGAAACTCCCCATTTGAGATGAATAGTAACCGTTTGGTCTCTCATTAGAAACTTGTAGGCCCAATTGACTTTGTAGCCATTCACCCCGTTATGATTCCAAGAGTCTTGGGAGTGGGACCATACTCCATTCACTACTGTACTAGTAATAGCTTCATACAGCAACTGTGTTTGCTGACCTTCCCCTGCAAGGACTGAGTTATGAAATAGAATAATCCCATTATCATCAAAAAGATTTCTGATCATGGTGATTCCTTTTTGCTTCCAAAGCTTCGCTTGATCAGGGAAGTGGCAAGCTAAACACATTTCAGGGTTATCCAAGATGAGAGCAGGATTCCAGAAAATGGACTGATCTGTAGATAAGCCCTTTTCCCAGCTGTACAACTGTTTAACTTCAATCCAAGCCTTTATCCATTTTTTAATAAGACCTGGGGTGGTGGCTGGAACAAGTTTTAGACCATACCATAATATACCTTTATGTTTTAGAATATTGACCATGCATTAATGGAACAATAGGGTCCATTCTTTAGAGTTGTAGTCTTGCAAGACTTATTAGGCATAGTATGGGAATCTTACATGAATAATTATTGTTAGGTTCTAAGTTATTGAATCTAGTTTGTATTATTATCCTAGGGTCTTGAAGACCTACTTGATTCTCTATTATAACTATCGAACTTGCTTTAGGTTATAGTTAGATGGTCGCCCAGCTACATTGTTATATCTTGGAACGTTGTGATAGCTGTTGCGTTAAGTGTCCTTAGGTGCATTGTTGCTAGCCTAGATGGTCATTACTTGAGTTGAGGATTGCTAATCCTACGAACCTTTTAAATATTGTGATTATAATTTGAGACCCTAGAGTTTCCTCGGTAGAGTTATAATCTTGTATGTGGGATATTCCATGCAACCTTTATGAATAGGGGCCAGCTTGATACCGTACCATAGAAGGATATATCGCCAGTACTTTTGATAGAGTAATAGGTGGATTCTATGATGCTAGATGGATGGAGTATGAGTGTTGCATTATATTTGCTAGGAATATGCTATGGCCTATCTAGTAGAGATTCTGAGTGGTAGTCCATCTCATGAGATTAGACCTCAGGATGAAGTAGAATATGTGAATTGTCTCTAGGACATTAGTGTAATTATGGTATTACCTGGAAGTTAGGGTTGCTTATATGTTAAGGAAGTCATGTTCTTGCTTTGAGATGTGGCGATGAGATGTTGTCACTGGGTTATGAAATATCTTGGTATGAACCTCATTCTATTGTATTGCGTTGTTTTGTGGTTGTTCTTGGAAGTAAGATGCATGAGGATTCTATGATATCTCGTATTGGATCAACCTGTAAGGTTATTGGTGATATTCTATCTTGTAAAGTCATGATGGAAGATGTTGCATCTTGCATTGCAAACGGACCATCTTCGGAGGGGTGGAATGGCCGTGAGACTCCGCATCCGTTCTAGATGGCTAGACGGATGGCATGTTGCATTTACAGCCCACCTTCGGAGGGGTGGGGTGGCCGCGTAACTCCGCATCCGAGCCAGATGGCCTGACGGATGTGTTAAACCCTGTACGTACAGATGGAGAGAGTGGTCTCCTTGGGGTCGCAACCCAAGGATTATGCTTGGCATATGTGCATACATATATACGATTGATGAGAATGTAAACATGCTTGTAGCCTGAGTTCTAACTAATGCAGGCATAGTGGAGCAGGTAAATCTATTGTCTTCTTATCTTGGATATTATATGCTAGATTGCTTTGTGGTTGATGTTGTGAATGCTCCCAAAATATTTCCTCCCCACTTAGTCCTTGTGGACTAACCCCCTTGTATTGTTTCTGTATGTTTAAGAGGGTACGTCCTGAGCTGAAAATGCAGTATTCGGATGGAGAGTCCGGGGATGGGGGTGCGATAGCAGAAGCATTTTCCAGAGTCATCCTCGGTGACTTATAAGGGGGACTTGTTGAGCTAATAGGAGTTGTTAGCATGCCAAACTCAGAGGAGCTTGGCCTTGTATGAAAATCTCCTATGAATGAGAGTATTAATATTGAGCATGTATATAAGTCTCATGTATGTTTAACTTAGATGTTAAACGTGTTGGTGCAATGGCCTAGGCCAAGGGGTTAAGTCCGTTTCAAAGAAGCATACAGAAACCAACTCAGAACTTAACCTCAATCATCTCTATTGTGCGGCCTACACTTCCAATATCTCCCACTATATATAATGTCGCATTTGCAGGAAAGTACTAACATTCATAGTAGGCCTTTGTCGTGTCAAGATCCCACTGTTTGATTTGTTCCTCACAGGCTATTGGGAATCTGTAGCCTAACAAGTTTTCTGAATGCAACTGTTGTAAAAACTGCAGAAAGATTTACAAGTTTAGAACTTCTTGACCATGTTCAAGCATAATATATAATGTGAAATAAATGAGTGGCGATATTTGGGAACCAAGTAAAACAACTAGATTTTGCAAATCCTGCAACTGAGCAACACATTCTAGCTGAATCAGACAGTAATATTAGAATGGGCTTTCGTTGAGATATCAAAACACCAAGATGGGCCTATCTACCTTGTTCACTCATATCAACACAACCCCCATGTGAGATATCAAAAGATGTCAGTATGTAAAGTGCTTTTTCTTGGGGCAAAATGGCAAGATAATCTATTGATTGCTACCTCATATCCTGATTAAACCTAAAGGACATAGATCAAAGGGACCATACTACAGGAAATTTTAAAATTCGCAGGAAGGTTGTTCCAAATAAAGCCGAGGAAAGCAGGCCCATACCAATATTTTAGTCATGGAAACCTTTTTCACTTTCTATCACAATTGAGTTGCATCATAAACAATTAGCCACCACGAGGGACAAGATGGTGCAAATTAGCAATTAAACCTTATCTTCTTTCTGTTGTCTCTGAAATCCAGAACAGGTCATGCCACATTGTCTCATAAAGCAGCAGGCAACAATCAGAATGTTCTTCTTTCTTTCTGTCTGAACCTTCATGGTTTAGTTTTACTTTTATACTGAAGCAAGTTTCTAACGTTGTGGCAAATCAAAATTTGACCATGTTAAGAGTGCATAATGCTAGTTTGCAAAAACCCATCTAATTCTGATCCCAAAACTATAGCAAATAATTACCTCCATATTTCTTGATTCTAGTACAAAATGGCTATTGAAAAGTTGCTTAATCATATACCAAATCTGTGCTAGAACATCTTTGATGATTTTAGATGTTTTCCTGACCACTTAAACCTTCACCATTGCATGCTTCTGCATCAGCAATTTGAAGAATTATGCAAATAATACCTGGCAGTCAACACTATATTCAATTGTATTCATCATTTGGAGCTCAAACAAAACAGCCCTGCGCTCCTTCTCGATCCGTGATGGTAGGAACTTGGGCTTGAAAGCTATCTGCTTGAAAAGAATAGAGGATGATCACAAAACCAAGAAACAATAGATTGTTTTACTGACATGGAAACATTTGAATATATGTGTACCCCATGCAGCACATCAAGAACAAGAGGCAACAGTGGTTCACTTGAGCCCTGCCAATATCTGCTATTATGACTCATAGAATGGAAATATACATGCCAGGATAAATCATTTGAGAAGCCTTTCTGGAAAGTGTTCTTTGAAAAAAACTTTACTTGTTACTTCCTCCTTCACCTTCTCTAAAGTTTGAATTACATCACCAAATCCCGCCTTCGAGATGTTCCTCTTTGATGTTAGTCTTAAGTATTTGTATCAATAGTTCTCTGGAGCTTTAGACTGCAATTCCTTTTCTGGCAGTTCTGGTTCTTCTAACAGTGCATGTCCTTCACGGAACTCAAATTCTCTAATCTCATAGCAAGCAGTTCTATCACCACATGTGACGTAGAACTGAACCACCTGAGCATTGTATTGAGGAGTTTCACAGGTCAAAACTCCTGCACCAATTAATTTGGCTGGCACTTCAATTTCACCAAACAAGCAGCACCATCTATGGGAAGATGGATCTTTAATAGACTTGAAAAATTTGCCACTCACAAGAACATGTGCCAATAAAATGGGAGACTTGTTAGTAATCTAATGCAATAAAACTTAGGTCCATGTCATGCATGTATACAGAACTTCCATACCATAGTTGTGTTACGAACAAATGACCAAGAAGGTGCAAAAGCAGTGATGCTAACCTTTGTTCTTGGGATACAGTAAACCTTTCATCAATACCAACATGCAATCCCTCTCCATAGTTAGAGGTGACTTCTGTAGTGCCATTGTCCTCTGACCAAGGGTTTCCTGAATTAGAAGTAGAAACATCAAGATTGCCATTACTACCTCCAAATTCTTTCATAGCCCAGCTTTGGAAACTGTCTTTCCAAGAAAACGCATTCCATTTTCCAGATCTACGACATTCCAAAGCAGATGTTGAAACTGTGTTAGAACCATTCAACAGCTGGAGCTCACCATTAATATCACTATGGCCAATCTCTTGTGCAGTATGTGTTTGTTCCACAATCTTCGTCCAGTAGTCAAAGAACATATTGTTGCCTGGCTGCAAAAATAGGACTATGTAATCATTCTTCAAGGAAGTCAACGATATAAAAGAGTGATGCTTGAAGTTCAAAAGCATTAGTGATTATTTATCACGTGGAACTACAAGGCATGAGGGACAATTTTATCCTAGGATCTATATGAGGCTCTAGTTCATTATCACCAAGAAATAGAGATCAGCAAAACAGACTAATATCCTACACTAAAGTGAGTAAATAGTAATCATATAAGTAACTTAGTTATGCTAGTATTTATGATTTGCAAGTCCCCAGAACTCTGACTTGAAGCAAAATGCCAAGGGTATGAAATATCACACGAATTAGAAATGAAATAAACATGTTTCTTCCATCTTTCAGTTTATAAAAAAGGAACGTGCAGGAGTATTTAAAACAATGTACATGCACAGTACAAAGGGATGGCATGGTAAAACGCTTTTATGCTTTGTTAGTGCAATAGAAAACTACTTTCATTATTTTTGTTCTTTTGAGAGGTATGTAAGATAAAAATATAATCCTAGACTTCTCTAAATAAAATAATAACTTGCTCAAGCAAATCAATGGCAAGTGGAATTTACTGCAGGTTGCACACTGCTTCATATTGTGGAGGACCACCAATAACCATTTACCTTGATATGATCTTGATCCCTACATGCTTAAACTAAAATATAGAGTCACAAATATCCTTTACCTACAAACTTCACAAGAGATTGCTGGAAATGCAATATAGCTAAAATCATTCTTTATAGCAAGATCATGATCAAGCGAGCTTTTGTCACATACCAGAAAAAAACTGGCTGAGAATATTCAGAACTATGCTTGCTCGGGCAACATCAAGGCAAGCTCCACTTTGGGGGTCTGAAGATCTGCCCCAATCTGAGAGCCCTTTGAATAAACTTGTTGAACCTGGAAAAAATGGCACGCAAAAATGGTGAGCCAAATCGAGATATCCTAACAATGGCAAGCAAATAGGAAAGAAATTTGGATTCTAATCTCCTAAAAGTGTTCTTGAAGGTTTCTCGAGAGTTTTGAGAATAGATTTCTTGGTGACTCAGGGTGCATTTCATTGTTACTAACTCTCATATTATGTCCAGGTCGACTGTTTACATGCCTAACAAACAAACAGTATACTATGAAGAAGGTTGAGAATGGGTTGCCTTAAAAGATGCTGCAACAAAACATACGATGTTCACTGCATGGTTCAAGCTAAATAAAATTGATGTCGTTGCTTGACAATATACATATCTAGAAATTTCACATTATTATACTTTTATAAAGAGCCAGGGCATGTGGAAGATAAGGGAGGGCCCATATAAATTGATTTCAAGAATGTACAATGTCAGCCAAAAGGACATGGAAAGATATTACTTGCGCGTATTGCTGCTACACAGAAGAGGGGTCACTAGCTTCAAGGACATGAAAAATATCAATAGGAAAGAGTGCACTACATTTCATGAGACAGCAAAGGAACTTGGACTATTAGTCGATGATGCAGAATGTGAGAGAACGCTCAAGGATGCAGCTACTTCTTAGATGCCTGCCCAATTGCAACAAATATTCGCCTTCATCTGCATCTGGGGCCTTCCTCGGATCCACGCGAACTATGGGGCAAGTTCAAGTACCATTTAGCAGAGGATTACGCCTGTGACATGTCAGAGGAAGATGCATATAACGTATCATTATTACCTATGAATGAAATCTTCCTTGCAAACGGAACAAGTTGTCAATTGTATCAGTTTCCACGACCTAGGCGAAGCCAAAACTATGAAGCAACAATCAACCAGACCTTTGATGTATTCTTTGAAAAAGCTAGAATAGATGATGCTATGCGAAACTGACTCCAGACCAAAAAGAAATAGCTGATGACGTTCTTTTTGCAATTGATGGAATTCAGCCATTAGGTTCGTGCATAAATGTAGAGAGATCTAGGGGCTCTGGAAAAACATACGTCTTTAATAATACCTGAAGCAACCTCTGACCTGTGATCCACGAGCAAGCAGGCATACAAAATAAGAAAAGCAACACTTTTGGTGTGGGATGAATTGAGCATGACATGTTCTGAGGCGCTTACAGCAGTTGACACTGCCCTGAGGGAAATTCAATGCGACTCTAGATCATTTGGAGGAATGATTGTATTAGCTGGCGGCGATCTTTGGCAGCAACTGCCCATAATCAAACGAGCCAAAAAGATGGAGATCCTCTCAAAATGTATCAAAAGTAACTCTCTATAGAAATATTTTAGGACTTTCAGACTTACACTCCCTGCAGATGTCGTTTAGCTGCCCAGCACATGCATTGCATAGAACAACATTATTGATGAGATATTTGGAGCAAGCATTGACTCAGCAAGCATAAAACATCTATTTGAAAAATCCATACTATCTCTAAAAAATGAGGACACGGTAAAATTCAACGACAAGAACCTTGCAAAGGTTGCATGGAGATTCGCATCTATACATAGGCATCAATACTCTCAACATGGAAGATGAAGAGGACATTAGAAAATTTTCGAATGAATTTATTAACCACCTCACACCCTCCGGAATGCCGCCCCACAAGCTCAATATCAAGGTAGGAGTAATAGTGATGTTGCTAAGGAACATGTATTCTGGGGATGGACTATGCAACGGGACATGCCTGCACATCACCCATGCAATACAAAGAATCCTACGAGCGAAAATAATTACAGGACAATTTAGAGACACCCCAATCCTGCTCCCAAAGGTCAACCTGACACCATCTGATTCATACATATTGTTTACCAGGAGACAATTTGGCTTTCTCGATGACAATAAACGAGTCTCAAGGCCAATCTTTAGAGACCGTTGGGCTTTACTTGCCAGCCCCACTTTTTGCACATGGCCAACTTTATGTTGCTCTCTCAAGGTGCACTTCACAAGCAGAAATCAAAATTGCTATTACTTTAACATCACGTCAAGGTGCATACCACCGAATGTACATCCCGAATGTTGTATATAAAGAAGCATTAAATAGAGTAGTATTCGTTTGAACATGTCACAAACACGAGCGGCCGCTTTTCTAGTATTAATTATATTATTATTATAAAAACAAGAGCATCTTATTTTTTATGGTTTTCCACTAGTTGGTGTCTTATTTGATGACACCTAGTGGAAAAACGACTTCAATTTTTTGTAATCGTATTTTTCGGTTTGTAGTCGTAAACATGTCTTATCTCAATGTGATAGTCGTATTTTATGACTATAGTAGAAAATCACACTAAGTCCAAATGGACTTCAAATGGGTGATTCTATCTCTGTGGATAACTGTGATTCTGTATCAAGGGCTATCCCCCCTTGCGATTCCGTCCAACGTGATAAATTTTCGTTATAACTAACGAGCATTGAGTTGAATCGTTTCAAGTTGGGCCTAACAAGACAAACAACTTCTCAAAGAAAAGTGATGCTATAAGGTGGGATGCAAAGATGCTTTGTGGGGTCCCAAAAGAACAAGGGAAAACCAATTCAATTCAAAAAAAAATCTTTGCCCCCTTTTTATTTTTCAAGCATATAGCATGTGCCCATGCTAATGAATACAAGAGCAAGTTAAGTGAGATATCTTTAGAGATAGATAGGGTATAATATATCAGGGAGCCAATGCTAAGGGATACAAATGTAGGATAGATATGATGCAAAGGTTACCCTTAGCCAATGCTAAAACAAAGTAGGATAGATATTATTCAACTTTCTTCAACTTTAGTTGTGTAAAGTGGGGAGGCTGTCAGCAGCATGGGAGGCATGGAAGGGCTTAAGGGAGTGATGGAAGGGCTTTGCATGGATGGAGGTATGGAGGTCATGGAAGCATATGATGCAGTTCTGTGAGGGACCCTTACAGCCACATCTATGTTCTCTGGTAGACCCCTGTGCCTTCCCAGCAGCATCACCAGAACCATCAGCAGTTTAGATTCAACATCAAATTTTGCTGATAAACTCCATGGCACATCAGTGCATGACTTGCCTGAATTGTTCAGCTTGCAACTGTATCCCACTGACAATCCTACATTGCCGTACGCGCTGCAACAAACCCTTTCTCTCTTTGTTATCATCATATATGAATCTCCCATGCAATAGCTTAAGTCATGAAATCTTACCTGATCACCTCAAATATAATGTTAAATATGGAGAAATTCAGCCCATCATTTTGAACCTTCCTGTGTTCACATAGACAGATCAAGAACACCGCCGCAAACAGATATGCTGAATCACGAGCAAGGAGTCTTTGGCTCTGCAGCATAACCTGCTGATACTGGGTTTTTCTTTGTGAAAAGGCTTTATATTCTCCTTGACTCTAGTGTTCTGCCTAGATATATAGACTGGATACACAGCAACATACCTGACAACAATAGCTACAGATTTAGAACTAGAGCAGATCAACAAAAACAGTATCTAAATGGTCAAGTTGATCTTACATCAAACCGACATACATCACTAGCATAGAGGGTGAGAGATCTCCCAAGTTGACAACATTGGCACCGCAATTTCGCGTCGATATCGATTGGAAAAATCCCACCGCAAGCTTGGGAAGTGGTGACAAGCCTTGTAATGCTGCAGATTTCCAGTCCAGTACAAAAAAGAAGAAGCATTCTGTAGCATTAAAGGCCATGATGGTGTAGATTAACCACATGGTTTGGTTATGGGGGAAAAGATGTGTGTAACATTTCCTAGGATTGTTGAGCAAGTATCTATAGGCTAACTTGGTCCTGCCCTTGGTATGGTGATGGAGCAGCCAGATTATACCTCTTAAACAGGGAGCAAACATGGTATTATCCATCAATATTAGCAAGCTCAACCACAACAAAAGGACCGAACTCTGCCGAAAAGCAATCAAATTCTCATTTGCTAACGAGAAGCCTGCATTTGAAAACATGGCTATGGAAGTAAAGGATGAAAACAAACCTTTATTTAGGTGTTTTCTTCTTAAAACATGAATATCTTCCGGGCTTCCTACAATGCACATCAGAATTATGACGAATCCCAAGCATTGCACCCCAACAAAGTATAAGATCACAACCCTACACAGAAGAACTGAGGCATCATGCTCTAAATAAAGCCTCTGTGCCGGATCCGATTCATCTCCTGGTGTCCCATGCCTTCGAATATCTTCTCGGGTGCTAGAACAGAGCTTGGATCTCTTCAACAATCTTCTTCCCCATATTTTCTCAAACACTCTTAAAAGAAAAGCCTTTGCTGCCAAGTAGATCTCTCTTTTCCTTGCGGGCGTAGAGGTCCTCAGTTCGTCTGGCTCTGCAGTGCAATCAGGTTCTGAAATAGTCACTTTTACTTTACAATTAGAACTCCCATCATCCTGCTTAATATCTGGGCCCAAAACTATGCCTTGCCATGCTGCAGCTTGCCTATACTCTTCTTCCAGCTTCAAAATATGGCGATAGAAGACATAGCGTCTAACATACAAAGGAACCAAAGAGGTAAAAATTTGACCGCCCAACAACATGAGAACCATAAGAAGGACATCGTCAAATGGGCAAAGTTCCTCAGTGCTGATAGTTACGAGCCCAGTTACGGTGGTAGCAGAGACAACATTAAACAGGGCATCAATGTAGCTTACCTGCACAAATTCGCGCTTCGGAGTAACAAAAAGAAGCACGGATCCGGCAAAGCAAATAACTACAAAACAAAGCAGATGAAGACGGTAGAATGTAAGGAGCTTCAAACAGGGCAGGAATTTGCGATTTCTATGCTCAAAATAATCCGGCAAAGGATTTGGGAGCGAAATTGAAATCTGCGAGTCGGATTCAGTGCTTCTGCGGGGAGGATTGGACAAGTGTGGCGATGGGTCATGTGGGGGGTGCATGATCCGGCGGAAAATGAGAAGTTTAAAAGATTTAGGTTTAGATCGAGATAGCAAGGCCCCCCATTTCCTTCGAAGAAGACACAGAGCTATATATGGGAGCTTACCCGATCGCAGGGCAGTAGATTTCGGCACGTCGGACGCTTTTCTCTACGTGGCATTTTCCTATCATCCCCTTTAGGCTACGTTCCTATGCGCCTCCGACCGGACTCAAGATTCAAGGCAAAATAACCGGCAGAAACCCCCCTCCATTTCTGAAAAAATCCAAGCCACCCTTGGAAGTTGACCTCAAATTTTGAAGTTAAATATGAACGTAACCTCAGGACCTGGAAATTTCCGTCAATTTCAGTGTCGGTTTTTTTTAGGTAACTTTTGGGTCTAAATTTTTCGATGGCGATCTGGTGGCGCCGCCAAGCTCTACAGTTTCTAGTGGCTCAGTCTGTTTTTTTACCATCGCCATTGAGCAAACTTGGGCTTTTTGGATGAAACGTGGGCCTCGGTTGCAAATCTCTCCTGCATGTTTGCTTTGGACGGTTTGGTCTTTTTTTTTTTCTCCTTTTTTATCTCAGCTTGTGGGCAGTTTTGTAGCAAGAGCAAAGCGTTCAATCCTTAGCTGGATCCCTTCCACGGGCCCCATTTGCAAGCTCTTTCATCTCTGCAATATTTAAACCTTAGGGTGGAATCGAGCCTCCGGGACAAGCATCTGCGTTCCTTTTCCCCAAAATCTCGAGTTCAAGAATCCCTCTTAAGTAGCTATGGCGAAAGAGTCTGGACAAGGATTTAGTCTTTTGTGTTTTTGTTTGTGCCAAAAGATTACACCGATCCGCGTCCGGCAAAATTCAATTGGATTCTGCGCAAGAGCTTGTGCGATGGTCGTCGTTCTTTTGAGCTCGATTTCAAAATCTTAGCCGTGGGTTAAAGGAAATTTCTAGGTCAACAAAGAATGATGAACATAAGTTGAGTTGCTTGAGGGTGTTTAGGGGAATCGGATTTCGAGTTGCGGGCGCCGGTTGCCGCCCGCCGTTGCTTTTCCCCGGAAACCCCAACAAGTTTCCCCTTCCATGGAACCGGCTCGACTGGATGGGCTTGACAAAAACAAAAACAAAGGTTTGTTTCATGGGAAGCGTCAAAACATAGCCCGAATATGGAACTCTATTCTATTCTATTCTATTCTATTCTCCTTGGTGGCAACCCCAAACATGAAAACGATCCTTCCCATTGCACTGGACAAACTGGGCTTTGCCTACATGGGACACCCAAAGATGACAATGATCGTTCCCATTGCACAGCCAAACTTGCAAGTTTTCATATGCTTCGTGATATCTGTCCAGTTTCGTCTTGTCCAGTTTCGTCTCGCTCTGTCTTTTCTTACGTTGCTTTGTTTTCTTGTGCCAACCTTGTCCCTCATCTGAGCTATCAGAATTGAGGCAACGCGAATGGCTACAAAAATGTAGCTGAGGCTTTGGCAACATTGCAAAGAAAGAAAACTGCGACAATCTCGTAATGGGATGTGCAATCAGCTTAGGGTGGAATCACACCACCAAGATGCCTAGCTCAGAAGATTTGACCGAGCAAATAAATTTGCATCATTTGGCCTTGGCAGTCATCCCTCTTACCATACTAGGGCTATTTTTTAGTCCTGGACAATAATAGGTCTTTCGTGTTTTTTGTTTGGGTCCTATAGGCATTTTTTGGTCTTCGTGCACGGTGAAATTCAATTCATAGGGCCGCCGAAAATCGATTTTTTCCTGCTCGAGATCCAAAATCTTAGACGGGGGATGCCCCAGTCAAAGTTTTGCCCACCTGCCAAATCAACAAAGAATGATGAACATAAGTTGAGTTGCTTGTCATTAACAGATTGGATTTGTCAGAGTTGCTTAAACATGTCGGATTTGCTTGACAAAGTTGCTTTGTCAAAAACGGTTTGGATTTGCAGCAAAATTCCTAACGTGGCTGCGTAATGGATGGAGCTGGTGTGATAACAAAAACAAAGGCTTCTGAATCTCTCGATGAAGCTTTCAAAACATGCAGTTTGGCATTTGATGGTGTGATTCCACCTTTAGCTTTCAGTTGTGTAAGAAACAAATATGGCATTATATCTTTAATTACAGCTTATTATAGTCACTCAAGTTGATTGTCCCGCGTAATTAACTTGAAATTACATGGGTATACATGTGACAAACCAAATTACGGGAGCCACTGTTGGGCAAATTCCGGGATAGAGAAGGTTTGTTCCGGTTGAAACTAAGAATTTCCGATTGAGTTAGCGCATTGCAGGAAAAATTCCGGTAGATTTTTATGCATATTTATATTTATATAAGACTAATACAAATTTCCGACGGGGAACTGAAAATATCCAGCTATTTGATGAAAGAGTAGGAAAATTTCCGATTAGGTTTAAAAACTTTGCCCAACACTGACGGGAGCCGCTAATGCTTGACCGATAAGCCTTCCTATAATAATTTTTTGTCTAAACAAGTTGATCGCCTATTTACCATAAGTCAAGAGTTACATAACTACCATTTAGCTATTTATGGACAAGTAGTCCTCTTATAGTCTAGTGGCTATTTATGTGGTGCATGGAACAACAAATCTCCTATGTGCTAGTTCACACTATTTTTATACCGTTGTAGGGCAACCAAAAAAAAAGGCTATACAACTTAAGAGTTGACAAAAAAAAAAAAAAAAAAAAAAACATATGTTATTGTTTGTACATGTTAGAAACTTGAAAGACCTTGAGTATCTCGTCTATTCGAAGTCAATTCTATTATATGTTTGAAAGTATAATTGCACAAATTCCAATTATGATCATATCTTATTTATCTCATATTTCTATTCACATCATGTGGGGAGATTTTGTATCCTGGATAGTCAACAACGATTTAAACCATTATAACATTACAAACAAGCATATTCAACTCGTCCATATAAATGCAAATTATGTAGACGTGTTTCGCTTCTTTTCGAAACAACACCTGGAAGTGACTAACCTTTATGAAATGCTTATGTTTAAAGAGTTGGGAGAACTTCAGGTGGCGATTGTTAGATATATATGGAGGGAAGCCAAGGCTACTCAATTTCACATTCAGGGATGTAAGGGTGGCAATGTGTACTGTGCAAGGCAGAATGATCAAAATCAGGTCTAGGGGTCATAAAAATCAGGACCACTGAATAGAACAAAAAAGAAAAGAAAAGAAAAGAAAAGAACAAAACAAAACAAAATAGAAATCAACGAAGGAATAGAATAGAATAGAATAGTTTTTTTAACGTCCACGGAGACCAATAGATAATGGGACCTATATAATGCGCTAGTATAACCTTTTCTAGTAGTAATAAAAAAGCCCTGCCTCGAAAGGTTTTTAAGGGGAAAAACTTTGCAGTAATAGAGATACTCGGCAGTCAATGTAAATCAGATTGCATAGAGAAGATCATAGTAACTGATGTTGGCTCAACAATTGAAGACGTGAATTTCAAAAAACCAAACACCAAAAAATACCTATGTTTTCTAGGAAAAATGATATGGTTGACCCTCGATTTGTGTAAAAATGTAATTTGAATACATGGAATTATAAATACGATATCGTAAATGAATTATTTTTTAGAACAAATACTCTATGATTGGCAAATATAGACAATTTTGCAAAAGTACAGCAAAGGTCAACTTTGTATAAGACACTGACAAAAAATAATATATGCCTTAAAATTTGTTTTTTAACCTTGATATAAACAATGTTGCAATCGATATGCAACAATCAGTATGAGCATGCAATTATATTCTGGATTGCAACTATAATTATGGTTGATTCCAATTCTGTGAAGGATGCGGGATGCAGGATACGGGATGCGGGAGGCGGGATGCAGGAGGCGGGATGCGGGATGCAGGAAGACGCGAATACCAGGTACGGCTCCCACCACATTCCCTGTGAGCTATGTGTATAAGGTACAAGGACTAGCCATGGGTTTGAGGCAGGAAGAGGGTAGGATATTACAGAAACAGGAAGAGTCGAATAAGCTAGGGGATCGCGCAAAGAAAATGGTGACCACGCGACTACAGGAAGAGGGAAATGAACTGCGCTTGCAGAGGTCGCGTACTGAGGTAGTACTAGAAGAACTGAATAGCTTACAAGGGGAGGTCCTTAGGAATTCCAAAAGGAAACACAGAACAGAGTTTCAAGACTGTGTCAACATTGATCGACGTAGGAGCTCATACAGGGGGGGTAGAAAAAGATGAAGACGCAATGGGAAAACAGGAGCTGCTATATTATTTATATATGCTTAAAAAGGAAGTGATCCGATGCAAAGCACTGGAAAAGCTCTTGAAGAAAACAGATCTATGGATAGGCAATGATCTTAAGGCCCATTTCGAGGCAAACTACCATTTGTTCCAACATAAAAGGGAAGCACATGTTCTATTATTGCTGGATAGAACCCAGCACTCGGCGAAAGAGCTCGACAGTCTATTTGCCATGTTTGGCAACAGATCAGATTACAATCTGATGCTGGAAGTCCTGATAGGAGAGAATGAATGCAGAGGGCAGGGAGGAGGATCAACATAAGTAGCCAAAGCTCATAGTGCTTTAGTCGTTTAGAGGATGTATCTTTGTTTCCTTATATATAATTAAATGCTCTGAATACATATGATTTCAAGAATGAACAGAGTGCCCAAATCTTGTCGTAGTTTCAAATCCCAGAAATCTGACCAGAACGGAGTACTGTATGATAAAAAGGTTAGATACAATTAGTATATTTGCAATCCTAGTCTCTAACGCCCTTGGTCGTGGATCAAACTAGACGGAGGCCTGTAACTACAGTTTTTAGGTAACTGAAACAAAATCAAGGCCAGAAATATTCAAAGAAAAAGGAGGCCCTGCGATGCAGACTCAAATTTTTTTGAAATTAAAACCATTGAGCAAGTATTGGGTGTGGAAGTATAAGCAACTAACTCTAATTTAAGCTTAGTCCAAATATAAATGCATGGGGGGAACGATGTGGCGCATATATAGCACCAGAAAGCGGGAGTAAGAGACGCTGATGAGTGGGATACGACGGCACAGGAAGATATCAATGATACAAGATATCAGAAACATAGCGAAAAATGAAGGAAACAATCAACATCCGAAAGCAAATATAAAAACTCGATTGGACTGAGGGTGACATGGCATCCACAGGGTCAGACAACGGGGAAGAGGAACGGGCGGTGAAGGCCACAAGAGCGTTAAACTAGCATCTATGACTGACATACTAACAATTGTAAATTAGCCCAGAGACTAAGGAGCCAGGTTATGTATGTCAGCAGAAAGCGGTTAGAGTAGGACTATGGTATCCTCCCCACACACATACGAAAATAATGAATACCGATATCAGACAGGACAAGACAAGACTAACAATTAATAGGGGCATATCGAAAAAAAGGGGCGGGAAGAAGGAGGCTAACCCTAAAAGTAATCAGACTATAAAAATACAAGCCCATGAGATGATGGCTGGTTCCGCTTCGAAAGCTTAGGATTCTTGCAGCCGTCGGGAGGCAGAAATCCTCATAGAACAAGTATCCAGCTCCAGCTTCGAGAATCAGGGCGCTAGAAAAGTATAGACAGAGGCAAGAAGGTGATAGAGATGCAGCTCAATGCAAAGTCTGCACCAAGGAAGCGGCCGAGATCGAGGAACCTCACGGCCCCCTAGAATCAGGAGCTAGAAGACACAGGACTATGGTGTATATGTGAAGAGGATCGCCTCCGTCTGGAAAAGGGGCTTTCGTCTTGCATAAACTGTGGGTTCACTGCCCGTTCTGTGATAGGATTCATCATGCACAAACCATGCCCAGGGGTTTCACTATGTTGGACCCGTATTATGCAACACCGTGACTGGATAGGGGTTTTTTTATTTTCAAAATGTCCGTATACGGATGAAGCCAAACACGTATGCACCAATGTTTTGCCGTAAGTGGTCGAGAAGGGGAAGATGGGCGAGAACAAGGTAATCGTATCATACGTTAGGCATTTCCCTTGAAGATCCAAGGCGCCAGAGATCTATACCGAGTTTGTATTAGCAGACCTTGGAATTTTGAATGAACTATTGAAGTCTCTCGTGATTGCACTGCAGAGCCAGAGGCACTGAGGACCTCTACGCCCGCAAGGAAAAGAGAGATCTACTTGGCAGCAAAGGCTTTTCTATTAAGAGTGTTTGAGAAAATATGGGGAAGAAGATTGTTGAAGAGATCCAAGCTCTGTTCTAGCACTCGAGAAGATATTCGAAGGCATGGGACACCAGGAGATGAATCGGATCCGGCTCAGAGGCTTTATTTAGAGCATGATGCCTCAGTTCTTCTGTGTAGGGTTGTGATCTTATACTTTGTTGGGGTGCAATATTTGGGATTCGTCATAATTCTGATGTGCATTGTAGGAAGCCCGGAAGATATTCATGTTTTAAGAAGAAAACACCTAAATAAAGGTTTGTTTTCATTCTTTACTTCCATAGCCATGTTTTCAAATGCAGGCTTCTCGTTAGCAAATGAGAATTTGATTGCTTTTCGGCAGAGTTCGGTCCTTTTGTTGTGGTTGAGCTTGCTAATATTGATGGATAATACCATGTTTGCTCCCTGTTTAAGAGGTATAATCGGGCTGCTCCATCACCATACCAAGGGGGCGGGACCAAGTTAGCCTATAGATACTTGCTCAACAATCCTAGGAAATGTTACACACATCTTTTCCCCATAACCAAAACCATGTGGTTAATCTACACCATCATGGCCTTTAATGCTCTGAGAATGCTTCTTCTTTTTTGTCTTTGGATTTCGAAATCTGCAAAGCATTACAAGGCTTGTCACCACCATGAAGCTTGCGGTGGGATGTTTCCAATCGCTATCGACACGAAATTGCGGTGCCAATGTTGTCAACTTGGGAGATCTCTCACCCTCTATGCTAGTGATGTATGTTAGTTTGATGTAAGATCAACTTGACCATCTTGCTTTTTGTTGATCTGCTCTAGTTCTAAGTGTAGCCATTGTTGTCGGGGTATGTTGTTTGTGTATCCGGTCTATATATCTATATATCTAGGCGAACACTAGAGTCAAGGAGAATATAAAGCATTTTCACAAAGAAAAATCCAAGATATCAATGAGGTTATCTTTGCAGAGCCAAAGACTCCTTGCTCGTGATTCAACATATCTGTTTCTTGGCGGTGTTCTTGATCCGTCTATGTGAATTTTGGGGAAGGTTCAAAATGATGGGCTGAATTTCTCCATATTTAACATTATATTTGAGGTGATCGGGTAAGATTTCATGACTTAAGCTATTGCATGGGAGATTCATATATGATCATAACAAAGAGAAAGGGTTTGTTTGGTAGCAAGATCACGGCAATGTAGGATTGTCGGTGGGATACGAGTTGCAAATTTGAATAATTCGAGCAAGTCATGCAATCGATGTGCCATGGAGTTTATCGGCAAAAATTGATGTTGAATCTAAACTGGCGATGGTTTCGGTGATCTTTTCTTTGGGAAGGCATGGGGTCTACCGGAGAACATAGATGTGGTCAGTAGGGTCCCTCACGAAGCGCCTCATATGCTTCCATGACCTCCGTACCTCCATCCATGCAAAGCCCTTCCATCACTCCCTTAAGCCCTTCCATGCCTCCCATGCTGCTGACAGCCTCCCCACTTTACACAACTAAAGTTGAAGAAAGTTGAATAATATCTATCCTGCTTTGTTTTAGCGTTGGCTAAGGGTAACCTTTGAATCATATCTATCCTACATTTGTATTCCTTAGCATTGGCTCCCTGATATATTATACCCTATCTATCTCTAAAGATATCTCACTTAACTTGCTCTTGTATTCATTAGCATGGGCACATGCTATATGCTTGAAAATTAAAAAGGGGGCAAAGATTTTTTTTTGAATTGAATTGGTTTTGCTCGTCCCTTATTCTTTTGGGACCCCACAAAGCATCTTTGCACCCCACCTTATAGCATCACTTTTCTTTGAGAAGTTGTTTGTCTTGTTAGGCCCAACTTGAAACGATTCAACTCAATGCTCGTTAGTTATAACGAAAATTTATCACGTTGGACGGAATCACAAGGGGGGATAGCCCTTGATACAGAATCATAGTTATCCACAGAGATAGAATCACCCATTTGAAGTCCACTTCTTGTTGTGTGCATACTGTGTGAAAGGCCTTCGGACTTAGTGTGATTTTCTACTATAGTCATAAAATACGACTATCACATTGAGATAAGACATGTTTACGACTACAAACCAAAAAATACGATACAAAAAATTGAAGTCGTTTTTCCACTAGGTGTCATCAAATAAGACACCAACTAGTGGAAAACCATAAAAAATAAGATGCTCTTGTTTTTATAATAATAATATAATTAATACTAGAAAAGCGGCCGCTCGTGTTTGTGACATGTTTAAACGAATACTACTCTATTTAATGCTTTTTTATATACAACATTCGGGATGTACATTCGGTGGTATGCACCTTGACGTGATGTTTCCGTAAAAGCAATTTTGATTTCTGCTTGTGAAGTGCACCTTGCTTGAGAGAGCAACATAAAGTTGGCCATGTGCAAAAAGTGGGGCTGGCAAGTAAAGCCCAACGGTCTCTAAAGATTGGCCTTGAGACTCGTTTATTGTCATCGAGAAAGCCAAATTGTCTCCTGGTAAACAATATGTATGAATCAGATGGTGTCAGGTTGACCTTTGGGAGCAGGATTGGGGTGTCTCTAAATTGTCCTGTAATTATTTTCGCCCGTAGGATTCTTTGTATTGCATGGGTGATGTGCAGGCATGTCCCGTTGCATAGTCCATCCCGAGAGTACATGTTCCTTAGCAACATCACTATTGCTCCTACCTTGATATTGAGCTTGTGGGGCGGCATTCCGGAGGGTGTGAGGTGGTTAATAAATTCATTCGAAAATTTTCTAATGTCCTCTTCATCTTCCATGTTGAAAGTATTGATGCCGACGTATAGATGCAAATCTCCATGCAACCTTTGCAAGGTTCTTGTCATTGAATTTTACTGTGTCCTCATTTTCTAGAGATAGTATGGATTTTTCAAATAGATGTTTTATGCTTGCTGAGTCAATGCTTGTTCCAAATATCTCATCAATAATGTTGTTCTACGCAATGCATGTGTTGGGCAGCTAAACGACATCTGTAGGGAGTGTAGGCTCGTCGCTCATTTGTTCTCCATCTCCAAGCTTTAGTAGGTATTCAGACCATTCTTTTTCGTCTTTATAGAGTCATGCTTGATGTCAGTCTGAAAGTCCTAA
Organism: Isoetes taiwanensis; assembly: GCA_021234155.1. NCBI lineage: Eukaryota > Viridiplantae > Streptophyta > Lycopodiopsida > Isoetales > Isoetaceae > Isoetes > Isoetes taiwanensis. The sequence continues at coordinate 3,454,536 of JAJEKV010000031.1, forward strand.
AATATTTCTATAGAGAGTTACTTTTGATACATTTTGAGAGGATCTCCATCTTTTTGGCTCGTTTGATTATGGGCAGTTGCTGCCAAAGATCGCCGCCAGCTAATACAATCATTCCTCCAAATGGTCTAGAGTCGCATTGAATTTCCCTCAGGGCAGTGTCAACTGCTGTAAGCGCCTCAGATAATGTCATGCTCAATTCATCCCACACCAAAAGTGTTGCTTTTCTTATTTTGTATGCCTGCTTGCTCGTGGGTCACAGGTCAGAGGTTGCTTCAGGTATTAGGTTTAGCGGGAGCTTGAATGTAGAGTACACTGTTTGGGCTCCTTTGAGCAAAAGTCTTGCTATACCCGTCCATGCGACTGCAATAACACCAAGCTCTCTTCACCTTAACTTGCTAAACAATATTAAAGAGGTATGTTTTTCCAGAGCCCCTAGACCTCTCTACATTTATGCATGAACCTAATGGCTGAATTCCATCAATTGCAAAAAGAACGTCATCAGCTATTTCTTTTTGGTCTGGAGTCAGTTTCGCATAGCATCATCTATTCTAGCTTTTTCAAAGAATACATCAAAGGTCTGGTTGATTGTTGCTTCATAGTTTTGGCTGCGCCTAGGTCGTGGAAACTGATATAATTGACAACTTATTCCGTTTGCAAGGAAGATTTCATTCATAGGTAATAGTGCTACGTTATATGCATCTTCCTCTGACATGTCACAGGCGTAATCCTCTGCTAAATGGTACTTGAACTTGCCCCATAGTTCGCGTGGATCCGAGGAAGGCCTCAGATGCAGATGAAGGCGAATATTTGTTGCAATTGGGCAGGCATCTAAAAAGTAGCTACATCCTCGAGCGTTCTCTCACATTCTGCATCATCGACTAATAGTCCTAGTTCCTTTGCTGTCTCATGAAATGTAGTGCACTCTTTCCTATTGATATTTTTCATGTCCTTGAAGCTAGTGACCCCTCTTCTGTGTAGCAGCAATACGCGCAAGTAATATCTTTCCATGTCCTTTGGGCTGACATTATACATTCTTGAAATCAATTTATATTTGCCCTCCCTTATCTTCCACATGCCCTGGCTCTTTATAAAAGTATAATAATGTGAAATTTCTAGATATGTATATTGTCAAGCGATGTTTGATTTTTTGATTACTGGCTAACCTTTGGTTCATAGCAAGTGGTATCAGAGCATGGTTCCAATTTCTCTTGGAGCCTGTGTGTGTTTTTATTTGACTAAAATTAGTTCAACTACTCTATTAGAAGTAGTTTAATATTTCTATAAGCAAAGTTAAGAAGTTTAATTCTAAAAAATCAACTCAGAAAAAGGCATTATATCTCTAAAACCCTAGCCACTCTTGATGTAGAATCATTCATCTTTGGAGCCCTAACGCTGCCCTTACAGTTTTATGAAATTCGATGCCCTTAGGGTATTTCTGAAGAAATTCTTGATGCCTTTAGAGTGTATTTAAAACCATTAATTTCGAAAAAAGATCATGCCGTGATCTCTTCCTAGATTGTGACTGATTAAATCTGCATAAGTATCCGTATTTTATTTTTGCCATTACTTACTTTGGAATAAACCGTCTCAAGCCTTAGAACTTCCTATAATATTTCTCTCGGACGGCTGGAGTCTTCAGGTGCCGGGAGACGACTGGGGCAAAATCTGGAGGTGGATGTGGAATCCAATCTCGGTGTTGTTGTGGCAGATAGTGCACCGATCCCTGAGGGTGAATACGTGGGTTCACAGGATAAGTCCGAGGATCAGTGACTTGTGTCCAATGTGTGGTGCATGTACCGAGACTTTGGAATACTGTATGTTTCTCTGCGTAGAGGTTCAGCCCGCATGGCAGTGGGCTCAGCGCCTCTTTCACACCTCTCTCCGTTGTCAAGAAGTTCTCTTGGGAATGTATCAAGAGGGTGGTCCCGTAGCACGATCTTGCCTTCCATTTGTACAAGGCCTGGCTTCTGTGGCTCATATGGAAGCAGCGACGCATGAAGGTGTTCAGAAATGAAGAGCTGCCACTTGGTGCTCTGATCCCTCAGTTGAGGTACAAATTATACCTTTCTTACCTGGCGTCCCCTCGGAAAGAGCAGTTCAAGGCGGCTATCTGGGAAAGGATCCTCCTCATTGTAGACGGCAGTGGCAGGTTTGTTGTCTGAGTCGTGGTTAGGTGTGCGTGCAGTCTAGGTCCTCCCGTGAGCGTTTGCTCGGGCAGGAGCTTCCTTGTGTCGCTCTTCCTGTATTTTACTGCATATTAATAATAGTTAATTTGATCCTTCAAAAAAAAAAAAATTTTGCAATCTAATATATGAACCACAATAAACAAGAGAGGCAAGCTCCAAATTAGATAGAAAGCAAAGAAAACATCCCTTAAATTCTGCAATACCATCTTACGGCACAAAGGACAAAAATTCTACAATATCATCTTAAGGCCAAAGATCAATGTAGACACAAGGAAGCCTTCAAGATTAAACAACAAAGGGAGAGGCTCAAAAGCAGACACAAAAAGAATAGGTGGACTTATATACTCTAGTGACATCTCCCACTAGCCTCAAGAAACACATTTATCTGCTAATCTTGAAACGCAAATAAAACACACAAAACTTAATTCATCCCAAAAGCTATTATCACTCACTGCAACCTTATCTCATTTTTTTTACTCCCAACCATTGCAAAAAATAAACCCCAAACCATTAAATAATCCCCCAACCATTGAATTAAAAACTAATACATGGAAATCACGATTGAAAGACAGCGGCACAAATTTTGGACACCATGTACAGACAGCTCTGATATTAGAACGAAGAATAAGGATTACAGCCTTTATATTACAAGCACAAACAAGAAGCACACTTCACATTGATAACAGAACATCACGCTGCCGCTGACAGCATGTCGACCACAGCAAGTCTCTTGCCAACACAATATTTACAGACAGACAATATTTGCAAGACGACTCCATAGATGCTGAAGCCACCACAGGCCTTCAAGCCTGCATAGTCCCAGGATGCCTGGCCGCCATACGATCCAATGCATTGAGATGGCGCACAAGAATGCCCTTGAGCAGATTGACATGTCCCCGAAGAGATCGTCGCTGCCTCAATGAAATCTTGAGATCCTCCATCTCCAAACATTCCAAAGCATCCTGAATCTGCTGCAAACTATTGCGCAGACTGTCCTTCACATCTCTAATTCCGCTAAGAACTTCCTTTGACAACAATTCCACGTCCACATGAACATGGAAGCACTCTGACCCCTTTGCAACAGCACTATTTACATTGCAACTCTGCAAATCCTCCGCTGATTCGCCATCCAAATCACTGTCTATCTTTATGATCTCCCGAGGCAAACCATTCTGACCAACACCACCTACAGCCACTTCATTCACTACCACACCTACAAAACAGCAAAATTTACATGTCAACATGTGAGACAGAAACGTACAGGCATTACCTACTCCACATCAACACTCCTATCGCCCGAATGCAAAGGGATAAACTCTGGCCAAGGATCAACAAGGGTAGGAGCAGGGGCATCTATGGGCGCACTATCATCCTTGAAAGCTGCTAAGACAGCCTCATCGTCACTGCTGCCAACATCATTCCCAACATCATCCCAAATCCGTTTTCTCCTCCTCCCAACACGCTTTACAGGCACAACTCCAGGTGGCGTACCAAAGATCACTGAACGGACATCCTTAATGCAAGCAGACCCTGGATTTAACGTGAGCCTCCACGCTGCCTCAACTCGCTGCTGTGATATGAATGCACAGTTCATGGGCAGCACCCATGCACTGCTCAAAACAAATTTATGGGTCCTGAGCATTGCAGTCACAGCTTGCTCCAATGACGCACTAAGCTACCTTTTGCCATGGTATAAAACAAAATGGCAGGCCCTGGCCAAAAGATTACGGTTGTCCAAAGTGACACATGATTTGATCTCACCTGCACCGTACAATGCATACAGATCTTTTCCCCTAGCCATCTGCTCCGCGCTGACGTTCTTCACATGATGCCTGAAATGCATTTTACCAAGATCCTTTAAGCAATACCCAATCATACCTTCATAGCAGTGCAGTTTTGTATCTTTGAGGGCTTTGCGTAGAATCACTCCTCCGGCTGGCTTGTAAGTACTCCCACATTCACCATAGCCGGAGTGCTAAGATTGGTTGCTGCAACACGAAGAACACATTGGATATGAAGATGATCTAACTCAGACCCCCGTTCTTGGCTGACCACCCCAGATATGCATTCCTTGTCCAAGAAGCTACAAACTGAAACGTACAGTGCTTCCCATACATCCAGACTGCCCACACTCACTGTTACACTGATGTCAATAGAAGAAGGTTCATCCATAGCCTCACCACAACTCATTCTCGGCTTCTTATTTCCTCCTCCCCTGGCCACCACCTTCTTTGCCAACACAGGTTTCTTACCTCCGAAATTCTGTCTACCTGGCCCCTTGTCTTCAAACAAACGAAGACACTCCATAAACTGCCAACTCTTATCCCCAGCTGCATCCTTTCCACCTGCCTCCAACTGCTTCCCCTGCCTGTATCTGCCACAAGGGGCTCCGGCTGCTCCACAAATGTGCTCCCATGAAAATTAGAATTCTCAGAGAGCTTAAACCCTTCCCACAAAGCCCTGCATTCTGCAACGGCGCTACTTTCAGCAGGACGGCCCTCAGCATCCAGACTGCCCTTGCCCCTGCCCGATACCTCCCTGGCCAGCCTCCTCAAAAACACGACGACTGCAAGACTCAAATACCTGCAGGAGAGCCTGATTCCGCTGCCATAACTGAGAGAAGCTTGCAAAACAATGGACGGCTATGCACGTTTTAAACTACTCGAAAACCTTCTGGAACCAGGGCCATGTGAACTGCCACTGCTCTAACCATCAGCAAATCAAGCAAATCAATCGCCTGCAACCACATCCCGCAGGCCAGGAACTTCCAGATTGGAACAGGGACCATGCATGAATCCGGCCCCTGTCTCGCGAGAACGTAGAAAGGAAAATAACAAAAATAGGAAGAAGACGAACCATTGCAATAAAAGCCACTAAAAAAAAAAGACATTCACCCAATACAACCTTTGCCCAAAATCTTAGCAAAAGATCTAGAGCAAACCTTCTATAGACCCAAGATAAATCACACAAAAATTGGTCCATCCCAAAGCTATTATTTTTATAGACCACAGAAAGTCAGACTGAAACCTTGCTGCCACCCTTGTGAACTTGCTCGTCAAACTTAAAGCTTCATAATTAAGTGTGCAAACAACTAGTGATAGTTCATTTAGATAGCTGCCAAAGGACTGCGATCCAAAAACTCTGAGGCTTCATAATTAAGTGTGCAAACTTGATTGCATGCAACTACCTTCATTTAGATAGCTGCCAATGGACTTTGATCCAAAAACTATGTGCTTATACGATAGGCCACACAATTTAGAACATCTGTCAAAAAGCTAACTATTTTAAATGATAAATGGTGGTACTCCAATAATTCATAGAGCATACCAGCAGTTGAATAGATGACTCAAGACATTGTTCAATATAATTTCACGGGCAACATTGTTGCCATTTCAGTTAAGCTTGCAATTACTTTGTTTCAAGCTAAAATATGTGCAGAATAAATTGAATTCTGCTCATTCAAAAGCCGTTGCCTTAGGGCTTTGCCCTGTCCACCATCCCCTTCAACAATGCTATCACGTAATACTCATGGTTCTCATGGCAAAGAGTGTCAAGAACATACGGATAGCTTACAACATCAAATAGATATTTGAAACAAATCTGTAATATACAGGTGCCCCAACAGATCTGAACCCTTACAATTCCCAAACAAAGAACAAGCATATGCAGAGGTCAGCACATCAAATTGAACAATGCATAAATAAGAACACTATAGTCTCTGTATTCTAATCTCCAAATTCTGGCATCAGTTTTGTATGGTCTATTCTCCACATAATTAAGCTTCTTATGGCCTCCAATCCCACATCAATGAGATGATTTTCATCTTTTCTTGTGTAACAATATTAAACTTTCAAATCCCATTTCCAAATAAAGTATATCAAACCATACAAAAACCTGAAATCCTGAACCCTTCAAGACACATGTAGATTTAAGGTAAAAACAAGGTGGGATAAAAAAACATTAATCTTACATCTGTTGATGAATCGTCAGGGAAGTAATAAAGAGTATCTGGAATTCTAATTGGTTTCCAAAGACAGTTTGCCAGGTCATATTCAAGCAACAAAGTAATATGTTCTGTATCTTTCTCTGCCCCTGCTATGGCAATGAGAATGCTATCATGTTCGCCCAGTGCAACCTTTGGATACCATTTCTCAGGGAAGTAGTGCAGCATCCAATAGTATTTATTCTCCCGTTCAATTGCATCTGCCTTAAAAATCAACTCCTTCAATGCTGCTCTACCAAGTTCAGTAATCAATGTCCACTTCAACGTACCATTCAATATACTTCCACTCCAAAGTTCAATTTTTGGCTTCCTTTGGGCAAGGCCAACTAAAATCATTCTATCTTTACATTTGGAAACGAAACATGTGTAGTTCCCAACTTCATAATCAAAATTTGGATAGTCAAAATTCACCCAACTAAGACGATCTTGCGCAAAATCATAAATCGCAACTTTCTCTTCCTCGCCATCGGATCTGAAAAAAATGTGAGAAGTGCCGATAAGTTCATTATGGGGAACACCACTAGAGTCCACTGTCCCTCCCTTCCTCCACAGATTCTCCCTTGAATCATATACCTCTGCATAATCTGATGTTGGTCCTAATGCCAAGATCATATAAGCACCTGACGACTTATCTACAATCATGTCTGTTGGAACCAAATCTTCGGAAGGGCTAGGTATAGTCTTCCATGAATTAATTAATGGATTCCCAACCTCATATGTAAGATTTTCTTCTTGCATTCTAGACATGCAGACAAAACCTCCATCATTAGCAAAGACTAGCCCAGGTCTTTGCAAACTTCGAAGTGTGGTTCGGTTTTAGAGACATGAAAATATTCAATACTAACACATGGCTCCTCTCCAATTTCACATTCGGAAAGCACAATATACATTTTTCTTGGGGACAAAGCACGGAATGAAGCTCCTTAAAATACTGAGAAAATAAAATTGTGTCTCTCCAGTTTTTGCATACTGAAGAAAACCTAACAAGATCCCTGACCTGTAGAAACGCTAAAATACGAATTCCAACATCCGCCGGAAGCGAGTCCCATTTGATCGTTCCAGAAGCATGCTTTGTAGATCCTCTTAAGCGTTTGTAAATCTGCCATTTTGTAGGCTTAGGTTTTTTTCTGTCGTTCTGGCGCATTTTCGCCCGACGAGGAACTCGAATTCTCTCTCTTTTTCTTTGAATAAAATCGTATACTTACTGAATAAGCACTGTGTGTGCGTATTTACCTAAAGGTGTTATTTGTTGTAATTTTCCATTATTGAACTCCCATTAATATTTTTCTACGCTTATTTTGATGGACTAGGAGTTCGACTAGGTGGCATATTCTTGAAAACTAGGAGTTCGACTAGGTGGCATATTCTTGAAATACACAACGGAAGGACAATTAGCGCCTAGGTTATCGGGACTATAGTGGGAACTGGTAAAAGGGGAGCAAGGCATTGAGTTGAAAAGTAGCTTGGTGTTGAGAAAATTTAGAGAAGTTGAAAGCTAGTAATTTTTCCTAGATCTTAAGTCGATAGAACTGCGACTTCTTTGTTTCTATCGAAGGAATGTGTAAAAGAAATGAAGACAACGAGAATGATTTAGGACTTAAAATTTGGTGGCACAATGCATCATTTTGTAGAAAATGTAGAAAGTTGTAGGTCCATCTAACTGTTACCTTCTTACTTCTAATAAAGGAATCTGTAAAAGGAAAGAAGACAATAGGGTCGTGTTTTTGGGTTGGCATGCATTTAGTGGTGCAATGTGTCAGCGTCTATACTGCAAAATGGAATAGGGTACCTCCATTTCGCACTATCGGTTCTCCAGTTCCATTCTTGGATTCTTAAGTCGCAGAGAAGTTCCTCAAGCAAAAGTAGATCTGAACAAACACAGGAAGCCAGTTTGAGCAAGCACAAATCTGTGCAAATGCAGGAAACGTAGATCCAAGCAAACGTAGAAAGCCAGTTGGAGCAAAGATGTATATTTCGAGTAAGATCTCACTCTTCTTCAGCAGTTCTTTAGCAAATACCAACTCAAAATCTATAGAAATAGCGACAGGAATTTATAGAAATCCAAAACCGAGCTAAAATCGCCCTCCTATTTCTATTTTGTAGGGAATTGGTGTTTGGTCCACCATTCCTCCACTCCAAAAGACCCGCTCTCGACTATCGCTAGTCGCAGAGACACCATTCCCCTATACAATGCACCAATTTTTGCGCATTCCGACTGGTTTTGTTAAGTCCTAACTACTAAGTCCTTTATGCCTAATGTTTATGATTCCACATTGTCTTTATCGAAATATTTGGTCACATCTTGCTAAACCGTCAATTAATGAAAAGCACATGGAAGTAATGCATGGGTTCTTCTCCTACTCAAATCAGATGGGCCCCTCCCCCACTACATAGTGCTATGAGCCCTCTGTCCCACGCCTGAGAGGTTGGTCTACACTGCACAAAGGGTCTCAAGTTCTATGGAAGAATGGCTAGATCGGAATGGAGAGGGAAACTAATGGTGGTTTGATTTATATAGTTTCTCATTAACACCTTCTTGCATATCGTTGGTATTGCACTTTAAGAAGCAACAAATGGTAGGTGAATATCTAAAGTTTGTTGCACTTCGTTCGAACGAGTAAAGAAGATAAATTTGGCAGATTTTGCGACATCTAATTTAACCTTGATATGTTGAGTTTCACTTAGCGGAATCATAAGTTATAGTATGAATAAGTTGCTGATGCAACAGAGGGTTGCCCTCTAAGCTATTCTCCTGTCCAGCTATTTTTTAACTCAATATATGTTTATAATCAACAATGATTGTTTGGCCTTTAAACTATTCTCGTGTCCAGTTATTCTAACTAAAAATATGTTTATTATCAGCAAGGGCCTCCAGCCTTTCAGTTTCGTATGCTTTCAATTGTTCCATCTCCACTAACGGTACAACTCTGAAGAAACCTCTTATAAGTCTGAGGCTGATCGAACTTCTTCACAAGAGATCAAATATAGGAAAAACCACAGGTTAGACAAAACCCTATACAAAATAAGGAAAAACTGTGTCAATGGACTTTCTTTGCAAATTGCTCTTGCAAACTAAGTAGGCAAGAAATAAAAACCCATCAATCTTTATAAGCAGGTTAATCTCCGGCATTGGTCGTTGCACAGTAAAGGAGTAAAAGGGTTCAAGTCTACCACATGCGGTCCGCATTAATTTGGTTCCATTTCATAAAACCATCTAAACTACTCATTTCCCTATAGTGCTAACTGCAGTATGAATCACAGACAAAGCAAAAACCAATAGTCAACTTAACATGGAACAAGCAATGCTCTTTCTTTTAATATATGGAGTCGTCCAAGGAAAAACTAAGAACAGAGCACAAGGCGGCACAAGGAAAGGAAAAACAAAAAGACATGCAATCTCAGAGTTCATTCTGAGGTGCCATTTTGGAAAGAAAATGCGCATTTAACATCTTTCTTTTTTCTACTATTTCTCGCCCTCTATTTGGCATGCCTCCCTTCCAAAACATTCATCTATACCATTGATACCGTATATTCATATCATATTCCTGAAACACCACAAGCTCGCCTAGGGTTTGCCCTTCGGACAATCCAAAAAGCTTATTTCAATGAATTGAAAACCATCATCCAATTAAATTGGGATTATGTCAACTCCAAAATCGCGCCAACCTATTGTCATTTCGTAATGAAGAATTGGTTTTTTACCTAGTTATTTGTAATCATGAAATCTCATTTATGTTGCATTTTTGTAGGGTAATTTTTATTTCACTTCAGATATTATAGAAAAAAGACACAAACTTCCTAGAATTAATAACGTTGTATCGTAGGGTGATAGGCCAAAAATATATCAATGTAACAAGTAAATTTAGGAAAATATACAGCAACAGAAATATGTCAAATCCAAAACCAATAATGTCAATAATGGAGGTTTTGATAGTAAATACAAATTTTTACTTCACCAAAAATACACTAAAAAACTTAGTTTAATTTGGGGAACATTTAATCAAAGGTGGTCTTGTTTTTCACCTCATGACCACACGATCTTTGGGGTATAACCATCTTCAAATTTTCAGCCATTGCGATGAATTATAGATGCCGACGCACCAAGGACGAGCTTGTTGCATCGAATTTCCATTACATCCAGTCGAAATTAGCTCTGAGTCTGGCTCCATTGATAGGCCTTTAAAGCGGCCTAGGATGGACCAAACTAAGATTGACACTCAAAATTCCCCACTTTGTTTATAAGCATGAACAATAGGATGAGGGAAAAACTTGTTGAAAGTTGATGACTGCACAGCTTAGCCAATTGCTTAGATTTTCTAAGCTATCCTTAGAGTTTCCTTAGAAAAAGCCCTCGTGACTTATCTGATTTTGATGATTCACGTACCTCTTGTTCAAACTTGTCATCAAGTTCCTCTAATTCTCTACATGATCCAAACAACTAAAACCTGGTTATGAAACAAAACAAATTATGCAAAACATGTATTAGTCAACATAATATTGCAAATAGAATCTGGTTATTAGTCAACATAATATTGCAAATAGAATCTGGTTATAGAACAAACAAATCACCCCACGCGTGTATTAGCTAGCATAATATTGTAGATAGAACCTGGTTATAGAATAAACAATTCACGCCAAGCGTGTATTGGCTAACATAATTCAGGCCATGTGTGTATTAGACAATATAATATTCTAGAGGACATTTGGTTATATAGAACAAAACAAATCACGCCAAGCGTGTATTGGCCAGCATAATCATATTGTAGATATGAACTTGGGAATGTTTCTATAGAAGACAGAAGAGAAAATCTAGTATTAAAAAAGGAAGGGGGGGAGGGGGATAATGGGAGTTCCAGGCAGAGAGTCTTGCCTTGCCACTGTGATGAAGGAGTAGCCATCATGAATCTTTCAGCTCTTTTGTTGCATCAATACATTGCAGGTTCATGTCATATGTAACAGCAAAAGCTGGCATGTTGTTTCCTTTTTCTAGCCAGCAGCAACATGTGTTCTCTCAACATATTATTCTTATGGAATACGGCCACGACGAAAACAAAAACTATGCGACTATCTGCACAGCTCCTTAGGTTCCACGCTGCCAAGGATGTCGCCACTGCCGCATCTGATTTCTATGGCAGCAAATTACTCAAAAATAATTGCAAAGCATGTGCCAACAAATCACGCTTAGCGTGTTTTTTATTTCCTCTTAAGCATAAACACAAGCTTATATACATGAAATTTTATGCTACAGATTTGAAATTACCTTGAACTTCAAGTGTCGGAATCAGAACAGCAAATACAGGACAGCGAACCTAACATGGAGCAAACAATCAGATCATCATAGACATGACGGATTGCCAACAATGGAGTTGTCTAGGAGTCCATTTGCTCAGACCCATTGGCTCAAACCAAAGCATTTGCAGACCCATTGGCTCAGAACACAAGCATTTGCACAGAACCATTTGCCACCAATGCGCTCAAAGCTTTTGCACATGCCGGTTTGCATCATACCGATTTGCTAAAAGCTCAAACATTAGATGGATTTTCTCTGTAGACGAGCAGACGAGTATGCGTTCAAAGATGCCTACACTTGAAGGGCAACAGAACATCTATTATTTTTAAAATGGGCAGATTGGAAAGAGCTTACCTTTGCCGGATCAGATAGGCATAGAGATTAGAATGAAAGCCTTGAATCAGCAAAAGGGCCGATCTAGAAAAAAACCTCCAGAACAGAGATAAAACTGTATCTTTAATTTGCTACAGACTGGATAACGAATTTGCTGCAGACTGGGGATGCTGTTCTGTTGTCTCCGTCCGATCAATCTTGCCACATGCGCATTCTAATGTTAGGAAAAATAAGAGTTTCTTACGGTGATTGCTCTTACTTCCATTCCAGCGATTCAACGATCCATTTCGATGATTCAACAGGCTTTGCTTTCCATTCTGAAGGTTTTTCCCAGATTCAACCCCTTTTTATCTGGATTCATGTCGCAGAACAACAACTAACACTGTTTTTATTGTATACGAAATGGCCGTCTGAAAATCTGGAATCAGCAACTGTGGCGCGTCTGCCCACCCAACAATACGATTGATTACAAATCCAAGGAGCATTGTTGATGGCGAATCCAAGTATCAAATCTGCAAAATGAAAGGATGCAAGAGAACGCCATGGATCGAGCAAAAAGATACTAGAGAAAGCACAACAAGAAGCACAAAATGTGTTTTATAGGTTTGAATTTTATGCATTTTGGACACGTTTCATGAATTTGAATTGCGTGCACTTTTGAACCTTCAGGTGGCCGAATCTAAACGATAGCGCCCAAATACAGGGCAGAAAGACTTGAACCAGGGATTGACTTGAACGGTATGTAGAATCACTCATTGGATCAGTTGAATCTAAATTTTTTTCCTTGGAATAAACTTGGTAGAGCAAAAGGGCTGGCGATGCAGAAATACAGAATAGGCAGGTGCCGTAACATAAACCTGCTTCGAAGGACCTGCTTCGAACCTGCATCGGAACCTGCATCGAACTGCATCGAAGGACCTGCCGTAACATGAACCTGCTTCGAACCTGCATCGGATGAATAGAAGGCCTATCTGATGCAAAATGAGGCATAACAATCCAAGTCCTTGTACATCGAATCATATTCTTGATCAACCCAAAACCCTTGATGCAGCCAATGACACTGCAGAAAGCATGCTAGGCAATGCCATGAAGAGAGCAGCTATATCAAGTGGGCACAAATAAATTTGTTTCTTTTCAGAAAATAGGAAGGGTTCTTGGCTGAGACAAAGCAAAGGGCTCCAATTCCATATCTTACGTAAGGTAAGATTTCTTTTGTTAATTTTATTCTTCAATAGCTTAATGCATGCTTGGTGCTGAAGTTGTGCTGCTTACTAAGGCGGTGACATTGCAATCGCATGGCTTCTCTTCTTGATTTTTTTAAAGAATCTCTCTAATTTCTTTAAGCTTCTTCTGCCTAGGAGTTTTAGCCACTTTAGTTGAGCCATAAAAGCCACGCCAAGCGCGTACTATTTGTTTCCTATTTTTTAGCTTATTTTATGGTAACAAACTAGTGTTTGTTTGGACTTGTTTTCTTGGAGATGTCGTGGCCTGATCATAGCCATTGAAAATTCTAATACCCAAGAATCTAGACTGTTGAGATCGAAGGTAGAATAAACTAAATAACTTTGTTAATGTCTTATCCACCTTATCTAAGCTATTGTACCAAAAAGCACGTTCAAAATTTCTAAAGCATTTTTGGGATAACATCTATTCTTCTATCTATCTTTCTTAATAAGTCCTGTGCAGCTTTTTCCTTTTATCTTATGTAGAAAATGTTAGTGCTATCTTTATTAAGACTTCTTGCATTTTAAAATCAATGTAGTAGCGTGATTTAGTTGGGTGGGAAATCTTATATATCCACTTGTTGTGAGTCTCTCTTACATGGATTTTGAATGACTAATATTCATTCTTTGAATATTGTAGCTCTGAGTTAAGAAGATATGCTAAGAAAGTTTTTACTTTGGACAACTGGAGAAAGCTGAAGAAAGTGCATCTATTGGGTGGATTAATTTAACTTAGGATGAAGGCTCTTGGGTTAGAAGTCTTAGGAGCAAAATTATAATTTTAAGGTGTATATTTTCTAAAAGTTGTGTCTATATTGTTCTTGCAAAATAAGAAAATAATAGCAATGTGCGCATAAAGTTGTTTCCATCTTTAAACGATATCATGCTATATTGTAAAATATAGTCAATTCTCTAAGTAATACAATATTACATTTTTGTACTTTCAGCATAAGATTTTTGAATTTGAATATGTTACTAAAAACCTGCAATATAAAATTCTTCCCAAAATTAAGACATAATCCCAATTTAATTGAATGATGGTTTGAAATTCTTTTGTCAAATAATAAAGGGTATCAAGTTCAGCATTGTACAAAACCTTAGTAATTCACAATGCAACTTCATAAACATGTGTTGAACAGAGATTGGGGCCATGTGCAACACAGTCTTTGAATATGTTAAGCTTGGATGATATAGCTCTAAACATACTCCGAAGACATAGTGGTGGAAGCAATCCGAGGGCTTGGATAGGTCGAAAAGCATGCTACGTAATTTAGTTGTGCTTGTAGAAAGAAGGAAAAAATAAAAAAATATCGTACATAAATATACTGTTATAGGAGATTTGGATAAATGATTTAATGGATGGCATCTACTCAATATAGATACATTCGTAATGATGAGCTTTTAAACATGTCAAGCTTGGATGACATAGCTCTAAACATACTCCTAAGACATATTGCTAGAAGCAATCCGAGGGCCTGGGTATATCCAAATGCATGCTACCATAATTTAGTTCTGCTTGTAGAAAGAAGGAAAAAATAAATGTATTGTATGTAATCGGTGCCATGTGGTAAAACATATTATCTATCTGTATAGAGAGATGGAAACAGGGCATGCGAGGAGCCCTGTTTCCATCTCAGGAATGTCAAGTAAATTGACATTACTGTAACATAAATGTAAGGTGTTAAAAATTCTAACTTATCTTCCAATGGTGTGCTGCCACGTATACTACATTCTTTTAGGGAATGTTTGGCTCTATTGTTGGTATTTTGGTATTGTTGTCCTGTCCCCGTCTTGTCCCTATTCCCCAACCCCATTCTCATCCCATCCCATACCATACCATACCATACCATACCATACCATACCATACCATACCATACCATCTCATCGAATCAGTACAAGCTTCTAGAGGCAAGAATAGATAAGCAAAAGGATTAGAAAAAGTACAAGTAGTTGTACATCAAAAGCAGAAGAAATTGAACAGCCTTAAGGTAGAGTTGTATAGGGGAATGGCCTGGAGGGCCATTTTCTGGGCTTGGAAAAGGACCCGACGCCAAGCCCAGAAAATGGCCCTCCGTGCCATTCGGCCAACGGAAATCCAGGGCTTCGTGGTCCGGCAGATGCAATCTCGAAGTTCTTGGTCGAAAGCATATTCTTCCGAGGCTGCCACCCTACAAAGATGCACTTCAGAGTCTTGCGAGGAGATCTACAACTATATTCGCAAAGGTCGTAGACAGGCAAGATTGCTAAATGAAAATGCTCTGTCGGGAAGAGGTCGCCATGGATACGATGTTAAACAAGGGGCTGACCGCAAGTTTACTGGCAACGACCAGCTTGGGCGATCATCAAAGATATCCGGGATATCCAAGATATAGGGATATGTCAAGATATACTTGGATATGCCATAAACCCACATAAATGAGGGTTTGCCCCCTAGGGGCAACCCAAAATGGACCAAATTTTGGGAGGAAAATCAATAAGATAATAATAATAGGGCAAGGTGGAAAATAAAAAAGGTAGAAAATGAAAAGAAATGGAAAATAAAAAGGTGCACCACTTCATTTAAGAATAAAGTAATACAATGCTTCAAGGAACTTTCACATGGGGGAAGAGGTGTCTTACCTCTCTTCCCAGGGCCTGCCACTACCTTTTCTCCATGAAAATCCAAGAGGCTCAAAGAAGAACAAGTCCCGGCGAGGTATTTATAATTGTTTACATCAATCTCGGCCATCCACTCGTCATGAACCTGGCCCTTCATTTTTACACCTCATCAATCTTCTCCATTTTGCCGCCTTCTTTCTTTAAAAACTTTTGTCTTCTTTAACAATAAGCACAATTTAATCAAGGTCTTTAAATTATAACAACAAATAAAAAGGGAGGGATCTGGACCCTTGGTCTTCCCCTACCCCCCAAAATCTTTAGTGTGCAATTCTTCTATGTTGAACTGGATTTGGCAAAAATTCAGTCAACAACCTCCACCGCCCACAACGTAGGAAGACGCGGTTGTAGTGGCACATGCAGTGAAACGACAGTCGAAGCTACAGTGTAAGAAGAGGGAACTGGAAAAAGAAGTTGAAGAAGAAACACTTGAAGATCCAATATCTACAGACATGCTAGTAGATCAGGACTGAACATGTGATAATGCTACTAAGGGATTAAGTTGCACAGATACATTTTTCCCTTTCCCGTCAGAGCCTGATCCATGAGCAATATTAGCAACTATAGTTGAACCTTAATAGGCCGGCCTATGAGCATCCAAGAGACCCATCTGTGGCAAACCACCACAAAATCCTTATCAGCATTATGTATTGACATGTCTGGTTTACCTGTGGTGCATTTTGAAGGGCTACGACTGGATCTTGTCATCTCCACCAAAAGAGGCTGAAGTGATCAGACCCTAATCCACCTACAATTTGACAAATTTCTTGGGCAATATTGATACCACTGAAAAGCCCTCACCATGAAGCCCAAGCACACCTAAAAGTGACATTATTTGTAAGAGTTATGGCCAAAAGAATGTTGCAGCCAAATCCTAGCACCAAAGAGGACTGGAATTCTCGGACCTTTTTGTTTTTTGTTTTTGAAGAACTGTGTCATCAATATATTAAAAGAATGGTAATGTTACAAAGCAAGTGAGGAGGAAGGAGAACTGCCCCAAAGAGGCAGCGATACCTCGACACTCCACAACAAACTCACAGAAAAACTACAACTCTACTGCTGTACAAACCGACTATCACCATCTACAACACCCAAGAAGTCCCGCCAAATGGCAAACTTCCGCTCTACTAATCCCGGGAACACCAGAAAGCTTTGAAATAGCTTGTACCTGAGTCGAGTAATCAGAGAGGCTGCAGGCTGCTGAATCCCCTGAAAGATCCACAACCGCCGCCGCTTCCAAATCAGCCACACCAACCAAGCCACGCACAGATGCAAGGCTTGCTGCCGCAAGAGCGGCCAAGCACTAGGATACACATGAAGCAGCAACTGCTGGCTAGTCAGTCTCACTTGAAACAGAGCCCTAACCCAATCCCAGGCAGCCTGCAAGTGAGGGCATAAAACCAGACAATGCTCCACAGTCTCACGATGAAGGCCACAACAAGGGCAGAGAGGGCTCACACCCGGCCTAAACTTACTCACAAGGGCATTCACCCTGATACAGCGGTGCACCACTTGCCACAGAAGCACCCTAACCTTCGGTGGGGGAAGTGAGCTCCATGTCCACGTCCAAACCGAGCGCCATCGAGAACCCGGAAGCTGCAGAGACCACTTGCCTGAAGGGGGCAGTGTGTCATGAATAGCCAGCACTTGGTAGCAAGACCGCACAAAACAAGAAGACACAACATCCGGATGAACCTTCCTAACCTGCACCACCACATCATCCTGAGGGACTATAGGTATGTGGAGCCGAATACTCCCCGCCACTTGTTCCCAGATAGCCCGGTCATTGCCCCTCAGGCGAAAGCGAGCTCGAAAGAACTCCCACGAAGCTAGCTGACCACCCCAATACCAATCCTCCAAGGTGAGCACAGCAGCTCGCCTCCAACGGGCCTGCGTATGGAAATATGAGTCAACTAGATGTTTAGAACTTAAAAGCAAACTTCACTTAACTTTTCACATAAAGCACTTAAAGCACTTAGTTGAATTAGGCATGAATTTCCACAAGAAATTCAAGGATGCAAGAGAGCCACAATATGGTCCCTAATCCCTTGCACTAAATAGTAATTCAACCTTCAGCTTAAAATCATAGTCATTAATACTTCAATCTACTGTAGCTATGAATCAACAATGAACTCTAATGACTTTAAAACTTCTTCAGTGCGTTCGATCTACAGCCGGGGGGGGGTTCTTCAACATCAATGCATCCGATTATATATTGTGCTCTGTCGGTTTAGCTTAGATAGAAGTTCTATCTTTAGATCTCGGTGGTCTTGAGATATCCCACAGGCATTATGCATTAAATCCGGCACCTTCGAATTATCCCACAGACGTTAACCGTGAAATTGGCCCAAAACCATTGAACCATTAAATCACTTGTAAAAATATTAAACTCCCTTGCAATATTATTTCGTGCTCCTAGTTTCTTCAAACCATCTTAACCACATTAGCTTAATATGTTCTTATACTGGCTTTGGCTGCAATCTCTGTGTTTAACTGCAAGTAGAAAGATTCACATGACCACTGATTTCTAACATTCCCCCTTCATGTAATCTTTCATGTTATTGTATTGTACTGCATCTCTTAACTCCTGAAATCTCCCAAGTGATAAAGCTTTTGTCAGCAGGTCTGCTAACTGATTGACTGTGCTAACATAAGTAAGATGTACCATATTTTTTTCTACCATCTCTCTAATGAAATGAACTTCCATCTCTATATTTTACATCTTTCATGCAGTACAGGATTTTTAGATATAGCTATACAACTTGTGCTGTCACAAAATATGACTGTAGGTTCTGTTTGTTCTACTCCAAGTTCAGCAAGTAATCTTCTTTCCCAAACAACCTCTTTAGCCAATAAGGTTGCAGCATTGTACTCTGCTTCTGCACTGGAGAGGGCTATGCAACTCTGCTTCTTGCATTTCCAGGCTATAGGTGCACCTCCCAATAGAATAACATACCCTGATGTTGATTTTCTCTGATCTAAGTCACCTGCCCAATCAGAATCACAATATGCCTTTAATTTTAAGTCATCAGAGTTGTACATAATACCAATATCTAGAGTTCCTTTAGGATATCTCAAGATACGTTTGGCAGCTGTCCAATGTTCCAAACCAGGGTTATTGTTGTACCTACTCAGTATATTCACTCCAAAGGCTATATCTGGTCTTTTGCAATTTGCTAAATAGGCCAAACATCCAATTAATGACCTATAAGGTTTGTTCTCCATTTGTCTTTTTTCCTTTTCTGTTTTTGGACACATATGAGCTGAGATTCTGTGCCCTGGTACTAATGGAGTCTGTGCTGCATTACAATCACTCATATTGAACTTTTTCAACATATTCATAATATGAGTTTGCTGGCTCAATGTCAACATCTTACTTTTCCTATCCCTGTAAACCTCAATGCCAAGAAACCTCTTAAGTTCACCCAAATCTGTCATTTGGAACCGTTTGTTTAGCATTTGCTTGCAATGAGACAGAATGTCATTGTCATTTGCAATCATGATATTATCATCAACGTATAGAGCTATAATGCACCAGAATTTTCCATTATTGTACCTGTATAAGTTTCCATCACATTTTAATTTTTCAAAGCCTTGCTCTAAGAGGTAATTATCCATGCATTTATACCACTCACGTGGTGCTTGCCTTAGTCCATAAAGAGCCCTGTTTAGTTTCAGATTTTCCTTCTTTTTCCTCAAACCACGGTGGGGCTTTAGATAGATTTCTTCCTCAAGTTTAGCATTAAAAATCACGGTGCTCACATCCATGTGATGAATTTCTAAATCACATGAATTTGCAATGGCCAGCAACATTCTCAGACTATTAATTTTGACCAATGGTGAAAATGTTTCATCAAAATCTAAGCCTTTCTTTTGAGTGAATCCCTGTGCTACAAGCCTTGCTTTGAATTTTTTAGTTTTCCCATCAATGCCTGGCTTTATTCTAAAAACCCATTTACTGCCAACAACATTTTTAGCTAGTGGCTTATCAACCACAAGTTATAAGTGTATGCGTTCTTTTGAAAGATTGCATCTCCTCCTCCATAGCTTTCCTCCAATTTTTACGCATCATTACTTCGGTAGCCTCTTCAAAGTTATTAGGCAATTTTTCGGTCTCTAATACTAGAATATCAAATACAGAGTGAATTTCACCTTTACCATCATGATGTCTTTTACTTCTACATTTTACGTCCTACCATGCGGTTCCAATTTGAGTTTGCTCTCATCGGCTAAGATTTGAGCTTCAAATCCTTCGATTTTTCTCTTTGGCTTGTCTTCATGCCGGGTGTGGTACGTGGTTACGCCATCTCGGGTTGACTATTGGTACATCCTCTGCATGTTCAAATTTGAGAGACTTCCCTCATCGATATTTCAGTTTTGTCCTCATCTTCACTTTCACTATCATTGTCAAAAGCATCTTTTGTATCCCGCACTTCAATTTATTTTTGGGCAACATGCTCAACTTTTTCTTCTAGATCAATATTACCTTGATCATCATTCAAAATATCATCATTAACATTTGGAATTGCTCGATAGAACTTATTCTCATTAAATACTACATCTCTACTAATCAGAATTTTTCTATGAGCAGGATCATATAATCTATATGCTTTTGAATGCATATCATAGCCTACTAAGTATGCAATACATGCTCGATTATCAAGTTTTTTGATTTCTTGGGAACATGAACAAATGCCAAACAACCAAATGATCTTAAATTTTCATAACTAGGAATCTTTCCTGACCACAGCATGTTAGGTACTGTACTTTTTGTACTTACAGAAGGTAATATGTTTTGAATGTGCTGTTTTGAGTGCTTCACTCCATAGGAAATTTGGCAAACCTGAGTATTTGAGCATAGAACGAACAGCATTTAGCAAAGTCCTATTTTTCCTTTCAGCCACACCATTTTGTTGTGGAGAGAATCTGCATGTCAACTATCTTTTAATACCACGGTTAGCACAATACCATTTAAATTCTTTTGACAAGTATTCTCCTCCTCTATCTGATCTTATGCACTTAACTTTTCTTTCTGTTTCCAGTTCTACCTCAGCTATAAATAATTTCAAAGCTTCAAAAGCTTGATCTTTTGTTTTCAACAAATAACACTTTGTTCTCCTGCTAAAGTCATCTATGAAGGTCATAAAGTATCTGTGTCCTTCAATGCCTGTGGTTGACAACCTGCACATAGTCCTTTTTCTTCATCTATTTTTGCAGTTATGAACTTGTTTTTAATGAGCAGATCAATATTTGATGAATTAGTGTGACATAATCTATGATGCCAAGTTGTCTTTGAAGGATGTTGAACCAGATTTATAGACAACATATGATCTTTGTCAAATCCAAATAAATTGCCTACTCTCCTTCCAATGAACTTCAAAATATTATTCAGAAATATTTTGCATTCAAGTTTTTCAAAAACAACTTTGTAGCCAAGATCTACAAGCTGACAAACTGAGATTAAATTTCTCACAAGCTTACAAAAACAACTTTGTAGCCAAGATCTACAAGCTGACAAACTGAGATTAAATTTCTCACAAGCTTAGGAACACATAAAACGTCTTTTAGCATCACACTCTTTCCATTCAAGTCAAACAATTCTAGTATTCCAGAATCTCTAATTTTTTGTACACCACCATCTCCAAGTTGAACATGACCATGCTCTTGTTTACACTCTTTTAAAATCTTCAGGTCATGCACTCTTTGATTTTCGCGCTCCTGAATCTATCCGCGAGAAATTTGTTATCATACTTGTTAAAATTCTGAGAAACATTAAGCATATGTTTTACCTCAATGTCATCAGCTTCTTCATTTGATTCCTCCACTATATTTACACTAGCACTTCCTTTGAACCGTCCTCTTCCTCTTTTAGAGTCCACTTGTGTTCTCCCTCGACCTCTTCCTCTTCCTCCAATACCCTTTGGGCTTGGACAATTTGCTGAAATATGGCCTTTACCATCACAGTTAAAACATTTGAATTGTTTACCTTCACTTACATTTGGACATTCATTTTTCAGATGCCCATATTGATTACAAGAATAGCAGGGTCCAATTCTACTGGTTCCTCCTCCTTTTTTCTGCTTTCTTGCAAACAAAACTTCTGGAGTTTGATCATCATCTTGCAGGCCTTTTTTTGCTCAAATTTATTCTAATTATCCTCAAAGCATGCTCTTTTGATGTGGCAATATTCCTTACTAGTGTTGCAAGCTGAGTATTGTGAGAAACAGCTCTAGATAATGCCAAGATTTGATATTGCTCACTTAGAACATTCCCAGCTCCTTCAAGATCTGCCACAATTGAATCAAACTTCTCCAAAAAATCTGTTAGCTCATCTTTTTCAAACAATTTAAGTTTCCTTAGTTGTTTTTCCAACAAATCTATTTGAGATGAGCTTTTTACCTCATACTGACTTACAAGATACTGCCACATCTCATGTGGCTTCATTCCCCTTAACCTCAGCTTCAAAGCAGTTCCTACCTTGCTTAGAATTATCTGCTGAGCTTCCATAATTTTATTGTCATCTGTTCTTTGGAACCGGGAGTCAAGTTTGCTCCCCGAACTTTGTGAGTCTCCAGTTTCTCCTCCTGGATTGCTAGAGCTGGCTCCTGGACTTGCACTTCCAGAACTTGCTGAAACAGTGACCTGACCACCACCTACAAGGTGCCACAAGTGTTCAAACTCTAGCACAGACTTAATAGACTCCTTCCAGACTTGGAATCCAGTGTCCCCCTTAAATACTTCAATTTGATTCAACAAATTTGCTGCAAATCTAGTTGACATTATGACTTAAGCCAACCTGGCTCTGATACCAATGATGGAAATATGAGTCAACTAGATGTTTAGAACTTAAAAGCAAACTTCACTTAACTTTTCACATAAAGCACTTAAAGCACTTAGTTGAATTAGGCATGAATTTCCACAAGAAATTCAAGGATGCAAGAGAGCCACAATATGGTCCCTAATCCCTTGCACTAAATAGTAATTCAACCTTCAGCTTAAAATCATAGTCATTAATACTTCAATCTACTGTAGCTATGAATCAACAATGAACTCTAATGACTTTAAAACTTCTTCAGTGCGTTCGATCTACAGCCGAGGGGGGTTCTTCAACATCAATGCATCCGATTATATATTGTGCTCCGTCGGTTTAGCTTAGATAGAAGTTCTATCTTTAGATCTCGGTGGTCTTGAGATATCCCACAGGCATTATGCATTAAATCCGGCACCTTCGAATTATCCCACAGACGTTAACCGTGAAATTGGCCCAAAACCATTGAACCATTAAATCACTTGTAAAAATATTAAACTCCCTTGCAATATTATTTCGTGCTCCTAGTTTCTTCAAACCATCTTAACCACATTAGCTTAATATGTTCTTATACTGGCTTTGGCTGCAATCTCTGTGTTTAACTGCAAGTAGAAAGTTTCACATGACCACTGATTTCTAACAGTCCGAGCATGCACGGTGGCAGCCAAGGGCAAGTGCGCAGGGGGTAGAGGAACCCACAAGAAAAGAGAAGAGTGGTGATAAACTGAGGCATAATCTAGCTGGAAGAGCACACGCACATGATCCCAAGCCCGCAACACCCCCGAGAGAAAAGGGAATGCATGTGGGAAAGGCCGGAGACCATACAACAGTGCCCAGGGCAACTCCACATGCACAGACGGCTTCCCAAATGCCACACAATGGCGAAGAGACTGCAACAACAGTGCCGCACCAGGAGAAGATGCTCCATCCTGCAGAATGCTCCAAACAAACTTGGAGACCAACACCTTACTATGCAGTGCCAAATCCAGAATGGCCAAGCCCCCATCCTCCCGGGGGCGGAGACACTTCCACCAAGCCACTTTAACAACCGCCCCTTCATCATCCCCGCCCCACACAAAATTTCGAACAATCTTATCCAAAGCCTGTATCTTACCCTCAGGAGCTAACATCGCAGATGCTGTATACACATGAGTGCTACAAAGTACTGACTTGGCAATAGTGATCCTACCTGCCATGGACAACTTGCTACCCTTCCACCAATTCTCTGCACCAAATTGACAGAATCAGCACCTAGTGCCTCAATTGATTATGTATCCTCTCCAGTTTGAATGTGATTACTAACAAGGCCAAAGGTACATATAAAGAGGAGCTAAATACAAGCTAACCCCAACAAGTGAATGCAAAAATTCTTAAATCCAACGGACACCCCAAAATTCATACAACCTTCTCTATTCTATGCCACCATTTATGCTCAATGTCCCACCTCTATTACTGTTTAGAGAAACAAATAAAAGGCATGCTACCCAACTGGAAGATCAAGAGAAAACAGCAACAAGAAATCATTAATTCTAAAGGGTGCCATGAAAGGAATATCAGATGGAAAAAAGACTTGCTTGAACAAGGAAATTCACGATTGAAAAGAGAAACTCAACTACTGGTTGAAAACATGGAGCAAACTGACACCTTTAGACTATGCGAAGGGTTGGACAAGAGAGGAAGCAAAGAAAACATCCCTTAAATTCTGCAATACCATCTTACGGCACAAAGGACAGAAATTCTACAATATCGTCTTAAGGCCAAAGATCAATGTAGACACAAGGAAGCCTCCAAGATTAAACAACAAAGGGAGAGGCTCAAAAGCAGGCACAAAAAGAATAGGTGGGCTTATATACTCTACTGACATCTCCCACTGGCCTCAAGAAGCACATTTATCTGCTAATCTTGAAATGCAAATAGAACACACAAAAATTGATTCATCCCAAAAGCTATTATTTTTATAGACCCAAGATAAATCACACAAAAATTGGTTCATCCCAAAGCTATTATTTTTATAGACCACAGAAATTGTTGTGTCAGACTGAAACCTTGCTGCCACACTTGTGAACTTGCTCGTCAAACTTAAGGCTTCATAATTAAGTGTGCAAACTTGATTGCATGCAACAACTAGTGATAGTTCATTTAGATAGCTGCCAACGGACTGTGATCCAAAAACTCTGAGGCTTCATAATTAAATGTGCAAACACTACTAGTGATAGTTCATTTAGATAGCTGCCAATGGACTTTGATCCAAAAACTCTGTGCTTATACGATAGGCCACACAATTTAGAACATCTGTCAAACAGCTAAACTATTTTAAATGATAAATGGTGGTACTCCAATAATTTGTAGAGCATATCAGCAGTTGAATAGATGACTCAAGACATTGTTCAATATAATTTCACGGGCAACATTGTTGCCATTTCAGTTAAGCTTGCAATTACTTTGTTTCAAGCTAAAATATGTGCAGAATAAATTGAATTCTGCTCATTCAAAACCTGTTGCCTTAGAGCTTTGCCCTGTCCGCCATCCCCTTTAACAATGCTATCACGTAATACTGATGGTTCTCATAGCAAAGAGTGTCAAGAACATACGGATAGCTCTATAGTCTCTGTATTCTAATCTCCAAATTCTGGCATCAGTTTTGTATGGTCTATTCTCCGCATAATTAAGCTTCTTATGGCCTGCAATCCCACATGAACGAGATGATTTTCATCTTTTCTTGGTGTAACAATATTAAACTTCCAAATCCCACTTCCAAATAAAGTATATCAAACCATACAAAAACATGAAATCCTGAACCCTTCAAGACACATGTAGATTTAAGGTAAAAACAAGGTGGGATAAAAAAACATTAATCTTACATCTGTTGATGAATCGTCAGGGAAGTAATAAAGAGTATCTGGAATTCTAATTGGTTTCCAAAGACATTTTGCCAGGTCATATTCAAGCAACAAAGTAATATGGTCCGTATCTTTCTCTGCCCCTGCTATGGCAATGAGAATGCTATCATGTTCGCCCAGCGCAACCTTTGGATACCATTTTTCAGGGAAGTAGTGCAGCATCCAATAGTATTTATTCTCCCGTTCAATTGCATCTGCCTTAAAAATCAACTCCTTCAATGCTGCTCTATCAAGTTCAGTCATCAAGGTCCACTTCAACGTACCATTCAAGATACTCCCACTCCAAAGTTCAATTTTTGGCTTCCTTTGGGCAAGGCCAACTAAGATCATTCTATCTTTACATTTGGAAACGAAACATGTGTAGTTCCCAACTTCATAATCAAAATTTGGATAGTCAAAATTCACCCAACTAAAACGATCTTGCGCATAATCATAAATCGCAACTTTCTCTTCCTCGCCATCGGATCTGAAAAAAATGTGAGAAGTGCCGATAAGTTCATTATGGGGAACACCACTAGAGTCCACTGTCCCTCCTTTCCTCCACAAATTCTCCCTTGAATCATATACCTCTGCATAATCTGATGTTGGTCCTAATGCCAAGATCATATAAGCACCTGACGACTTATCTACAATCATGTCTGTTGGAACCAAATCTTCGGAAGGGCTAGGTATAGTCTTCCATGAATTAATTAATGGATTCCCAACCTCATATGTAAGATTTTCTTCTTGCATTCTAGACATGCAGACAAAACCTCCATCATTAGCAAAGACTAGCCCTGGGTGCTGCAAACTTAGAAGTGTGGTTCCGGTTTTAGAGACATGAAAATATTCAATACTAACACATGGCTCCTCTCCAATTTCACATTCTGGAAAGCACAATATACATTGCTGCGAGGGACAAAGCCTGGAATGAAGCTCCTTAAAATACTGAGAAAATAAAATTGTGTCTCTCCAGTTTTTGCATACTGAAGAAAACCTAACAAGATCCCTGACCTGTAGAAACGCTAAAATACGAATTCCAACATCCGCCGGAAGCAAGTCCCATTTGATCGTTTCAGAAGCATGCTTGGTAGATCCTATTAAGCGTTTGTAAATCTGCCATTTTGTAGGCTTAGGTTTTTTTCTGCCGTTCTGCTGCATTTTCGCCCGACGAGGAAGTCGAATTGCTCTCTCGTTTCTTTGAATAAAATCGTATACTTACTGAATGAGCACTGTTTGTGCGTATTTACCTAAAGGTCTCATTTGTTGTAATTTTCCATTATTGAACTCCCATTCATTAACTTTATTCGTTATTATTCATTCCTTATCGGGTTTTTTTCTATCCTTGATTTCTGGCCATTGGTCGCTGGAATATTCTGTGCTCTATGCCAAGTCAAGGGCCATTAAATTTTTCGTCAATAAAACGCCTGCCACTTCCAATGGTCCAAAAGCAATACATGGTTAGAAGGGAAAAAAAAAACCCCAGGCAGCCTGTGCCCAGTCAGACTGCCGGCCTGCCTTCTGCTGGCAGCGCTCACACCCTGCCGGAATTAACCAGACTGCCGGCGTGCCTTCTACATGAAAAGCCTGCTCCGATCTAGGCAAAACACCCAATAATCACCGCTGTATCCACACTCTCAATCTCCATCTGCCGGACTGCTAAACAACCCAATAATCACCGCTGTATCCACACTCTCAATCTCCATCTGCCAAGCATGCAAATAACTCTCAATAAGAATCCAGAGAATTCAATATCCGCTTCTGGGTTGTGCATCCTCTGTTCCTCACCTGTTCTTCTTCGATTGCCCATAGACATATGAAGATGAGGAGGCTGCATCTCTTCAAATTCTGAGATCGAATCCAAGCAAGAAGAAACGAAGGAAATGGGAAGAGGTTGGTCGCGATGATCCGCAATTCAGAAGATCCGCCATACAAGCATCCCATCCATGCCCATGCCTGCTCAAAAAAGAAACCTGCATGCTTTCTTATCCTTCTATTCTCAAACCATGTCTTAGCCGATTTTTGCAATGCTCAAGCCAACAAGCACCCCATTTTTGGAATTCTCGGCCAAACAAGCAGCTCAAATCAGCTAAAAAATACGCTTTCTCTACGATTTTCCAAACAATACCCAGCCAAAATCTAGGCCCAACCTTCGGTGAGATACCCTCCCCAAATACCAAACGAAATAATAGAACATTATGAACTCCCATTAATATTTGTCTACTCTTATTTTGATGGACATGGTGTTGGTTGGAATAAAGAAAACTAGGAGTTCGACTAGGTGGCATATTCTTGAAATACACAATGGAAGGACAATTAGCGCCTAGGTTGTCGGGACTATAGTAGGAACTGGTAAAAGGGGAGCAAGGCATTGAGTTGAAAAGTAGCTTGGTGTTGAGAAAATTTAGAGAAGTTGAAAGCTAGTAATTTTTCCTAGATCTGAAGTCGATAGAACTGTCACTTCTTTGTTTCTACCGAAGGAAGAAAGCCAAGTTGAGCAAGCATAAATCTACGCAAATGCAGGAAACGTAGATCCAAGCAAACGCAGGAAGCCAGTTGGAGCAAGTTCGAGTAAGATCTCACTCTTTTTCAGCAGGTCTTTAGCAAATACCAACTCAAAATCTATAGAAATAGCTACAAGAATTTATAGAAATCCAAAACCGAGCCATAATGGCCCTCCTATTTCTATTTTGTAGGGAATTGGTGTTTGGTCCACCATTCCTCCACTCCAAAAGACCCGCTCTCGACTATCGCTGGTCGCGGAGATACCATTCACCTATATAATGCACCAATTTTTGCTCATTCCAACTGGTTTTGTTAAGTCCTAACTACTAAGTCCTTTATGCCTAATGTTTCTAGTTCCACATTGTCTTTATCGAAATATTTGGTCACATCTTGCTAAACCATCAATTAATGAAAACCACATGCAAGTAATGCATGGGTTCTTCTCCTACTCAAATCAGATGGGCCCTCCCACACTACATAGTGCTATGAGCCCTCTGTCTCACGCCTGAGAGGTTGGTCTGCACTGCACAAAGGGTCTCAAGTTCTATGGAAGAATGGCCAGATCGGAATGGAGAGGGAAACTAATGGTGGTTCGATTTGTATAGTTTCTCATTAACACCTTCTTGCATGTCGTTGGTATTGCGCTTTAAGAAGCAACAAATGGTAGGTGCCACGTTGCATCCGTGTAGTATCTAAAGTTTGTAGCACTTCGTTCGACGAGTAAAGAAAATAAATTTGGCAGATTTTGCGACATCTAATTTAACCTCGATATGTTGAGTTTCACTTAGCAGAATCATAAGTTATAGTATGAATAAGTTGTTGAAGCAACAGAGGGTTGCCCTCTAAGCTATTCTCCTGTCCAACTATTCTTTAACTCAATATATATTTATTATCAACAAGGATTGTTTGGCCTTTAAACTATTCTCGTGTCCAATTATTCTAACTAAAAATATGTTTATTATCAACAAGGGCCTCCAGCCTTTCAGTTCCGTATGCTTTCGACTGTTCCATCTCCACTAACGGTACAACTCTAAAGAAACCTCTTATAAGTCTGAGGCTGATCGAACTTCTTCACAAGAGATCAAACCTAGGAAAAACCACAGAACAGGTTAGACAAAACCCTATAGAAAGTAAGGAAAAACTCTGTCAATGGACTTTCTTTGCAAATTGCTCTTGCAAACTAAGTAGGCAAGAAATAAAAACCCATCAATCTTTATAAGCAGGTTAATCTTCAGCATTTTTGCACAGTATTGAAGGAGTAAAAGGGTTCAAATCTACCACATGCGGTCCGCATTAATTTGGTTCCATTTCATAAAACCATCTAAACTACTCCTTTCCCTATAGTGCTAACTGCAGTTTGAATCACAGACAAAGCAACAACCAATAGTCAACTTAACGTGGAACAAGCTCTAGAAGAAATAATGCAACCCTGGGTGACACAGCATTCATTCCAAAGCATTTCAAAGGCAATTTACCTATCAGAAGCTATGACTAAAATGCAAGCCTTTGATCAAGTACTCTCTTGCAAACATTTGGCCTTGATATATTAAATTATATGATTTTCTAGTGCAGAGGCAGAAAAGTATCACTTAATCACACTTTATGTAAATTCAGCTCTGGAGCTCAAACACGGCTCGATTTGCACTCTTTTGTTGAGGATTTTTTGTATGTCTTCTTGGTTTTATCCTCGATTGAATGAATTTTGGTTCATATCCCAAATCTTCCTTACCTTAAAGAATTTCACACTAGGTACTTTTGTGACTCTATGCTCATCGTTTTTTGCTTTTTGGTTTAACATTTCAAATGCTGTGCATGCATCTACTTGGCATTTTCCTTAACAAGCTATTCATGCCTTCATTTTTTGTCAATGCTATTCTTTGATCTTGAAAAAAAAAAAAATACAGAATCCAAACAAATTATGAATGCTTCCCGTGTTACCTATGAGTTCTAATTGTGTGTGTACAGTTGATCTCATAGATTTAGTTCCAGTGCTCATCTCGAAGGCAGTGCTCTTTCTTTTAATTTATGGAGACGTAATGTGGAATGGGAAGAGGGATGTATGTTTATGTGGATAAAAGTTAAAAGAAAATCGGAACTTAGATGAACAATGGAAAAGTATAGCACCGGAGTCAAGATCGTAAACGGCTGAGGAAACCCTCCCGCCGAAGAAAAGAAGATAAAAGCTCGATATATCCAATATAAGCATAACCTCGACCATTCCACTATAGGCAACCATAAGGTGGATTTTGGCTTCTTAAAGTTTCATGACTTTTTAGGAATGCCCAAGTCCGGCTTTGGTATTCATGCTTGAGAAGATACAAGGTTAAAATTATGGTCGCGGGCTTGATAATACATCTTTTATCATAATTCTACTTTAATCGCACGCAAGGAAATGTCATCAAATTTAATGGCTCTTTGAAATTCAAGTTCACTTTTGAAAATATAGTAGGCCTAATAATTTAAAACATGATTAGCAACAAGGCAAAGGTAACCGGCTTGAAAATATGGATGCAACTCCGGCTATGGCTATGGCTTGAGACCCGCGGCTTCCCACCTTCCTCAATGCACGTAGGGAAAGCTCAAGGTAACGGGTTGTAACAGGTTAGCCAAGAATGCTACATTGATTTGCCATTCTTGATTAGAATGGTTGCAACGTGGCAAGATATCATTGGCCAAAAAAACAAGAATCTACACCAACTTACCTTGACATCCAAGGAAAAACTAAGAACAGGCACAAGGCGGCACAAGGAAAGGAAAACAAAAAAGACATGCAATCTCAGAGTTCATTTCGAGGAGCCCGCTTTGGAAAGAAAATGCGCATTTAACGTCTTTCTTTTTTCTGCTATTTCTCACCCTCTATTTGGCATGTTCTCCCTTTCAAAACATGCCATTGATAATTCATATCATATTCCCGAAACACCACAAGCTCACCTAGGGTTTGCCATTCGGACAACCCAAAAAGCTTATTTCAATGAATTGAAAATCTTTTGTCAAATAATAAAGGGCATCAAGTTCAACATTGTACAAAACCTTAGTAATTCGCAATGCAAAATGCAGAGATTGGGGCCATGTGCAACACAGTCTTTGAACATGTTAAGCTTGGACGATATAGCTCTAAACATACTCCCAAGACATAGCGGTGGAAGCAATCCGAGGGCTTGGATAGGTCGAAAAGCATGCTACGTAATTTAGTTGTGCTTGTAGAAAGAAGGAAAAAATAAAAAAATATAGTACGTAAATATGCTATTATAGGAGATTTGGAGAAATGATTTAATGGATGGCATCTACTCAACATAGATACATCCGTAATGATGAGCCTTTAAACACGCCAAGCTTGGATGACATAGCTCTAAACATACTCCTAAGACATATTGCTGGAAGCAATCCGAGGGTTTGGATATGTCCAAATGCATGCTACCATAATTTAGTTCTACTTGTAGAAAGAAGGAAAAAATAAATGTATTGTATGTAATCGGTGCCATGTGGTAAAACATACTATCATTCTCTATAGAGAGATGGATATAGGGCGTGCACAGAGCCATGTTTCCATCTCAAGAATGTCAAGTAAATTGACATTACTCTAACATAAATGTAAGGTGTTAAAAATTCTGACTTATCTTCCAATGGTGTGCTGCCACGTATGCTGCATTCTTTAAATGTAAGGTGTTAAAAATTCTGACTTATCTTCCAATGGTGTGCTGCCACGTATACTACATTCTTTTAGGGAATGTTAGGCTCTATTGTTGGTACTTTTTGTTGTCCCATCTGTGTCTTGTCCCTATTCCCCAACCCCATTCTCATCCCATCCCATACCATATCATACTATACCATGCCATACCATCCATCGGATTAGTACAAGCTTCTAGAGGCAAGAATAGATAAGCAAAAGGATTAGAAAAAGTACGAGTAGTTGTAGATCAAAAGCAGAAGAAATTGAACAGCCTTAAGGCAGAGTTGTGATTAAAACCGGAGGCTAAAATGATCTTTGGGAATGAACTCAACCCCGATCTCTGACCACATGTAGATCAACTGCTTCAACTGGTTCAAGTCGCAGCAGGAACCTTCTCTGCTCCAGCATCCCTAATTTTCCAACAAAAGAAAGAATAGTGCAAGCTTATCCACGTCCAAAAAACAGGCGAACTAGAAAAGTGGAATCTATTATTGGCAGAAACTCTTGCCAAAAACCCTACTGCCAGCATCAGGTTTGTATGATGCCTCGTACATACCACATTGTGATTCTTAGCTTTAACCATTACAAACGGAAACGTGCGCACTTTCGTGCCACAACTAAAAGCAAAATAAAGATATAATTCTTATTTAAGTAGACAAAGTACAAATACATTTTTTCTGAAATGAAAGAGCTTGCATGTCTAGAAGGTCTCATTAATTTCATCAAGTACAAAATATGAAGAACTAGTAAATGCACCAGTTGAATTGTCTTATTTGTTTACGTCTCTTCAAACTCCGAACTTCAAGTATTCACATACTCAGGGAGAATCGCCAGATCAGTTGTGATACTGGAGAGTTAAACCCAACCACCGTGGTCCTGTTGTAAACTGTTTTTTCTAAACTGTTGAACACCTGACCGTTCCTCGTCTAGCCACGAAATAAAATTTGGCACTGGTGTGGAACAACCATTCAGACTGTTCCGAAAAATAATAACATGATTGGATTCAGATGTCCACACAGTCAGAATAAAACAGGCTGTTTACCGTACAAAGCTCCAAAAAGAATTGCCCATGCTCAGTTGTAGCCAACTTTTCTGGACCAGAAGTCCATAGGGACTGATCCATATAAAACAAACACTTCATAGATAATGGGTGGATTTTGCATAATTATGTTGAAGATCATTCCTTGAAATACGTTTTCTCACGCACAGGGCACACATCCTAGATCCAATCATAAAAAAGCAAATAAAATGCATAAGGTGGGTTTACCTGAATTGCCCATCAATTTCTACTTCCTGATCATTTTCACCTGCACAGATGGAATAAGTAAGCTAACGTCAAAGTCAAAGCAATAGCCTGCAACCTTTAACAACCCTACCATGATGATCATCTTTCAGTCTACAAGGCTGCTCTTTGGGCATCAGTGACTTTTGCTGCCCCAGATTTACCACCAAATCACATGTTTTGGCCTGAACCTGCAGCCACGAGCCTACATTTGATTTTTATAGCGGGATCTGCACAATTAATTGCATTACCAATAATCCACAAACAATGGAATTATGTGCCCTTACTTTTAGAAATGCACAATCCTTTTCTTCTAGTAAATTGCTACAGCTTAACATAACAGTATTTGATGTGAACTGCAGTAGGTAGGGTAACAACGCAGGTCATCTAATGATAGCACCGTAATTTCCTTTAGAACGAAACATCCTCCATACTAGATTTGATTACAATTTGCCTTTTCAGGCTATCAGTGGATATGCTCTACCCAATAGATTTCCAAGAGACACAATAACTTAAAAAACATTTGGAACATCGGAAAAAAAAAGGGTGAACTGATATTCTTTGCATTCACAAGTGCATGCCTAAAAGTTGTAACATCAGCATTTATTGACATAATATTAAAGGCAAAGAAAGGCACTTCTAGGAGCCCCCTTTATGTCCTAAGGAGACGTGGTAATGACCAATTTCTTAGGTTCCGTACATGCTACGACATCATCCAATCCAAGTTGGCCTTTTTCATTGTCTCCAAACACGAAAACTGTCCCCATTTTGCTAGAAGCAACTGTATGATATGTGCCACAGCCAATCTGTGCAATCTTTTGCTTTGAAAGCCCAGAGACAAGATCAGGATAAAGCACATTGTCTGATGGACCTCTGCCAGGTAACCCCAAGCTGCCAAACCCCATCCAGCCAAAAGAAAGAATAGAACCATTCAGTCCCACAACAAAGGTCTTTCGCTTCCTAACAGCAACCTGAAGAGAAGCTAGTTTATTCCCATGTAAAGCTACTATAGAACAACAACTAAAATATACAAAATGATGCCACAAGAACCTGAACAGCAATAAAGGTATCAAGCTTGGTGACAGCTTTTGGAATTGGCTCATCAAAGTCATTTCCATGTCCTAACGCACCACAATATCCTTTTCCCCAAGTAAATACCTAGCATATAAGAAATCATTAAAGGAAATAGTCATCAATTACCTTCAAATACTTATAAAAAATGTAAAGACATCATAGGAAAAACGATAATCCTACGGAGGTTCCTCTACCAAAATATTTCTGCATATATCACAATCATCATTCTCATGGCACTATTTTATGCATGCATATATTTAGGTACCTAGCATCATGCAACATATATTTACAAAACCACCAATTTTTAATTGAGGATGTCAAACTATTTATAACCTCGTATTTCCAAAGCAGCAGCCATATTCCAGATCCAAGAAGAAGAGTTGAGCTATTTTTGGATATCTACCTACATGAAAATAGATTTTCATGCAGTATAAATTAAGAAATATGTGTATTTGAGAACATAACAGATATGAGACGGTTTGAGTTTCATGCTGAACGTAAGGCCAGAGAAGACATTGTCCACCTTATACGTAATGGACAGGGATCAAATAATGCACGAAACAACGAAATGGAATTTAAATGCAGCTTGGAACTCATTGATGATAAAGCATAACGAAAGGAAGAAATTTCCAGACTAACCTGTCCAGTGGAACTGATTGCAGCTGAATGTTCATCTCCAGCAGCAGCAATTAAAATGTGAACATTCTTCTCCATAAGAGGATTTACTAGACGAGGCCGAGTTTCATTGGCAAAATCCCCATGACCAAGACAGTAGTTTGCACCATATCCAAAGGAGAACAAGGAGCCATCTTGAGTAACAGCTAACGTATAATTGGTGCCGGAAGACATTGTAACCACTGAATTAAGACCTTCAATTTCTTCTGGGATGGATCTATCATTAAAATCGCCATGTCCCAGCTGTCCATTACCATTACTTCCACAGCTATAAACATGACCTCCATCTGTGAGAATCAATGTGAAGCTTAGCCCAGTTGATACCTGCCAAAGTAATGATGACAATTTATTCCATGCTGAAATACTGACAGGTTTGTAATTCCAATGACTAATTTAACAGTCTTCTATATGCCTTACACAGCCTAGCTTGCTTACTACTTTTTCCGACGTTTATGGTGTATAACATATATTCCATCCTTATAATCCATTTATCCCCAGGAATTTTAAATCTGATACATGGATCTTTAGCTGAGCACACACAATCCAAAGTTCGGACTCGAATAAAAATCATGCACATGGCATGAATAAGACACAAAAATGAAGTGACCAAGAACAAATCTTAACGGTCACAACCTTTTTGCATCGAGTTCCAACCATACTCGCAACCTTGGACGGCCTGCCAATGACACCCTCAATGCTTCCATGGCCACAACATGATGACGAATTATCCCCATAAGTGAAGACCTACATTGGATGCAAATGAAATATGAGAAGGTCAGTCCTGATTTGATTAGATATGCTGTACCAATATTTCCTCCTATTTTGATTGTTACAAACCTCTCCAGTATCTGTAGTAAAAGCCACATGGTTATGTGAGCCTGCAATATGTCTAACGTGAACATTTGGTGGTAAGGGAGCAAGTGTTGGTGACCTGCATACTGTTGTTTCTAAACCCTGCCCAAGAATTCCATACTGGCTTGAACCAAAGGCCTTTAATTGGCCTTCCTGTCCCAATAACAATGTGTGATACTTTCCTACAACAACTTGGTGCTGCATTAAGTGAACAATTTTTACAAGAATTCAGATTACCTTTCCTTCCAAAACCCTATGTCTGAAGGATAACTAATAGCTCACCATGTCTTTAGCACATCGGTTGCCCTCCCCAAGCTGTATTGCTTCCAGAAAACCAAGAACAAATTTCCAGCTGCCTCCAAATCTTAACAACAGACTTAATCTAACCTGAGAAGGCATACCCAAGAACAATGGATCCAATTGGCACTTATGAAAAGCAGCAACTTCGGCTAATGATTTGAACCTGTTTGGTAAAATACCAGCAGCAGCACGAAAAGCACAACAGCTGCTCTCTAAGCTTGCCAGATCTTGTGCATCAAGTGTCCTTTGCATCAGAATTTCCTGCAAAATATGGGCGGGAAGATTCTGCAAAGAGGCAGAAGCTGCTTCATTTCCCATGATCTTATAATGATTAAAGTAGCAACCCCAGAGAATAGAACAACTGAAAGCTCAAGAAACTCCAAGAAAAAGATAAGGCAATAGACTGAATATTCTGTGATTTGGCACAGCACCCTCCTTCTCAGGATCCAAGAGTCTGTGTATCCACTGACTGGGATGCCCGCTGTGGCAGATCTGCATCACCGGCCGCAGATCCGGCCAAGCTCAGCATACGGTCAACAATTTGTCGCGCTTTTATAGTAGGCGTTGCTTTTTCCGATACAACGTCGGTGGTTGGTTTTCCGATGCAACCACAGTGGTTGGGTTTAACTCTCCAGCATCACAACTGATCTGGCGATTTAGTTCATTCATATTTTCATATTTTGTCATATTTAGAATAGAATAGAATAGATTAGATTTTTTATCGTACACAAAGACCAACTGGCTTATGGACCCAAATAAAAAGATAGCAGCAAGCGTATTACTGTCAGGATTAAAAAAACCCCGCCCCGAAGGGTTTTCGAGGGAAAAACCTTAGCAGTAATAAGTATGCTGGTACACTGTACAGTTGTATAGGACAATTCAATACTGCCCCGGAGGACACAACTGAGTCCATGCATCCATAACCTCCTGGAGGTATGACCCCAACAAGCCCTTTCTGCACCTGCTCGAGATCATTCCAGGTGGTGAGGGATATCACTGGACCCCACACTTCTACCCATACAAGAGGACTGGTTCGACCAAGGCCCTAAACAAGTGTGACTTGTGGCCCCATGCATGCAACTCTGCCTTGTGACTGTTGTTCTGCATGGCATATAGTGCTTTCCAACCCGCCGTGACCCGCAACCTGATGGCAGCATCCCAGGAGGTGGTAGTGGAGAACTCGACCCCTAAGTACTTGTAGGTCGGAGCCACCTCTACATCTTGTCCCTGGTAAATTAATGAGGGAAGCCTTCGCTGACGGGATGACGACCTAGCAGCACCCTAGTTTTGGCCAAGTTAATTTCGCATGCCAGTAAATCGGCAAAAAGTGTCAAGAGCATCCAGGTGACGTTGCATGTCCTCTGGAGTATAGGCCAGGAGGTTAACATCATCTGCATATATGAGTTGCCGAATTGTGTGATGCATGAGATGGGCGCCTGCACCTCCGTGCTCAAAAAGCCAATCTTCCAGCTGGACAATGTAGAGGCCAAAGAGTGTGGGGAAGAGGGGGCAACCCTGACGTACTCTAATACTACTGATTATCAGTTGTCCTGATGATGTGATACGGCCTGAGCATGCCTCGTATAGCCTGCATATTGTGTTCTGCAAGTCAAGGAGGGTCCCCAGCTGCCACAATCTGTCCCATAACTGGTCCCGAGGCACTATGTCAAAAGCTTTTGCGAAATCCACGAAACAACAGTACAGGTTTTGCCGGCGATTCCTGCTATCCTCAATCAATATGCGCAGAGTGAAGATATGATTAATAGTGGAATGCCTGGGCCGAAAGCCTGCTTGTGTGAGAGCTCGCACATCTGCCTCTTCTGCCCATATTGTCAGCCGCTGCTCAAGGATGCCAGCCAACAGTTTTGCAAAGAGAGAGCTGACCATAATAGTGTGGTAGTTGGTTGGGCATTGAGGGTCCCCTGCCTTATATATGGGCACAACTCTACTAGACATGCAAGCTCTTTCATTTCAGAAAAAATGTATTTGTGCTTTGTCTAGTTAAATAAGAATTATATCTTTATTTTGCTTTTAGATATGGCAAGAAAGTTTGCATGTTTCCTTTTGTAAGCCGTCAAAATGTATAAAAGTAATGGTTAAAGCTAAGAATCACAATGTGGTATGTACGAGGAATCATACAAAGCTGATGCTGGCAGTGGGGTTTTTGGCATAATAGATTCCACTTTTCTAGTTCGTCTATTTTTTGGACGTGGATAATCTTGCCCTATTCTTTCTTTTGTTGGAAAATTAGGGATGCTGGAGCAAAGAAGATTCCTGCTGCAACTTGAACCAGTTGGAGCAGTTGATCTACATCTGGTTTAGTTTTAGCTAGAGATTGGGGGTGAGTTCATTTTCAAAGATCATTTTAGCCTCCGGTTTTAATCACGTAAAATTTGGGTGGGCCACTTTTTGCTCTCGTATCCACTCATGTGACGACACATGGCATCAAATTCTCTTCCGGGAATGTAGTGTAAGGTTTCAAAAAATTTTTGGGAATGTAGAGTAAAGTTTTTTTACTATCGATTCCTTACCACAGGTTTTTAAAGTAAAGAAGCTTGCAAGGAGGCCACGACCATCTCAACAAAAAAAAAGCCATGTACTCTGCTTACAGAGCTGAAAGCATAAAAATCGCAGCCTAAAGTTGAGATCCAGGCTTCCCATCTGAGAAACTGACATCGAATATTTTCCTAATCAGTTATAAATTGCCTGGAAGATTGCCTGTTTGGGCCAGTAGCTTTGTCTATTTATCCCTTTTGTTGATATTCATCACATTTCAAGTTCAACTCAGGCGAATAACAGAAGATCAAAGAGCTTTTAGTTTTACAACCTTCAAAGACCAAGTCCAGAAAGGGCTCTGCAAGAAACAAATGAAACAGAGCTAAAAACAAGGTTTCCAGTTAAATACCATCTTATTTAGAAACAAAAGACTCTGCAGGAACAAGAACTAAACAAAAATACTTCAAGATTACAAAAAAGAAGTCATTGGAATGTCATAAGAAGGCGCTTCTTAGCACAGACAATAAACAAGAAGAAAAGAGAGAAAAAAACACGTTGGAAGCTCTTGCAGCCTAGCGCTTAAGGTCACGCACTCAAAAGTCGTCGGATACACCCTGGCGCCAACAAAAATGAAGCAAATGAAGCCCTAGCGCTATGGCCAGAGCTCTGGCCGGCCAAAAGAGGAGGAGAGGGAAAACAAAATAGACGTGGCAGAAAGTAGCCCGCCCGGATTTCACGTTGGGCGAATGGCCCTCCGTGCCATTCCCCTATACAACTCTGCCTTAAGGCTGTTCAATTTCTTCTGCTTTTGGTGTACAACTACTTATAGTTTTTCTAATCCTTTGCTTATCTATTCTTGCCTCTAAAAGCTTGTACTGATCCGATGGGATGGTATGGTATGGTATGGTATGGTATGGTATGGTATGGTATGGTATGGTATGGTATGGTATGGTATGGTATGGTATGGTATGGTATGGTATGGTATGGTATGGGATGGGATGGGATGGGATGAGAATGGATTGGGGAATAGGGACAAGACGGGAACGGGGACGGGGACGGGATGTGTACAGGACAGGATCGAATATGATCGAATTGAATGGAGTCGAATGGAATGAAGAAAAGCTCTCAGCCATGGCTGGACTATGTGTTCGTGCAACAGTGTGGTTGTATAATATCAGTAAAGTAATGATTTTTCGTAGATCTTAGCGGAGTGATTGGACGTTGGTTTGGAAAGTAGTTTTTGTTATCCTTAGTTTTTGATGTTTGAGTCCGAAAGGATACCTGTTCTTTTTCCTTTTTCTTTCTGTCTCGAATGCAGTTTTGTTGTTGTTCCAAATGGGATTAAACATGCTTTTTTTCTTTCTTTGAAGAACATGCTCTGTTTTTTATATTATTTTCGTGGTTTTTTCCATCTCCAAATTGATGTTGCCCTGACTTGTCTAAGGGCATATACAACCATAGCTAGATTGTGTGTATAGCTCCCTCCCTCCCTCCCTCCCTCCCTCCCTCCGTTCTTTAGAAGAACGTATGACTTATATTAACAACTCAAAAAAGCTACAAGTATTAGATGAGACGGAGATGTCTGTCTGTCTCTCTGTCCGTCTGTCTTATTTTTATTGGAATAGAATAACACAATGGCCATTATTTCATTAATGGGGATGATTTTAAAGGATCTTCATAAATTTAAGAGTTTTTATGAAGAACAAGAAAAAGGAACGAGAGAACTGGAAGTTGCAAATGCTTTTATATGTGGCAATAGAGTTTGCACAATTAGTTTTGTATTGTGGGAGGGTTCAATGGTTGGGACTATGATTCCGCTGTAGTATTGTGTAGAAAATAATATTATTTTAGGCACTTCGAGCAGCTTGTTTGATTTACTAGCTTTATTTCCATTTTGAAGTATTTTTGGATGCTTTTCGTGCAATGGTCTGCAAATAGAATGTGGGCTTGCAACACGGTTCCCAGTCTCTTCTTTCATGCCAATTGGAGTGGGATTGAGGCGTTGTCTAGAGCATTGCATGGATCCTCGGTTTTTTTCCAAATTCTTCCCTGGGAGGCCCACTTCTTGATGTATATAAAGAGTGAGACAACGTCAGATTCTTCCTTGTCAAATTCTTCGTTGGCAAGCCCAGGTTTTTGCAGATTTGAGGGATTTCAGATGCTTTATTGTTTAAATTAGAAACTTTAAAGACCCGGTAGCACAGAATTGTCAAAAAGTTCTGGCCGATGCTACATATCCATGGCAAAATAGGCCAAACCCCATTGTAGATCCCTTTTTTCTTGAATGCAATGGACGTGGGCTTTGGAAATGGATTATCTAAGAAGGAATAGTTTTGGCAGCTTTTGGTTAGAGCAGGCAGATAAGGGCTCTTACAACCACTTCACAGTCGATTTGCAAGGGATTACACCTGATTTGCATAAGATCCATGCCTATTTAAGGATATTCAGACCTATTCAGATCGAATTCAGGCCGGTTTCAAGGCTGTGTGGTTTGTCCATTTCTAGCTTGGGTTGTTCAGATTTGGAGGCTGTGCTATGGAGGTCGGAGTGGTCAGGCATGCCGGTGAGGGTAACCACTGTGGTGAACAGAAGCACTGGTTCTTGTCTTTAATTTGCTATAAAATAATGCGCACAATGGTCGTTGCACACCATTAATTTGTGCAAGAGTTTCTAGTAGAGAAAAAATGTTGATCTTTGATGTGGAAGAGACCATGGTATCTTCTATGATTGAGGGTCCCCACTAACGAGGAGAAACCATAACCATAAAACAAAGTGATAGAAGATAACTATCAATCAAGTAGCAATTCTAGCCCATCGCAAAGTAATTTAATTTAGTATAGGCAATTAAGTAGCAATTCTAACCCATCCTAAAGCGATTTAGTTTAGTATTGGCAAAAAAGTAGCAATTCTAACCTATCCTAAAGTGGTATTATCTTCTGTAATTGTTGAAAGGGGCAAGTATTACCTAACATTGTGGATGGTTTTGGCACGTATGAGTATGCCAAAACTGTACAATATTGATGTCAGCATTTGTGGTTTGAATTTTCAATAGTGTGGTTTTTTTTTCCTGTCTTTATTTTTTCTTCTTCTTGTGGAAGGAATGGACGCGTGCCAGTGATGCTCATGCGCATGCCAAATTTGTAGGGTGAAGTAGGGCTCTGCCAATTTATAGGGCAGAGCAGGGCGGAGCAGGCAGATATGGGCTTTTGCTAGATTTTTATGCTGAAACAGGGTGATTTGTTGGTGAAACAGGCAGATATGGCCTTCTTCTGGCTTCGTATGTGGAAGCAGGGTTCTGGCAGATTTGTATATTGAAGTGATTGTATTTTGCAGGTTTATCATCCTTATTCGCTGGATACCAAGTTCGTCCATCATGTTAAGTGTTTGATGAAGATAGGCTTGTCTGTGGGATCTTTAAGACTAATGAACTTCATATATTTGTGTTATCCCAAACGGTCAACAAATGTCTACCCATTTCTCCCAGTGCCTCCACAGTATTCTTGATGTTTCGGAGTTCCATGAATGACCAAATCTCAACTCGAAATAACCTAAATGCCTCATCTAGAATCTCCTTCAAGTGCGGCCGCGGATAGATCCATTTGGAATTTGATTCCACTGGTGTTCGGTGAAACTGATCTGAAGCTACTTTATTTTTCAGAAAAGTCTTGCAAAGAACTTTGTTTAGGCCGAACACCAGAACCTTGTTAAAAATGCAAGGGAAGCTAAAACATCAAACATGATACTCAGTCAGTAGAATGTGATAAGCAAGAACACTCTATATCCATACATTGCAACAACACAAACATGCCAGACGTGATTTACTTTGGCATTATAAGGCTTTAAATCGCGCTGACGGGATTTAGTTTGAAATATAATTAAAGCACGCTTGGCCCAATTTAATTTGTGACTGAAGATAAACTAAATCACGCCTAACGTGATTTCATCTGCAAGGCGAACATACTAAATATAGCTACGCGTGAAATAATTTCATTACTATTATATAAAATGAAATCGCAATAAGCGTGCTGTCATACCTTTCATCTTAGTTTCGTTGTTGTCGTCAACGTCATTCTCCCCCTTGCCACCCTTAATATTCGTCCTCTTCTGATTGTTAGAAGTGTCATTTTCTGTTAACCCCTTTACATCCTTCACTATTGACATTATTTTAGTGTACTAGAGTCATTTGCATTATTACTGGTCCTTTCTCTTTCGGTTGCCTTATCAATTAAATTATTGTTTATCTGTGAATCTGTTATAGGGATGGTTGCACCACCCCCAAGGGAGGCAAAGATATCCCCCATGTTCTGCATTATAACATTACTTTGAGCAGCCAGTCTAGCAGCCAATTGCTCACTAGTTTCCTTATCAGTTGTGCATTACTAGATCCTTCATCAGATCCGTCGTCCATTTTGGAGTTTGACAAGTCCATGAGGCTTTTGATTGCTAAAGATTTCAGATGTTCCAATTTGATCAGAATTGAATAAAGTTTATTGCATAAGGCATTTAATATCATTGATTGGGTGCTACCTTATGCATGACCCCCCTGATCATGCATACCCCAGTGCAGTATGGCCCAAAGGGTTTAAGCTAGAGAACATCCCTGATGATCTCATCCTCGCCCATGTTCACTTCTACCTTTAATCGCATGTCCTTCCCCTATGGACATGCTTACATTACGGTGCAACATTGCTCATGTTCACCATTTGCCTAACTAATTCAAGCAAAACCGCGGTCATGCCTACGATGACCTTACACCACGTCCTAGAGATCACCGTAGTGGTCCCATCATCGGTAATTACGCATGCAACCCATACTTAGCATAGGCTGCATGCGTAGATTAATCTTAACTACACATGAAATTAATCTATCGTAATTCGACATGCCCGATGACATTTCCGGAGATGACCTTGCCGCCCCATTGCTCCATGAACTAGCAGTGTAACCGCCTTTAATGTTTTAAGTACCCATCGCCGAGGTTTCCACCCAAGAAGTGTTTCCACTTGACCGGATATTGAGAAACTCGATCTCCTTGTCTTCTTGATCCGCTTTATCAAGGATCAAGTCCGACTATCTCTAGCTGCTCTTGTCATTTCTAACAACGCTGGCGGTCCAAGACTTCTTGCGGGTTTAGAGTATGCTTCTTCAAGCAAACTCACGTGGAAGACTTTATGAATTTTCGTGTATCTTGGCAGCTCTAACTTGTAGGACCGGGTTACCTACTCTTTTGGCTATTCGGAAGGGCCAGCCACCTTAGAGCAAGCTTTTACAATTTTCGATCGCGGAGCTTTGCACGCTTCACTTTGATCTTGAGCGGACGTTGTCGCCAACCTCGAACTCTGGCCGACCGTCGGTGTTTGTCGGCCCGATGCTCTTTTTGTCGACTCCTTTGCCGCAAGAAGATATCCGGACCTCTTACCATTTTGCCGCATGTCGGCCAACATTTGTTCGCGAAACCTCTACCTTTGACACAGGATTGTGCCAAATTAATGCGAGTCGACATTGGTAGCCATAGTTGATCATGAATGGCTACATATCCGAATGATTCCCGCTGAGGTGCTATTATGTTTAACTCAACCAAGTGAATGTAATCTTCCCACTTAGTCCGCTTTGTTCCGGACATAGTTTCTTAGCATATCTTCCAAGATTATGTTGGTGGATTCGTTTGCCCATCCGTCTGAGGATGATAGGGCGTGCTCATGGGACAGCTTTGTGCGGATCGTCGCAAAAAGATCCCGCCAAAGGCACTTTCAAGAACCCCGAGTCTCCGTCGGAGATGATCTCTCGGCATACCATGGAGCTGAAGATTTCCTTGGTGAAGAGCCGATGTATCAAAGGTCGTGGTCGGTGGTCATCTGCAAGGCACAAAGTGTGCCATCTTCCGGCTGACTTATGTCGACCACAACCATCGGGGCATCTTTTCCTCTTCGCCCCTCGGAGCCCTGTTAT
Source organism: Isoetes taiwanensis (assembly GCA_021234155.1). Classification (NCBI taxonomy): domain Eukaryota; kingdom Viridiplantae; phylum Streptophyta; class Lycopodiopsida; order Isoetales; family Isoetaceae; genus Isoetes; species Isoetes taiwanensis. Next base: position 3,498,713 of record JAJEKV010000031.1, read on the forward strand.
GTGAAGTCCATCTTGATGACTTCCCCACTTAGCGTTCGCACGCTTAATGGTTCGAATGCTCCGGAATTTGAAGTTGCTTTCGCCTCACGTCTGGCGGCATAGCCGACACTCTTTGATATAGCGAGCTAACGGCTTCTTCAACCCCGGCCAATAATAAGCACATTTGCACTTTGAAATATGTCTTTATAAAATCACAATTTGCTTATTGGACTTTGTGGGTGTCGTGGAGAATCAACTTCCTCCTCACGATGGACTCAGGCACACACAACTTATTCTTATATGGTACAAAAGGTTACCTTCCTTCCTAAAATTTTGAAGGTTTCCCTCTCCTTATCTGTTCTTGCCTCTTTGCACATGCTGCGCCCACACTTCCTTGAAGTCACGTAGCGGCAAGGTTTCTTGATCTTCCTTCAACTTCACCGGTGAGGTGGCGTCATAATTCGTTCTGCGATGAGCTCTTGTTGTCGAGGATGGCTTGAAAGCGCACATCTGCTACCATTGAGCTTCCCCTACTTATAAACTATAACAAAATCAGATTATTCTTCAGGAACTCTATCCACCTTATTTTGCCTCTGGTTGAAGATAGTTCCGTGAATGTATTGGAGGCTCTGTTGATCCGTATCTAAGCTGAAACTTCCTTCCCAACAGGTAGCCTCCAAATTCTTGTGTGCTTTCGACAGCTGCAAGCAACTCTTGATCATGAGTTTCCGTAGCGTTTCGCGTCGTTCATCTTCCGAGTCATAAGCCACTACACGCTCTTTACATCCGATCGCACTTTTGTGCTTGAATTTTGCTTGCATCCGTCGCCTAAGTTTGTCCTTCGAGGAATTGGCGGTCAGGACGAAGGCTGATTTAAAGCTTCAACATTTGAATCTTGGCGGGGCTTTCTTACGCGAACATCTGCTCTAATCTTTGCTTTTTCGCCCTGCGTCAAATCAGTTGGGGACGCTATTTTTGCAAAAGTTCTTCACGAACTTCCTATAATACCGCTATGCTGTAGAAATTTGACCATGGATGTTCTTGGCCGGCCAACGCATGACTACCCTCGATCTTGGCGGGGATCCATCGAAATCCCCTCACGAGATCACGTGCCCCGGTCTCTACCCTCTCGTGCGCGGCGGTGGCACTTGACAACAGCATACAAGCCCCGGTGCGCTTAGCTTCCAGCACTTTCTCGAGGGTGTTGTGCGTGTTCTTTGGGGGGATTCTTTGTACATAGAATATCATCAAAGAATACTATGACAAAAGTATCTAAAACTCCCCGAAGATGTCGTTTCATAAGCCCTCATGAACGCGTTCTTTGGGCGCTTTGACAAACCAAGCGGCGGTGAACCTCGTAATGCCCATACTTGGTCCCGAATCTTGCTTTGTTGACGTCTTCTTCCTTAATCCCGATCCGATGGGTACCGCGACCTCAGGTCTATCTTGAGAAAACCTTCGGCGCCTTGGAGCTGATCCATCAGTCGTCCGACCTCCGGGAGTGCATACTTATTCTTGATGATGTGCTTGTTTAGTTGCTCGTAATCTATGCACATCCTCAAGCCGCCATCCTATTTCTTCACAAAAAGGATGGGTGCCCCAAATGGTGAGACGCTATGTTTAATGAACCCTAGGTCAAGCAACCACCGCAATTGCATCTTCAACTCGGCTAGCTCTTTGGTGGGTCATCCCGCATTGCTTTGCTCGTCTGGCCAGACTGGGTTCGAGTGCTATCTCACACTGACTCCCTGTAAGGAGGAAGCTGCTTGATCTCAAATGCAGGAAGAGATCATGGAACTCCTTTACCAACTTAGCTATCCGCTTTGGTAATTTTTGAGCACCTTATCTTCCTTGCTTTCCGACTCGAGCTCTCGATCTCAAGCTTGAAGACATAGGCTACCTCCTCGCCTTTATGCACTTGACTAGACATACATTGCATGATAGGAACAACTTCTTTACCTGTAATTTCTATGGTCTTGCGTTTGGGCACCGGGCCAAGGTTACTTTATGGTTTCCATAATGATGATGGCCTTTCTTTGGAGCGTAGGTACTCCATACCGATGATCAAATCATTCTTCCGATGTTCATCACTTCGTTTCCCATTTGGATGTTGATCCCCCGACAAATCGATGTCGAAATTTATCCTCACCCTGCTGTGTGTCTCATTGCCCCGCTTAAGAACCACGGGTGTCGGCTTTTGACTTCAATGGCTTGAGCTCAACATCTCGACCATTCTTCGAGACACAAAATTGTGGGTGCTTCCGTATTCATCCGGGACTATAAAAAGACTTGGCCTTGGCCTTCCTTTTGTGGAGATTACCCGACTTGATTTCTCCGCTTGCGGATCTATGGCTGCAAAGATGACACTCACCTGAATGAAGTCACAGGCTTCCCCGCCCGCCGCCGCCGAGGAAGTCTCCCATACACCCATCTCCGCTACGCCATGATTCATGACAAAAGGGCGATTTGATGTTCCGTGACTGTTTGGAAGCACTGAAGCGGAGCCATTTCTCAATGCACTCCCGCCTCTTTACTTCTCCCTAGGTATTGATTGCAAAAGGATCGCATCGCTTTTGAATAATTTGACCTTCGTCTTTGGCTTATCCTTGAAGGATACTGTTTCTTTTTTTTCCGGCCGCTTTCCATTTCGCCAACGTATGGAGCCTTTGCTGGTCCTCGACTAGGTATCCTAGGGCTATAACTTCCCGGATTGCTTTTGCCCTTATCACGGTAGTACTCTTTGTTTTACGCCTTGTTACTGAGGGCGGATCCTTGTAATTTGGCCCCTTTCGATTTTATACGATATTGTTCGAGGATTAATTGCTCTTACCGGCTTCCTTATCTGATCGTTTAATCCTCGATGTACCCTTCCAGCGCGTAAGCGTTCACTTTCGCCCGGCACATAAAGCCTCCCGTTTCATGAACTCTTAGTGTATTTGTACGCTCTAGGTGATAAATTCTTTGCATCATGTGGCATTTGTGCTCCCTTGGCACATGATTGGCGCTTGAATGCCTTTGAAATTTTCAAAATCTCTACTTGTTTGTCTAGAGCGAAGCATGTGTTTTTGCATACCCTTTCCACCATATCACGAAATTTTGCGCCCTTGAGGGTTGGTACATTTGCCACCTGCCTTTCTTTGTCCTTCATTCATTATGCATTCCCATATTCCCTCATCTCATCCATTACGGCCTAATTTGTCACGAGGCTGATTCGAGCTTTCTTGCCTTCCACACATTGCCTTTCGATGTGGAATCCTACTTTCTTCGGTAGTCCACGAGGTCCTTTGTCCACTGAGTGCGCGCCCATCTCTTGGTCATGCACCTCTTCCCCTCTTCCTCGGTCGGTCAGAATGTGAGCTTGTGTCGGAGGAGTCGGGTGCTAGGGGACCTCCTTCTCTTGCTCTTCTTTTTTATCCTTTCCCATCTTTCGAGGTGGTGCTTGCGGCAAGCCGGATATTGTTATACGGGCCAACTCTTTGGCATACGCCAATAAGGCCTTTATTTCTTGAAGGTCAATCTCATCTGCGACATCTCCTGGAGTTATGGGGCTGAATTCTTCCTCTGAGTTCCTTGCTAGGTGTCACATGCGGGAATCTCTTCATCTCTATTGACTTCACGGTCTTGCTCGCAAATTGTTTTTAGACCTCTAATTTGCATACACAAGTAGATCATAGCCTTAGGGTTAGCTTTGTTTTTGTTTTATTGCATTATATGTGTTTTGCCGATATAGTTGTGGAAACAAAATACATCAACAAAACATTTAGAATGCCAAACAAAATGTATTTATATATATAGTAAAACTTAATTACAATGCTTAGGGATCAAGAATATAACTATTCTTGAATCATTTGGCGGGATGGATTATCCTCAAGGAACTTCTTAGAACGGGGGTTCCTGCACGAAGCGTCCCCAAGTTTCGAGGATGTTCGTTGGTGTTCATGCCGCATTTGTCCACCAAGTCTTCCACTCTTGGTCGGAAGTATAGGCCGTCCATCGCTAATTTTTCCTGCGGCGGTAGGGGTACCGCTAAGTCAAAGATATCAAGTGCCACCATTCTCTTGACTAGGATGACGGGTCAATTTGTTAGAATCAGCCGAAAGCATGCCTACCAAATCTTGAGAGTGCAATGAGCATGAATACTCCTTCTTGGCCCCTTGGGCTGAATTTCTATTGGATGACCACTATTCTCCCGATCCAGCGGAGGAGGGAAGGTAATACCTTAGTGACTTGTCCCTGCCCGTTCTTTGTTGATTCGGCCGGTCAGGCACTAGCTCTATGTCTTCCCATATTCGCCGGCGTGAACCTCCGTCAGTCTCACGTGGTCCCTTATTGTTGATCACGAGGCTTGTCGGGTTGATCTCACCTCTTCTCCGGACACTGTGGAAGGCGGTGTCGAAAATCCTCAACATCAAAATACTTGGCGTAGAATTCTTCTTCGAAGGCGGATCCCGTTTCGCATCAATTGCCGGATCTTTGCTATATGCCTCGATATCACGAAGGTCGACTCCACCGTATAAGTGTCGGCTTCTTACGTTGATTGGGAAGTCGGAAGCCTCGGGTCCCGATAAAGTCATCCAGTTTTTGTTGTTGCGCGAAGGTGCAGCAACTCATGGCGTCTGTACTCACGGCTCTGCATTGGAGGGAGGTTACGGCCGCGGACATGATGATGGGGGCTAGGCGTGATACCGTAACCGGCGAGGGAGAGCAATCTGTAGGTCTGCAGGTCCTCGCCGAAAGATCGGATCTCCCCGCTCACCGCTTGTTGCCGCTCGTGCGGGTTGAACTTGACGTAGTCTTCGGCTGCGTCGAAGTCGAGCTCTTCATCTTGGCTCTTCCTTCTTGCTCCGCTTTGATACCGCAAGAGGAGCTGACCATCTTTCAAGAGGCTATGGGGTCTACATCCATGGCCCGGATAGAGGGTTCCCCGATTGGGTTTTGGGCACGGTGAGAGAGAAAGATGCTAAAGGCAAAGAGATGAGAAATATTTCGCCCTATTAACTTGTCATGACCATGTAGTCCGGCATCCTAGCAACCTTGTTGTTCGTGTACCTTGCAATGTTGGGACATCACCCAAGTACGCTTGGAGGGGATTGCTTAGGAACAAAATATCCCCGCACAAGGGAAAAGTTGTACCAAGGATGGTCCTACCCTAGCTTGGAACTTCGGCCATGACTTCCTAATAGGATGGGTTGCCTGCAAGGTGGCTTGATGTCTATCTCCTTCGGAAAGCGCAAAAATGGCATTGATGTCAGCCTCACCATTATGAGCACTTGTATTTGTGCATCGTGAATCTTTGGAGTTGCCATTGATCTTGAATTGAATGAGACTAGCAAATGCTCTTGAAATGCCTCAGAGAAATTTGGAAAATCGCCTAAAAGCTGGGAGCAAACCCTGCCTTGATGCTAACTGAAGATATGGGAGGTCTATTTATAGGAAAAAGGGTAAACCCTAATTTTTAGAAAACTTGATAAATTTTAGAGTTTGGCAAATCTCACCTATTTTGAGGTCCAAAAATGAGGATTTGAAGGCTAATTTGAGGGTATGAGCATGAATAAGACTATCTAATGAACCCCATCGCAACAAATTTGAGGTCAATTAGAGGTGGCATGAAAGAGATAATGCTAAAAAATACTCACAAGCAGGCGCTAGAAAGTGACCTAAAAATTTAGGTCGAGGTCCCCGGGCGATACCGTGAGTAATTTTAACCCTATTTGGTCAAAACTTATCTAAAAGAATGAACTAAGGGTCAAAACATGATGGTCTCATCGAGATATGCAAGATTGACACCTTACTTGCCCGCTTTGAGATGGTTGGACCTTTTTTGATGTGAAATACTCCGCGTGTGCTCCCGGGCCCTGATCTAAAATTTAGGGTCCATGCTTCCGCGCATACCGTGAGTAATTCCCCACCCTTGACCAGATGAAGTCCTTTTAACTAAAACAAAAAGCAAATAATCGCTAATTCAACTTTATCAACAACATTTATGCACTTAGAACTTGTTCTTACAAAACTTTTATTTACAAAATTTATTATTTACAAGACCTAGCGTTCTCCTTTAATGTAACTTGTCAAGTGCATGTCCTTGGTCATTAATGTCACTCTCTTGGCGTGCAAAGTGCATGCCCTCGAAGTCTTCAAAGTGCTGCACCAACCGCTCCGGCCGCCTCCCCAGTAAAGCTAGCAAGATTTCACCCGCGGACTCTCTATGGCTAATGGTGCTCGAGGGGGATGAGAAGGCCGTAACTTCTCTGGAAGTGCGGATTCAAGGGACTCTTTGCGCCCGATCTCGACCCTTCCCTTGCCTTAACGCTCTTGGGTGGTGTCGGCTTCTCAGGGCGTTTTGAGTCTTCTTCTTAGATGGTCAGTCTCCTCCCTCGACGATGTTACCTTTGTTTGGTTCGGGATAGTAGGTGTTGTAGGCCTCCCACTTCCGCAGATGTGTACCCTTTGCAGCCCCAGCTTCAGACCCTCGAGATGGCTTCCACCTCATATGACTCCTCGGGCAGGCCTGGGCCTGGCTTCTTCGAATCTTTCTCCTTCTCCCATGTGGGTAGGGTGGAGGTGCCCTGTCTCACGGGATCCTGGCCAACCGGATCCTCGGGCCCCGGGCCAGCCGAGGAGCTCCCTACCTCTTGATCTCTTCTTGGGAGGCACACCTCGGCCGCCCTCGCTGCCGCAGATGGGGGCTGGTTGGGCCCCCGTTCTTTGATGTGATTTTGACCATGGATGTCTACTTCAACTTTCTCTTGGGCTCCTCCTTGCCCTTCCCTTTGAGCTTCTTCCCTTTCCTCCCGCTTCCTCATTCTTCCAACTTTCTTTTCTTCTCGGCCTTTCCTCCTCTTGGCTTGCGTTTGCTTAACTTTGTCTTTCTCGTTTTGGGTCGGGGCCTCAAGCTTCTTCTGTGAGGTGGGTTAGGAGAGGCTGCTTTCGTCTTGTTTTGTTCTCATAAGCTCCGTTCTCGCTCCTTCTCACGCTCTAGTATCTCCTCCTCGATTTGCTCGAACACTCTGCGAGTTTCTTCGTCTATTGATCCCTCAGACTCAATCTCTGCTTCTTCGTCTAACCGCTGGTTGATGAAGTTGGCCAGCTCGTCTAGTGATTCCTGCCTGGACTCCTCTTCCTTTGACTCGTCGGAAGTGATCTCCTCCTCTGACGAAAGCTGTTCTCCTCTTGCGAGAGCTTGCTCTTGAAGTAGCTAGTGAATTCTCCTCCTGTCTTGGGCGCCGCCCTTTTCGGTGGGTCGATACTTGGTGCGATCTGTTTGGTGCGCCATGCTTTACTAAACTCGACGAGACTCGACAAAAAAAGCCTCAAAATGCGGGAGCTAATTTCTAAGCAGAGAGTCTACAAATGAGAAGGATTTGGGTGCTATTTATAGTTTTGGCAAATTTTAGGTCAAATTCTAAGTTGCTCATTTTCTTGAATAAAGGCACATATTAACTTAAAACATGTACTTACTTCAGAGTTTTCTAAGTAAAATTACTCATGATGTGCGCTAGAGGGCTGACCTAAAATTTAGGTCGAGGCTCTGGTGCATACCATGAGTATTTTTGCATTTTTGACTAAAAATATATAACTTCTAGACATATTCCTAGGGATGTGATATACAAATCTAGCTAAACCTTGTCTTAAAATTCGATCTAGCATATTATCTTGTTCAAATTCATCAAGTTTGAAGGTGATTATGGTAAATTACTCCTCACTGCACGGGGCCTGACCTAAAATTTAGGTCGATGCTCTGGTGCATACCGTGAGCAATTTCCACACTTGGTCCAAATTTAGTTCAATTTTTTAGTTTTTCTTGGTTTTCAATTTTTCTAACTGTTACTAGCTTAGCACATGCTAAAAAAAAAAATGAGAAATTTTTTTTCCCACTTTTTCGAGGTTTGAGAATTCTACTAAGTTAGTACTACTGGGAGCATGGTCAGTGCTTTGCTCTTGGTCTCCAAGAACATAGCTCGATACCATCGCGGACGCCCCCTACTCATATACCTGGTACACTCACCAGATACAAACAGAGTTCATCCCCATATCACCCTCGCGGCCGATACAAGGCCCCTCCACGATCACCGCAACCTTGACGAAGTTCCAGTGGGAAGAATGAAGGGGTCATTTTACCCGCCTCCCTCGTGGCATACCGGGCGTAACATACATGTAAGTATACATACATCAACATCACATGACCATCACGAAGGATGGCTCACCACATATCCGCATAGACAGAGGTCGAAGACATCACATATGGAAGGTCTACCCAAGTTCGCATAATGGGGATGGGGGACAAGCTTGGGTCTGTGAGGTCAAACGGTGAGTGCAATAACAATGGAGTTACCGGCATAGAACATGGCAATTGGGTAGTTCGGCTCCATCCGCCTCCTGCTCCCACACTTTGCGTGAGTAGGTTGAAAGGTCTTGGGACTTGATTGTATCCTCACGGATGCATAGCCGTGAGGGGCTACCGGGTTGCATCTCCCGGGCCCGATAGGGGGTAGGGATTGCTCCCACCGTAGGCCGGGCATGCCGATTCAAGGTGACTAGAGGGCCAGCCCGCCTGCATCGACTAAACTCCCCGAAGGTGTACACCACCCAAGAGTGTCGAACCCATGCAAAAAGCCCGCACGCAGCGGGCGTAGCATTGTGGGTCTAGTGCAATCGTAGTCCCCGATGAGGTTTTATTACCGAGGGACGTGATCATGAGCCAGACATGTGGTCCCTCCACCCACAAACCGTGTGGTTCTTTGTACAATGTGAATTTAATAGTGCATTAAAGAGGACTAGCTAGGAGCATCAAACTACTAGGCTTTTAGGGCCTCTACCCCTTCCCAATACAATGATTCCACAGAGATCATCATCACATACATATCATAGAAGAACTAAAGAACAAGATTTAATCTAAATCACGTAGTTAGGTTCTTTAGTTATGACTTGATATCTAGAGGTCTAGATGGTGGCCGTGGGCAATTCAATAGGCTAAACCTACTTACTCTCTATGCCCGGAAGGCGATTAGACTATTGAATTGGAAAAAACCGATCCCCGGCTTGCTCCTCCCCGCCTGAACGCTGCCCATGCAAATGGAACCGCTTTGAAGATGAAGCCAGAAAGGAAAGCCAACATGAGCTAGGCTGCTCAGACAGATTTGGGGCCAAGATTGGCCCTTTGGAGCAAGCTTTAAATGGAGCTCTAGAAGGCTGTGGGACGAAAATGGAAAGTTAGGGTTTGGATACCTTATATAGGCTATAAGTTAGGGGCTAGGGTTTCCATCAACCCTTGAGATCATGCCACTTGCCCTGGGGTAAGTGGATGTAGCTCCCCACTTATCTAATTTGCCCACTTATTATTTAAGTGGGCTAAAGTGCACACATGAATAAATGTGCACACACTTGCAAGTTGCCCCTTAGAGCGCTACTTGCTTAGCTACACGTCGGCGTACACGTCAATCGGGATGGCGTGTACGCGTACAGAATTCAAGTCAAATACAATGAGCTTCCTGACTGACTCAAATGATTCACCTGTGTCAGCAACAAAACACTTGAGAGTCGATTCACATTTATATAAGTCATATGACTGTACAGTGAAAGAAATATAATTACATTGAACATATTACAGTGAAATACATGTTATTACACAGTTAATGTTTGCACAGGTACAAGTGACATAAGAAAGTCATATTTCCATTAATTGTTGAATACAAAGAAAAATGAGCATGGCTCATAATAAACTGTAATTCATATGGCCAAGAGACTAGCTACCCATGGTAGGAACATCACTTTGTATATTCATCTCGCCTTCGACAATTAGAGCCTCTATTAGATGATTTCTCCGTGACTTGGCATAGGCATCAGTGAACCAGTTGGATGTCATCTTCATGGTTCACAAGTATTAGAAAACTGTATCAGCAAAGAATGCACAAGAAAATACTATGTTCTACTTACAAAAATGGAGCTTGGCTGTGCAGCAACCACGGCATCGATGAATGCGTGCATGTAAGCCACAATGTATGTGCAAGGAGTGTTGTTACTGGTTTCAGGCACTTTGGGATGCTGGATAGGGGCATCAAAATTCTTTCTGCCATGGCTTAGACTGTTGGATCCCAACATCATGTTATTGATCACAAGCTTATGAAACCAGCAAGATTGCAACGTGAGAATAAGCAAAGCATAAGAAGTTGCAACATGAGAATAAGCAAATCACTGAAAAGAAACTGAAACTGATACTTACTTTTGGAGTAGTTTAGCGTCCACTGCATAGCCTTTGACAGGAGACAGGATCTGTATGCTTGGACTCACTAAAAATGGGAGAGCGTTTTTGAGTGGACCAGCAAGCACAAATATTGCCAAACCAAAATTTGGCCCTTGCAGAACTGGGACAAAAATATATTGACATATCGTGCAAAGCGAATGCCATCCATTCCTTCCTTTATGTGAGTGTTTCGACATCTGCAGAACTCCTATTCTTAAGGGCACTCACAAAATTGAGGAAGCTCTCTCGGTTTGAACATAAAGAACTTATTTTTAAGCTCGGGGATGAAAGAGAGAGCGCAAAGGTACCGCATTACCTAATCCAAAAGACATATTAATACATACTCTGAATGAGTGTAAGAATGAAATAATAGAAAAATATTTAAAAGCCTACCTCCCATACACTTCTACCATCTTTGATGTCAAGTCAAGCTTCCAGCAAAACTCGTCGACATCGGTTTGGAACACAACAAAAGTGTGCTTACGTGGATAGTCCCTGTAAAAAGGAGGAATGGGACCAACCTTTTCACCGGTCCACTAAACCGCATACAAGGCAACGAGCATTAGCATTTATACAAGTAATAAATAGACAAGATACTCACCATCTTTTTGTGCCGTGAAGTCGAGGCGGCTCTTCTCGTGATCTTTTTCTCGGATCAAGTTTAACCTTGTTTGCTATGTCATCAACCTCGCGGTCAATGTCCTCTTCTTCTGTTTCTGACTCAGAAGCAGGTTTATCCTTTCAACCTGTGATCTTGTCCTATGTAAAAAAAAACTATGGTCAATTATCATAAAGCTGAGATGATTAAACAAAGATCCCATGTAATATACCTGTAACATGTACATTCACCTGTAACAGAATTAACAGAAATTCATTTCACTTCTCTTAATTAATTCTGTTAATTACTTCTGTTAATTAATTCACCTGTACATTAATTAATTCACCTGTAACATGTACATTTCATGTACATAGAATGTATCAAATGTACGTAACTTTAAAAGCGGCCATTCAACCTACATCTTGTACATTTAATGTACAAAATGTACATAATATACATAGATGGACCCAAACATGCAGATTGCAGAGAGAGAGAGAGAGAGAGAGAGAGAGAGAGAGAGAGAGAGAGAGAGAGAGAGAGAGAGAGAGAGAGAGAGAGAGAGAGAGAGAGAGAGAGAGAGAGAGAGAGAGAGAGAGAGAGAGAGAGAGAGAGAGAGAGAGAGAGAGAGAGAGAGACCTATGCCCAAAAAATGCACATATATGTAACAAAGGTACATAGATATGAATCATCTACAGATGCACTCCAACCACAGGAACACATCCATCCAAAAAAAGAACATGTACATCTACTTGCAGATGTAGACTCAATTAAATCTATGTATAACTAATACATAAAACAAATCACACATCTGCAGTCCAAGCTCAAAAATAGAAGCATCAATAAACAAGAAAATATATGCCTATGTACCCCTGCAAACAGATGTACAATAAAAAAAATACATATAAGGAACAACAATGCACTATAAGACATATATGTAGAACTATATAGATTACAGTAACAAATATGAATCAAGAGCAATCTAAGATTAATCATTTAGCGTAATGCATACCTTGTCCAGCAGGGAAACCAAGTTGATTTTGAATGCCCTCATCCCAAATACAGCCTTTTATGCAATTCTGTTTTTCATATACGAGATAAGACAAGCAAAAGAGGCAATAAGGATCTCTGCAAGGAGCCAGCAGCATCAAAACCAGATTTTGCTAAAGCCCTGGCCACAGCAGATATACGAATTGAATGAGATGAACTCTTGTAGAAGTAGCTCTATAGGATTTGGCCTAGGGTGCAGAGCAATAGGTCCTGCTCTCCCATGAAATTCAAAATCTATGAATGCCTTTGTTGAACAAGTTAAGTTTCTCCTTTGCTTGTTGAATTGAAATTTCATGTTTTTCAATGTTTCTAATTGCTTCTTGCAAACCAATCTCCAGCTTAGAATAGTGCTGCTGCTTGTTCGACGATTTTCCTGTTGTAGGTTCCTCTGTAATATCTGAAGTTTTGGCAAGATCCTTGGCGGTCTTAGCAACATCCACCCAATCAAACGGCGTCCCTTCAAATGAAGAGCAAATGCCCGAGCAAAATATGTGGAAATATAGTTGTTTGGTACCTGCTTCTTGCCATAAACCAATTCATAATATTTAAAAAATTCTTCTTTCCATGCATTCTGAACTCTGCCTTCCTTGAATCCTCTTCTATTCTTTGGAGCTGCACTCCATACTTCATTCATAATTTCTTGGAGTCCGGGTATGTGGATCTCGTCATGTTTTTCACGGAGGTCTTTGGCTTGGATCACTGCCAAAAGTTTTCTCTTTGCTGGTAATTTTCCACTGTCGGAATTGCTGGTTTCTTGGTTTAGCTGTGGTGAAGAGCAAGCACTGAGTTGGGGAACAAATTTTGGGGCCATAGTTGGACCAAAAATTGGTGATCGGAATGGAGGCAGAGTATGCGTGGGCGGGATAGCGAACGCGAGGCAAAGCAAGCAATAATTTGGTAAAGAAATTTAAAATCTGAAAATGGTGCGGTTGCGGAGTGTTGGATAACATTAATCATGGCAGTTACTAGCGGTTCATGATTATAGGACTCCCTAATTTGTGCATTGGGTACATATGTATATGTATAAAAAGGGCTACATTTCTAGACACCCTTTCATGCTTTTACCCTTGAGGTGCCACGACTCACTGAGATGGATGTGGCCAAAACAGTGTAGTGAATGATGGATGCGGCCAAAACAGTGTAGTGGTGTTCAAAGCAGTTGAAGCAGAGGGACATGAAGGGGTCTAGATCAGAAGAAATTGTGGAGTGCGGCCAAAACCGTGTAGTAATATTTGTTGCAGTGCTTTTCATTCAAAGCAATTGAAGCAAAGGGACACGAAGGGGTCTAGATCAGAAAAAATTGTGGAGAGAGGGCGCATAAAGCTCAAGTTTCTTTTTAAAAGATTTTCTTATCCTTACTTGAGAATCCAGCACTGTTGAAAGTGGCATTGTAGATTGTTGGGATTATAATGTGGCGTTACAGTTTCTTAGTAAGGTTTTAAATTGGAGTTGTGCCCATTAGCAGAGTTATGTTCTTCCCATAACCTCAGTTTTCATTCATGGCAATGCAGTTTGACACTATTCTTTTGCAAAATCATTTGTTCGGTTCTCCTTGGAGCTGGAAGTGCCTTTCAACACCACGTCTTCGCCCTCTTATTTGCTCTGAATTTAATACACCCTATCGATCAATCTTCGATTAATTAGATTCTTTAGATGTTGGTGGTACAGAACAAGAGGATATTGTAAAGGACCATGGTGACAGAACCAGATTAAGAGCTGGAAGCACGATTCAACATCAAGTCTTCAAGGTTTTATCCCCTCTTATTTGCTCTGAATTTAGTACACCCTGTCGATCTTTCTTTGATTAATTAGAGTCATTAGATGTTGGTGGTATAGAAGAAGAGGTTATTGTAAAGGAGCATGGTGATAGAACCAGATAAGCATACATGGGTTTGAAATGAATCAATGATAGGTAAGGGATTCCAGCTCTTCTCCAGAAGGTAGTGTCACTAGAAGGTAATTTCTGGGATTGCAGCCCTTTATTATTGAATGTAGCTTTCTTTTGTAAGTGAACTTTTGGGAGAGGCCCGACCAGAGTACAACTTGGAGAAGCAACAACAGAGCATGATGCATTGGTTTGTCTAATGAAATCTAAGCCTTTCCAGTTCTTCCGAGCAACTAATGAACAATTCGCGAACTCCACAACACATAATGCTCCACAAGACATAAGCAAGTCACAATACAACATCAAAAGTCAACTACACTCAAGTTCCTTATAGCAACAGATAAGCAACTCACAACTACAATAAAAAACCATTCTAGAATGGGACTCGCAAGAAACCAACAAACCCCCCGATGCTTCTCATTCATCTCAGCAGATTTTCTATATGGTGGGGATGGGTAGCCGCGACACACGAACTACCCAATTTAAAAAATAAAGGGAAAATCCAATTATATCATTTGGACCCCAAAACAAATACAATGCTAATAGATGAGTGGTTGATGTACCCGCCGAAAGCTTATCACCGGATTAAAAACCTCACCCTTCGGGTTTTCGAGGAAAAAACCCTAGTGATAAGCCTTCGGCAAAGGGCTTAGACAAACGTAAAGGCATAGAATCGCCCCAAAACCCCCCATGGAGAAGTCGAAACGGATGCCGCCGCCAACCCCGTAACTGCACTCACCAACACAACAAAACGAGAAACATACCAGAATAGCATCACCCAAATGGGTGGAAAAGCATCACCCAAATGGGTAGAAAAACATGATAAAATGTAACTTGTACAAAATATAATAAACAAAGAAGGGGAGGGTGGGTTCAAAGAGAATAAGGTAATCGGGCCGAGAGAAGAGGAAGCCGATGAGACGTGGATGCGTAAACGCTACCGGAAATAGCTTAACTCCCAACCAAAAACGGGCATGCGCCGCCCGCATGCATGCATGACATGCATGCTCATCCCATTCTAGAATGGCGATCCGATGTCTCGGATCGATGCGATTAGTAAAACACATATATGACGAGCTTTTAACCCTCTTTTATGTGAATATAATAAGTTACTAGATGCATTTTGACAACAAAATAAAGCTTGCCTCTGAATATTATAAACAACTCAGCAACACTAGGTTTGAAAAGCAAATTGTTTTGAGATTTGTTACTTGCAAACCATAACAAACAACTTACATCAGAGTAATATAACAACGCTCAATCCTAACACATTATAACATAAAATGCACATTAGAGTAACTAGTAACGGGTGCCCGGCGTTGCCGGGCATAGTTACGGGCTTGTTGTAGGCAATGATGAAGTTGTATACTTAAATATGTGTATAGACAAAAATCTTGATGTATGTCTATTGTATTCATCTAGACAGGTTGTAGAAGAGTTAAAGAACTCTTTGTGATAAGAAAATATATTGATCCTATTGGTTGTTGGGTTTGAGTGGTATTGTAGGGAAGCTTGAAGTAGCAGATGTAGATTACCTTTGCCTAATTGAAGGGGAAGCCAAAAATGGGAGAACTGAAGTGGGGTTAAGTATAGGTTTATTATAGGAAAGCATATCTATTGTTTAAATATAGATTAAGTTGGTAAGTGTAAATGGGCGCAGAAATACTATTCTTTTGTAGGAATTAAAGTTATTGCATTTGAAGGTTTTGCCCAACATTGTCAAGCTTTGGCAACAAAGTCTTACATTGGAGTTGGCAGTTTAAAATCGTGTTGAATGGTCTCTAGAGTCTCCAACCATAATTCACAATGCACAATGGACCAGAAGATCATGTAATTGATGAATCCAAATGATAATGAATTTGCATTATGCCTATTATAAGTCATTTGCACCTCTTTGATAATAGAATTTACGCTAATATATAACATATGCATTTATAATAAACGTTTATTGCATCCAAGTACACCTATGATCTTTTCGGACCCAAGTCAATGGTCTAATCCTATATCATCAAGAGATGGCATCAATGTTTTGTGTGGAATTCTCATATTATATATTTAAACGTTTACAAAGTCATGGAAACCCATCTAGTCTATTTGCTTCATGACGTGGACCATATAAATGGACTGCAAGTGAGTTAAACATGTATTTACTAATGGAGATCCACTCTATTCCATTTGCTTCAGATATATATTTGAACATGTACATGACTAATGGAGACTCATATACTCTATTTGCTTCATGATAGACCATATGAATGGACTATAATATGGCTGCTACAGCGGATGGATTTGAATATGCCATTTATATTTTTAGAAATTCAAACTAAGGTGCAGTGCATTTACTTTGGTCAACCCTATGAACTCTTAAGCATCGCAAAGTATGCTATAGTGAAATCTAGTGCGATAATTAACTTAGCCTTGTCCACATCTTGAGAATTGCACATTGCATAGCTACTACATTGAATTGCATTGTTGATTCTATAGCAATTATGCACAACTACTACATTGAATTGCATTGTTGGTTCTATGGCAAGTTTGAATTGCATTGTTGGTTTTATAGCGAGTTAGGGACTATTTCATCCATTCAATTCCAATGTTGGTTGTATAGAAAGTTAAAGGGGCTATTTTATCCGTGTCTCGCTGCTGCAATCTTATTAATGTGGATTTCCACCCGCCATTGCAAATCAGGCCCTTGCTCCTGCACCATTGCAAATTAGGCCCTTGCTCCTCCATGAGTCCCTGCCAAAGGTGAGGGGTCACTCTTTTCAAGAAATGCTGCCTTTGGGGAAAGGCATTAAGTGCAAAGGTGAAAAATGTAAAGAAAATGTAACAAAATGTTAATTTTTTGGTTAATTGTGATGTGTATGCATTGTCTTCAAAATCTAAAAAGCACGTTAAAGGTGAGTAGATGAATTAAAATTTTAACAAAAGTCATGTTACATTTTAATGGCTATCAAAGTGACCAAATTGTGATGTGTATGCATTGTCTTCAAAATCTAAAGAGCACGTCAAAGGTGAGTAGATGAATTAAAATTTTAACAAAAGTCATGTTACATTTTAAAGGCTATCAAAGTGACCAATTTGATAGAATGAATCAATCTGTATACATTAAAATTTTCCTGAGAATACATCCCCTTTAAGGGGTTCCTGTTATGTTATATGGACAAAAAACTTGTGAGGCGTGTTGCTCCTGTTATATGGACAAAAAACTTGTGAGGCCTGTTGCTTCAATAAATGCCATTTCAGCTAAAGCTTACCATGATTTGCTTCAATAAATGCCATTTCAGCTAAAGCTTACCATGATTTGCCACATAAAACTCAGTCATTGAGACTTTATACATTGATCTGGAGGATCCTGGTTTTTCTCAAGGCAGTTTGAGCCGGATCGAGAGCAAAGCGCTTGAGAAAGGAAGACTTTATACATTCATCTGGAGGATCCTGGTTTTTCTGTGCAGGTTTGAGCTGGATAAGGAAGACTGCTTAGACTCAAGAATAAAAGACCAAGCATTCCAAGCTGTAAACACGACAAAATATTAGAGGCACATCATCATCACTGAAATAGATTTTCAAAATTCTAGATTCTGAGGGCACCTGCAGGATAGGAAACAAAATAACCTACATTAACTTGCATTTGATGAACTTGGCATAAATGTTATCATGTACCCTTGCATATCTGCATATTCTGTTATCATGTACCTTTGCATATCTGCATATTCCTAAGATTGCCACTAACATAATTAATTGCTGAGGAGCTTTTAGAGCAATTTAAGCCATTGCGAGCTGAGATATCCTGATTATTCATTTCCAAATGCATAATAGATATTGCCTCACATGTGGAAATCTGTTGTACAGTGGAAAGAAAAGCCGATGTTCTTGTTGATCTAATGGCCAAAAGGATACACTTACACTGGCTTGTTAGAAAAATGCATTGTGGTTTCGAATACTTAGAATGAACAGGATAACATGGTGTCTTCTTGTTTTGCGTTGGAAAACGAATGGTACATGAGGGGAGGGATAAATGGAGCAGAATTCAAGAACATAGGCTATCAAGCAGAGCTAGGAAGGAAGACAGAAGCACAGAGCACAAAGTTCATGGGATTTGACACGCTAAACCTGTAGCAGCAGCCATATTTTGGGCAGACAATTCCAACATTCTATGCAGCAGAGAAGAATTGTGAGCAAAACAAAGGCGTAAATGGAACCGGGGAGGTTCAACACGCCGTTGTTAAAGCCGAACCCCTCGTGACATTGCACAAACCATACACATAGGATTATCAAAACGACGTGTGACTTCCATGCATCGACATTCTCGTGCAAAATTTGAACCGGGCATACAGCTTTCTAGACCCCACCTTTAGACATATAGCCATTTTAGGTGCCCAATTTGTCGCTCCAATGCGTTGTCTCTAAGCAACAACTGAGGGCATATCACTTCAAGAAGAACTTGCATCAACTCAAATCTTTATGTCGCCAACCTGCACATTACAGAGCAATCAAACCTTTTATTTTAAATTATTTTAACAAATCAAAGTTGTTAAGCTTCACTTTGTAAACCAACTGTTTGGATACCTTTGCTTGCATACCTCTGAAGCCTTAGAATCCCAATAATCCAGGGTAAAACTTGACCTCCTTGCCCCAAAACATGTTACACTTCTTGCACTAAAAATGCCACAATTTGATAAGTGTCATGTATGCAGGAACAGATCTTACAACACCTCAAGCTGTTGGACATCATCAGATATAGCCATTGCATTGGGTAATTCCTCTGAAGAAATCATATTACACATAAGGCTATGGGATATACCACCAATAAGGCCATAAGCAATGGAGTATATCAAACGCATAAGGATCATGATTGAAAAGGCAGGAATGCACAGAGATTGATAAAGTAGTTAAAATACATTTGGAACTTTTGATCTTCCTGATGCAGCGGAGAGATGGAGCTTTGCCAGAAGGATCAGTGATTAAGGCTTTACTGGATGTCCAAAGTAGAAACACTTTTTTTGCCAAAGATATGTTTGAATGGGGTATCTATTGTACAACAAAGAAGAAAACTTGCAAAAATTGTTAATACACGATACCTTCTTGGATAAGCCGCCTCGTCATGAATCTCTAGAGGGAGAGTAAAGAACTAATGATGCCAAATCAAAGAAGGCATTACAATCAAGTCCACGCCAAAAACAACCCAAAGCGTATAAAATAAGCACAAAAATGGGTGCAAAGAACAACGATGAGAACAATAATGTGTTATCTTTTTCGACACTCTGCGATGACACTTTTGTTTTGTTATATGTTTTTGCCTATAAACTGGCACACCTCAATATAAACCCTTTCAAAAATGGTCTTTTTCCTTTGGTTTTTTTTTTATAGAACATGATCCTATAGACAAAAAACTAAGAGAACAAACCTTTGGAAACCGAGAACGAAAAGGCGTGGATGCAATTCGGGAGGCACTTTGAGGAAGAGCAAACACAAAGAAAAAACATTTCCTCTAAAAATCAACTAAAGTAGTCAAATAAATTATCCCGTGAACTCTTACACGCTCGCTATAGAACCTAACAAAAGGATCTTCGAGACTCTAGCATTCCCGAGCATAGCATCAAAACCCTAAACAAAGAAGATGTTACCCGATATTTGGACCACAAATTTCACCATACAAATGTTGACCACAACTGACACCGGTCACCATGCCGCTAGATGTACAAAAAGCTTTGTTGGAACTTGTTTAAGCCCCCGAACATGAAAATGGATTGAAGAGTTGGTTGATTGTGTGTTATCCAACTTGCAACCTAACCCCGCTCCACCATAGTTGTCCACCAAGTACCTGATGTTAGACACCATAAGAATGAGCATGGTCATTTTGAACTTCAAAAAACGAAAGCAAAAATACCTGTTATTTGCCACAACGACCATGTTGAAAAGCCAGTTGTTAAGACTGGAGCCAGAACTACTACTGATTTGCAATGGCCGGAATCGCAACCTCAAAGCAGATCCGTCGACTCTAAAATGCAAAATATCATCTCGAATGAATTGTCGCATAGAACCCCGGCTATGCAGAGCCAAGACCGAAGCTTTAACCCGCTCAAACACACCTTCGTAAAACCCCGAGCTACTCCGTGAAGACAAGGTAGTGGCCGAAATTGCAACCTAAAGGCCGATTCATCCACTCCAAATTGCAAAATGCACATAAATTTACAGAGCACTTGATGAATAAAGCATGCCAATCCAATTGGCGAACATGCATGGGGCGACAGCTGCAAGAAAGGGATATGGGCATCTGCTAAAGTCTCGGAATCGATAAGGCAACCCCAAAACCTAGAATTTGAAACTCGATATTTGGAATACTGGAAAGTTTTCCGGCAGGTAAAAACTTATAGACCTTAGAAAACTAACCTGGAAAAAAAATCTAAAAAGTTTTCGGCATGTCGGAAAAACCAAATTTAAACAATAGATAAGCCATAATAAACAATTTTCACAAAATGAACACAACACGGAATGAAGGCCTAGTGTCCTATTTGTGCAACATCAACACAATATGGGGTGAAGGCCTATTGTTCTCTTCTTTCCCTTTGTTGGCTTATTCGTTATATTTAAGTTTCATCATTGGCACGTTCTTAACTCATGCCCAGCAACACTGGCACTGTTACTAGTGACAAAAGAAAAACAAAGAAAAGAAGAAAAAATTGTCTGGATAAACGTAACGTAAACCTATGTCATTTGTTAGATGACACATGAGTAGGGGTTACATGCAAAGACAAGATTAAAGCTTCTTTGGCACGATTCCCAGAAGGGGCATAAAGCCACATTGAGCACGTCAATACATTCAAATTGCTAAGTTCTAAGAAAAGAGAAAAAAATATAGTCATATAGATCGGAGAGAGGACCATTCTAGAATTGGGCTCGAATGAAACTGACAAAGCTTCCTAAGGCAAAATGCTACACCAAGCTATATGCTATCAGTGTAGAGGAGTCTTATATAGAGGCCCATACAAACAGTGTTATATAGAGGAGTCTTATATAGAGGCCCATACAAATAGTGTTATATAGAGGAGTCTTATATAGAGGCCCATATAAACAGATGTCGTACATATGCGCAGCAATGCCGGGCACAAGTTTACCAGTCTTATATAGAGGAGTCTTATATAGAGGCTCATATAGACAGATGCCGTATAGAGGAGTCTTATATAGAGGCTCATATGTATAGAGGAGTCTTAATATAGAGACTCATATAAACAGAGGCCGTACATATGCCTAGCAACACCGGGCACAAGTTTACAAGTGTAAGTTATACGTCTTTGGTTAAAAGACATTCTAATCCTTACCACCGCTAAATTTGCTACAAATAGACGACCACACTGGTCCGAGTTTCCCCGACAGATATGAAGATGTCGAACTCGCATAGGGTGAAAAACAGCAAATTAAGGATTTACATGTGGCGTTTAGGTATAATAGATACAATTCCGATCCAGAACTGATCATGCAGGGGCAATGGGAATAGAATCGCAAACATCAATTCCGACCCAGATGGGGCATTTCAAAATCCGAAGGCATATCACATACTACCGCCTGCATTTCGCTTACTTTGTGACCCTTTGCATAATAGGATCTATCATTCTTTACCTTACTCCAAAACGCCAGTCTATGAAGGTGAGATACATAGACGCCCTCTTCAATGTTGTTTCTGTTACCACAGTTACAGGTCTTGTGAGCATAAATCCTCAAGGCCTAAGCCCCTTTGATGGCGTGCTTCTTATGACCCTCATGCTGCTGGGTAGCCAGATTTTTACCTCCTTAGTCCCTCTCTATGTCAGAAGATGTGCTTTCCAACGCCAGATTATGAAGACAGAAGCAGAATACATGCAAATCAAGGCTGCCATATCTCTTCAAGCTGGCCATAATCTAGAACCCAATAAGAATTCCATGCCTCAGAATGGAAATTGCACTGTCCAGGCTTCAGATTCAGAGCAGACCTATCTCGCAGTCCTCTTCACAAAATCATTGAAGAAAATATGGGGTAAAAGGCTCCTTAAAAAGCCTGCTAATCATGGTAGAATCCGCGAAGAAATTCAAAAGCAGGGCAATCCTGGTGATATATCAGATCCTATGCAAAGGCTTTACCTTGAACACGATGCTTCTGTTCTTCTAAGCCGTGTAGTTATCTTGTATTTCATTGGAGTACAATTTATATGGTTTATTGGTATCCTCATATGTGTAGCAGCAAGCCCCCAAAATGTTCATACCCTTAATTCCAAACATCTTAATCTAGGCCTCTTTTCTAGCTTCACCGCCGTATCCATGTTTGCAAATGCCGGCTTTTCTCTAGCAAATGAGAATCTCATCGCGGTCCGCCAGAATCCCACCCTTCTCCTCTGGTTAAGCTTGCTAGTACTTATGGGGAACACCATGTATGCCCCATGCTTAAGAGGCATCATCTTCCTCCTCCATAGACATTCAAAGGGCAAGACCAGATTGGCATATGAGTACCTCCTGAATCACCCAAGAACTTGCTATACCCATCTCTTCCCCCATGCTCAAACCATGTGGTTGATCTATACCATCATTGCTTTCAACACAACAGAGTGTTTCTTCTTCTTCCTACTAGATTGGAATTCTGTAGCTCTGCATGGTCTCTCGCCAATTCGAAAGATTGCAGTAGGGATAGTTCAATCAGTCTCAACTCGAAGCGCTGGAGCCAACGCGGTAAACCTTGGAGACCTTTCACCCTCCATGTTGGTGCTATATGTTGGGCTAATGTGAGTCCACTTAAGATTGCTCTTAGGTGTTACTTTTCTTAGATTTGTTTCTTATATTGCGCTTTTCTTTTATAGGTATGTTGCAGTGTACCCAGTATACCTCTCGAGACAAAATACTAGAGTAAAAGAAGAATCTAAGACTTATCGGAAAGTAAGAACTAAGTATAAACAAGTGATGATTCAAAGCCAGAAGCTCTTAGTTCGTGATTCGGCATATCTATTCATTGCAGTTTTTTTTATCACTCTATGCGAGAAGAAGCAGATCGAAAATGATAGTCTAAACTTCTCCATATTCAACGTTATTTTTGAGGTGATCAGGTATTCTAAGTTGCAGTTTAGTTGCTTTAAAGTGTAGCTAGTTGTAGTTTATTAATGTGGTCTATTTCTCTTATGTAGTGGATATGGGAATGTGGGATTATCGGTTGGATACAGCTGCAACTTGAGGAAGAACCTAGATGAGCCATGCACAGATGTGCCATGGAGCTTATCAGGAGAATTTAACACTTTGGCAAAGTTGTTAGTTATTCTAGTTATGTTGTTGGGAAGACATAGAGACCTACCTGAGAATATTGATGTTGCAGTAACTATGCCTCGCAGAGCTACCTCTGGGGTACTTGCCTCTTTGCACTCGTATGCATCCTTGCCACCCATTTCTAAGCTCACAACTGCTATGTCCATGCCATCATTGCCATCATTTTCTAAACACGTGTCCATGCCATCAATATTTGAAAGTGGAAAGCCACCTTCATTGACCAATTAATCAAAACGCCATGATTTCATGTAATAACTGTTGACTTAAAGAGAAAACTTCTCATATAATAGATTGAACATGGTTTATATATTTTGTAGATTTTCTTTCACTTGCTACGTATTACAACATGTGGTCAAATATGATTTCTAATGCCCTATCATTCCAAAAAAAATGGTATAATTAACCACCGACTTTTGTTGCCGTGCAATCTATATAATATGAAGCACTTAGTTTCTTCCTTTGCATGTGCTTGTGACATTTAAAAGGCCATTTTCCCAAATACTCTTTAAACACCTCATGTTGTGTTCAATGAAGCAAGTATTAAAACATAAACAATTATTGAGGTGGGTGGGATTTGCCATTCAAGGAACGTTAATTTTGGTGTGGGATTTTCTATTACATTTGGTAAATGATTTCTTCATTTCCTCAAGAGGCAAGTAGTAAAACTGATATGTTGTGACGTAGTTCAAGCATAGAATTAAGGAACTTCTATTCAACAAGATGCATGTCAATAGTATATAGTTTGCTACATATAACATGTACTGCGCATGCATACCCAGTACATATGACATAAATGGTGCATTAGGCTATAACCACTGCCATTTATGCAAAAATATAATGCCTTGCTCTCAATATTTTTGAACAATAGTATAGATGCTAGATTTTTTGAGTTCAACACCTACTTAAACAAATATTTGCTTTTAATATCTATTCCTTATCTTAAAAGGCCACATTTTATCTTCTTGGATGGCCACAACACCAATGTTGAATTTGATGCGATATTGGCTGTAAATGAAGACACTGGAGTTGAGGCTCTAGGATAGAGGTAGACGATTACAAAAGTAGTGAACTACAAATGAGGGGTTAAAATAGGGCAAGATAGGTTTAGGTTTAGGTTCAGGTGCCTATAAGTATAAAGGTAACATTAAAATATTCCAAACGCTCTTTACACAGTAATGTACCTATTTTCTCCCTAGTGGAGCCAGAGGAGGTTTTCCCAGGGTTTATGCTGGCAGATATTAAGTGAAATAGCTTTGTTTATGGCGACCACACTGGTTAAATCATGTTCGAGCTATATGTATATATATGTATCATGCTTCCAATACAAGTATCTAGTTGAAATTTTATACAACAAGATTTTAGGGTAGTTGTATTTTAATCTATTATGTTTCTATCATGGATCCTATTCTCTTAGTTAACACCCAGAAGTGCTAAACTTCATAAACATATATAAGGCCCATTGCATGCCACTTTATGAAACTTACATTTTTGAAGAGGTTTCCATTATCGACTACAAAGATCAGAGGCCACATCACAAGACATGACATACCCACATACCCGGCAACCTGCAAGATGCCAACCAGGGCGCCCCACTGATGCACCACCAAGCTGCCCCATGCCACCACAGCCCCAGCACAGGCCACAACCCACGCCCCGCACATCGCAAACAGCGAATGCCGTAGCAGCCACCACGAGCGCGACCATCTTAGAGTTACAGGAGCGGAGACGCAAGAGCCACAATGTGGTGGTGCGCGATTTGACAGAGGAGACAGGAGAGCACCTCATCAACCGAGTCCAAACACAGATCCTGGCCCGGATGACATTCCACATGCCCATACATATTGTTAAGGCGACACGCCATGGGGCCCAGCGCCCTGACCGTCCTCGAGTAGTCATCTTCACAGTCAGGGACGTGCAAGAGCAAGCATCCATCCTGCGCCAAGGCAGGCACTTGAAGGGGACTGCCTTGTACGTGGACCAGGATCTGACTCTGGCATAGAAAGAGTACAGCAGGCATGAGTTGGAGAAAGTCAAGAGTGTCCGCAGATAGGGAGGCGCAGCAGGGCTGGTTCGGGGAAGGATGCAGATCTTCAGGCTACCAAATGCTGATGCATGCACCTCAAACTCTCGAGGCCCTTCTGCCGTGACCCCAGCTGCACACCCTGCTACAATGGCCTCACCTGCCACTACCGACAGGCCACATGCCGCCTCCATCTCCACCACCATCCCTTGTGCTGTCACCGCCAAACCTACTGCTGCAGCTCCTGCCAGCAAATAAGGATTGTGCCTGCGCATGGTCTCTTGGAATTGTCGGGGTTTCCCATGGCAGAAGGGAGATAGTCTCAACTCAGTTGCCACCGATATGGACCTCATATTCATCATGGAAACATGGGAGCATGCTGGACATAGACTACCCGACTTGCCAGGATACCATCGCTACTCTGTCTTCAATGAATGAGCGAGGGGGGCACGGAGGGGTCTGCACTACGGGACAGTCCCGGCACGGTCGGTTTCCACGTGCAAGGCAGGACAAACATAGGTGTAAATGCGGCGTCGCGTAAGTGCGATGGTAGCCCCTCTTTGTGGCGACACGGTACTTCCCACATGAAAACAACTTCTATCACAACCATCCGTGTGGATGGGTGGATATGTCGATCTATCACGATGACATACGCAAAGCACAAGCGTAAGGGTAGGGTCATGCTGGATTTGGAGACTTCAATGCACACGACCGGCACGGAACAACCCGATGAGATTTGACCCTCTCGCCAGATGATGTGTTGCATTTGAGCCCTCGCCAGGAGCTTGGCCATGGGCATCGGAGTTGACATTGGGTCTCGTGCTATGGGAGGCGCTTTGTTCTTTGCTTGCGGTATCTTTGACCTTGTGGATTTGCAATGGACTAGCATTAGTGGCCGCCCTCCGGCCAAACATACTTTGGGGCAAAGAGAACCAGGGAGGTGGGTCCACCAGTGGTAGACTATGTTTTGGTAGCCGAGCGGGGACATGAATTTCGTCAAATATTTTCGAAAGTGGGAACAAGGTTGGAAGGAATGAGGTGGACTCGAGACCACCGCCGCTCTACTAGGTTGGCTTGGTAGGTTGCTCGGACACGCATCCAACACCTCCCTCGTGTGCTCGGCAAAAGGTTGGACTATGAGCTAGCTTCCTACTTACTCCCGGATGCTTACGGAGGATCCGGGCAAACATCTCACAATCCTCAACGTTGGAGCAAAGTGTGCGAGGCTCATTAACGCCCCTGAGTCGGCTGTAGAGGTGTTTTGGAGAAGTAGCCCGGCAACCTCAAAAGCTTCGACTTTTCAAGATAACCGATGGTTCGATGCCGAAAGTGCAAAGAACACAAATGCTTGGTTCGCCAAGTCATAGTTCTGCTTCATTTCCGGATGCGATGAAGGAATACCGCATTTTCCTTAAGGCTAGAAAGGCCAGGTATATTGCGGCCCATCAACAGGAAATGTTCTTCCTCCTGGAACGTCATCCCGGGACGTGCGGGCGGAGAGTGCTCGGGAGGCCGGTGCTACCCACGGGAAACATCACTCCGCACCCGTGGGGAAATACACATAGCAAGCTCTACAACCACGAGGGTGCAGGCGGCATTACCCCGGCCGGGGGCTCGCGATTGGAAATCCGCAGGCAGAGGTTGCCAATGGGGGCTGCAACGTCTAGCCAATGGAAAAAGCACCAGACCTTGATGGCATGCAGGCAGAGTTACTCAAGTGGGCACGGCCATCCAAGGCACCGGTACTGCCCGACATGTTCAATAAGGCATTGCGGGAAGGTTTTCCCCCGGCAATGGACCACTAGCAGGGTTGTCCCAATCTACAAGGCAGGAGACCCACATTGCCCGGCCAATTACCGAACCATCATGATCAGCTCAGGGTTTGCAAAGCTTCTTTCCTGGATCCTCGAGCGGCAGTTGACAGGATGGGCAGAGGCAGCAGGAGTGCAGGCACTCACACAGTTGCTAACATAAATACATTTTCAAGTTACTTAAAGTTTTAACCAAATTCTTGTAGTGGCTAAAATGTTTTAGAAAACTTCTCGTAGCATCATAACGAGTAAATACGTACTGAGTCTATGTGTGCAAAGCCTCGTAATTATAAAATTTGTACCGAGCTTATGTGCGCATAGGCTCTTAACAATAAAACATTTTGTATAGTCGAGTGGCTATGCGCGCATAAACAGTGAGCAGGTAAAAAAATTTGTATAGTCAAGTAAAGCAATGGTTTTAAGGCTGGCATATATCGCTAAAGCAATAGTTTTAAGGCTGACATATATCACTAAAGCAATAGTTTTAATGCTGGTGTATATCACTAAAGCAATAGTTTTAAGGCTGGCGTATATCACCGTAGTCATTTATAAAAAGTTTAAAGCAATGGTTTTAAGGGGTCCAGAGGTAATAACCTTGAGGCCATGATGAAACCATTTGAACATAAAAATTTGGAATATAAGCTTGTAGAGCTATTCATGAAGCCAGGGTCGCAAGGGAGGTAACAAGCATTTATACGAACTTTGATGTAACCTTTGGGAACACTTCAAAACTATAAGGCAAATCCCTTTTAAGCACGTGGCATTTCTTGGAGCCATAGTGGCGACGGAGAATGAGGTGTGAGTGAGAAGCATTTGACAGGGTTTGAGAGTAATACATCACAAGGCAATAACATGGCTATGGTGAAGGCATGGGAGTATGGAAAAATAAAAGAATAGAGAGAAGAAAAACTCTCAAGGGGCAAATGTTAACATGACAAGTGTAAAGGTAGGGCATAGATATGAAAAAGATAGGTTTAGTTCCAGGCTCAAGATCAATCTCATGCTCCACTCCCCTTGATGGAGGTGGCTCTATAGCAACTCCTCGAGAAATACATCTTTGTATCTTTCCAAAAGATCGAGTAATTGAGGATGAAGTTGAGAACTTCCATCCAGTTGCTCTACGAGTGAATTACAAGTTTTTACACATATATCATCATCATGTACATATATTCCAAAAACTTGATTATTATTTACTCTAAAACAGCTTTGGCCTGAGTGGCCGATAACAACTTTCGGGATCCCACATAAGGCGATCCTTGTACACTAACAAACTTAGAATCCTCTAACTCAAAAGTTAATACATGGAATGCCCAGTCAATGAGCAGACATGCAATTTGAAGCCACTCTATCCCCCAGATGACATCACAACGTTTTAAATTGATCAAATCAACATCAATTCTAAACTGTACTGATCTAGATGAACTTCTATCCTGAAGTATCAAGTCCACGCCCTGCGCTTATTGATCAATCTTCGTAAAATAATGTGCACCCTGGAGTTGTTCCAACAACTCTGGGATCAGACGAAGTGGATACCAATTCAGCACTGTGATTTTATTGAGGCCTCTTTTACTGTTTGAGTCCTCTTGAGTTAGAGGAAGTCAAAAAGCAAATTAAAGAATTGCTTGATAAGGGGTTTATCTAGCCAAGCAAGTCTCCTTTTGTTGCTCCGATGCTGCTGGTTAAGAAGAAGTATGAAACTATGCGCATGTGCATAGATTATCGCGCTCTTAACAAAGCAACAATTAAGGATAGATATCCTTTACCACGGATTGATGATATTTTGGACCGTATAGGTGGTGCAACTTGGTTCACCAAAATTGATCTAAGGAGTGGATATCAAATTAAAATCCGTGAGGGTGACAAACCGAAGACTGCCTTTCGAACTCATCAAGGCCACTAGAGTTCTTGGTCATGCCGTTTTGTCCCACCAATGCGCCAGCTACGTTCATGAGATTGATGAACCGAGTATGCGCTGATTACCTAGACAAATTAGTTGAAGTATTCTTGGATGATATACTTGTATACTCGAACTCATTGGAAGAACAATTTCAACATCTAGAGCAAGTGCTTAAAATATTGCGAGCCAATAAGTTGTATGCCAAAATTTCTAAGTGTGATTTCATCAAGCAACGGGTTGCTTATTTGGGTCACATTTTGTCCCTGGGTTGTCTTAGGACTCTAGCAAAATCTGAAAGCAGTACAAGAATGGTTCACGAGTTGAGAGTTGAGAAGTTTTCTTGGGTTGGCTACTTACGACTAAAATTTTGTGCATAAGTTTTCTAACGTAGTACCCCCGCTCACCGATCTTCTGAGAAAAGATCAAGAATATGTGTGGGGTCAAGCTCAACGAGAGGCCTTTGAAAAGATCAAAAGTCTTTTGGTGAGTAGTCTAGTATTGAAGATACCCGACCTCAATGAGTCGTTTGAGGTATACAAGGATGCTTGTGGGCAAGCTCTGGGAGTTGTGCTTATACAACAAGGTCGTGTTATTGCATATGAAAGCCGTAAGATTAATCAAGCAGAATGGAATTATGCAATATATGAGCAAGAACTATTGGCTATAGTTCATGCATTGAAGACGTGGCGGCACTACTTGAGATGTGGTACCCGTAAAGGGCCGCACACGTTTGTGGCATATACTGACCACAAGCCCTTGAGATTCTTGCAAAGCCAAGCTGATATTAGCCCTAGGTAAGCTAGATGGCTTGACTTTTTGCATGAGTTCCATTTTAGTATTGAGCATACTCCTGAAAAGAATAATCCAGTTCGGATGTCTTATCCAGGATTAAGCATTTGAATACTTTAATGGTGGGGGAGAATGATCTCTTCTCTGGCCTTGTATTAGCAGCACCGATTAACAAGTTCTTTAAAATATTCAATCCTGTTAAAGAATGTGCAAGGCATGGAAATTTAAAAGACCCTGGCATTCTTGTGTTTGCCCATTGACATATGATATATGTCCACATTGCTCCTCAAGAGGCAACTTAGACGAAGCTCAGTTGTTTGGTCCAAAGATGAAAATAAATGCTTGGATAATGTGCCGGTAAAGCTTGCATGCATCTTCTGATAATTTAGCTGGAATAGATCAGGTTGTTATGAGTGTCATAAAACCTTGCTTATTTTGCATCTCTCATTGCCACTAAAGAAATGCCATCGATCTGAGCCATTGATCCGAGCCATCGGATCGGTATTCTCGAATGGGCGAGCATGCCTCTCTCCCATGCATGCATGCATTGCATGCATTTCCTGGGGCTCTGGTTCATTTGGGTATCGCTATTTCTTGCAGGTTCTTCATCGACTTCTCATCGGCATTTTCTCCTTTCTCTGCAGTTCCCTTGACTCGCTTTCTTTGATACCAGGCAGGGGAGGGACTTCTCCCTGCTTGTTTTGATAGTTTGGCGTCCTTTTCTACGTTCTGACATGTTCTTCCCCGATCTTGTTCCTTTTTTGGCCATCCTTCAACCTTCGATCTCGATCCCATTCTGATAAGGAAGCGCTCTTTTTGTCGGGGGCTTTTGTCTGTTTTCATGCGAGCCCTTATTCGAGAATGCCGTCGATCCGAGCCATCAGATCAGTATTCTCGAATGGGCGAGCATGCATCTCTCCCATGCATGTATGCATAGCATGCATCTCTCCCATGCATGTATGCATAGCATGCATCTCTCCCATGCATGCATGCATTGCATGCATTTTCCAGGGCTCTGATTCATTTTGGGATCGCTATTTCTTTCAGGTTCGTCATCGACATCTCATCAGCATTTTCTCGTCTCTCAGCAATTCCCTTGCTTCCCCCCATCCTTCCTTAATAATGTATATATTATTGTAAATGTTGTTTTTTGTCGCATGGCACGCGTGACCAGCCCCTCCCGTTTTCGAGGTTTTTTCTCTCTTGGTTTTTTTATTGGTGATGTGCAGGTCCAAGGGTGATGCGCGACTTTGGTATTCTCGCGTGGGTTTTTTTGTGGGAATATTTAGTAGCTTTGTGTTGTCCAAGCCCCTTGCCGAGATTTTATTGCTAGGATTTTTCCTGGAAAATCCAAAAGGGCAGGGTTTTTTAATCCCAGTGATAAGCTCTTGGCAGATACGCTAGCCAACATCTGTAGCACACAATTTTATTTGGGGTCCAGGTGTCATAACTGGATATTCCCTATGTTTTTTATTTTTTAGGTAGCCTGAGATGTGCCTACTCTATACCATTGTAGAAAAATTGTTGAGATGAATGAAAAGTCTAGCTAGCAGGAGCTTTTGTCTGTTTTCATGTGAGCCCTTATTCGAGAACGCAAACACATGCCGAAATCAAGTTAAATGAATATCTGCAGCAGGGTGTAAATTCTATAGTGGTGTACAGAAAGCATTGTCCGGACATGTGCTTTATGTGCTGAAAGCGCTTAGTACCTCCTGGACGTATGACGTCCAACCGAAATAAAACGGAATTGGCATTCACCAAGAATAGTATATGCAATTCCAGAATGGTAGGGATCAGTGACTAGGATCTCAAAAGACGCGAGAACTCCGTTGGCGGGGAGGATGGATGGAGTTTCCTTTAGTGGTTGGCAGGAGAAATCAGAATTCGGAATTGCAATTAGAGAATTGACATACCAATTCATACAATTCGAACAAATTTTGCATTGTTTCAATTGAATTTTCAACTTGGAATTGTAATTCAAGTCGTGAAATCTGTCTCGTGAATTTCAATGGAAAGCTCCCCTGAAAGCATCAATTCACTAGAAGAAGGATTTTCTTGCAAATTCAAGCTGAAAATAGAAGAGAAAGGAAGAGACAGAGAGAGAAGGAAAACAATCCTCCTTCCAATACCAAAGATTCTGGTGTTTTTAGTGAAAGAAGATTGCAGGAATTGTCGAAGAATTTGGAAGATTATTTCAATGAAATTACAAATACTTTTGCCTCGAATGTGGACAAAGGGAAGTTAGCATCGAGATTCTTCAAGAAGATTAAACATCTTCCACTCGATGTTGATGTAGCAGATCCAAAAGAAAATGCCCTTATGGGGGATTTAATTTTGAATGTGAAAGAGACTTTTCAAGCTCAAACATATGATAGAAATACTGATGTTCTTCAAGCAAAAAGGAGTACACTGCAAATGGCTGCATCTTCAACAAAGGGAGTGAATCAATCAGCAATAGCAAGGCTTCTATCTATTCCAAGAAGAATTGTGGCAAGAGCATTTCAGAGACGTGTGTATGCAGAATTTGAAGCAGGTCCCTGGTCAATGTTTCAGAGGAGAAAAAGGTCTGATGCACTTTCAGATGAAGCAATAGGTAAGATAAAGAATTTTTGGGATGAGAATACTAGGATCTCACCATATAAAAAACATGTGAGAAAACATGTTAGTGAAACAGGTGAAAAGATTGACCATCCTATTCATTTGCTGGAGGTGACACAAGTAAGCACATTCTGCCTCTTTTTTTCTGTATTTTGCATGATATTGTTGCTGAATCTGTGTTATGATCAGTTGCAGTTTTATCTTCAATTCAGGAAAGAGTATCCTGAGATCAATATATGCCAGCAAACTTTTGAGAAGCTTAAACCCAACTATATTAGGAGATTGCAAGAAAGAGAGACTTGCTGCTGCCAGTACCACATGCACCTTGATTTGGTCATGCATGCAATTAATAACATGAGGTCTGATCCTTATGGTGTGCACAAAGATTGCAAATGCACATGCAAGGTATGTGGTCCAGGTCCAACATGCAATGCTAAGGACAATATTTTCAAATCTACAAGTGAGTATTGGAGAAATGTGGTATGCCCCAAAGTAGAAGCAGATGAATGGCACAAACATGCATGTTTGATGCAGACCTGTTATTAACATAGCTCATATTGTTTAACTTTTCATTTCTATGATATCTAGATAACATATCTCATATATTGTTTAACTTTTCATTTCTATGATATCTAGCTTCAATATTCTCTTACAGTACTTTCTCTAATCCACTTTATACAGGATTCCAAAGTGTCCAAGGGAAACAAGTAAATCATTAGAACACCTGGTGGATTGGAAAGTTTTTGAAAAAGTTAGTGTTGAGTTTGTGTTAGAAGGATCACATCATTTATACTAATTTGTTGATTCTACTACTTGCAGCAAGAAGCTGTTTCTAAGAGAAACCCTAAGAAGAAACCAACTAAAGTTACAAGATTGGCCTACAAGACTGGTACACCTTTTGAATTTCAGGAACATGCAAGAAAAACAATGGCACAATTGTGCCACACAACTACAAGGCTCATTGGCAAGCAAAACAATTCAGACAATGTTTGGCAAGTTTTGGAGAAGACACAATAGTTTCTGTAATTGACTTTGCAAAAAACTATGGTTTCAAAGTTCAACAGGAAGCGCAATTATGTTATTGGCACACTGACCAGGTATCCATTTTAGTTCATATCACTTACAGGTTTGGAAGGAAACAAGAGGTGGATGGCAATGACATCAAGAAGAAAAGAAAAGATATAAAGCAAAAAGATGATAACAGAGAAATTATAAAAGAGTGTCACTTCTATATTTCAGATGAGAAGTCTCATGACACTGAATTTGTACAGCATTGCCTCTTAAAACATGCCACTTGGTTGGAGTTAAATGGTATTCAATATTCCAAGCATTACGTATGGTCAGATGGTTGTTCATCTCAATTTAAGTCTTCAAGACCATTCTATTTCTTGGGTAGATGGTACAGAGATCTTGGGAAGGAGATTATTTGGAATTTCTTTGTCGGCTTGCATGGAAAAGGTGAGCATGATGGCCAAGGAGCAGTGGTAAAAAAAGATTTCTCACAAAGGAACAACTGAAGTATAATGGGAGAAAACTCCAGTGTGCTGCAGATGTCATTCGATTTTTAAATGAATTCTTTACCAACAGCTCATCTGATTCCGATATACACAGGTAAGTATTGCACTTGTAGCACTTGAAGCACTTGAAGCACTTAGACCTGTATTTTATAATAATTATTGTGCATGATTTTTATGTATGTTTGGTGATACTTTACTAGTTTTGTACATGTTGAAGGCCATTTATGTACAAATATAACATTTTGAACTTTTTTTTTTGTTATTGGAATGTTTACTTACCTGTACAACACTTACAGTACTTACAGCAGTTAAGCACTTACAACACTTGATAAATTGTTGCATGCAGATACTTTTGGGAAATTGATCCTCATAGTATAGATAGATCAGAAAGGTATGATGCTCAGACTCTTAAAGGGACAACTAAAATTCATTGCATCAGGCCTTTTGATAGAGAAAATCCTTTGAAGCTTGCACATAGACCTTTGTCATGTTTTTGCATGTCTTGCCAGCAAGGGAAATGGGACTCCTGTAGCACTAAATCTCGTATAGGAGGTTGGGAGACAAATGAGTTGGTCCCAAAAAGAGCAGAAGTGCAGGAAATTACAGACAATGAGGTTGTGTCTGAAGACGAGGAGACTGATAGTGAAGATGATGGTGACCATGATCTGATCAGCTCTAATGTAGAAGTAGGGGACAATTTTGCAGTGAATGCAGAAGAAGGCAATGCTGAGGGTGTAGACTTTTATGTCCTGAAATGTATTGAGACAAAGAACACATTACTAGATGATTATGAAGATGGCTGGGGCAATGTTTTTGGAATTGGTGAGGACATACTTTCTGTCTACTATTACAAACAATTGGAAGGAGAATTAAGTTTTCAACTTCTTTTAGACAAACCACTGGCCACAATGTACATCCACCTCGTTAGGATTTGCAAATTTGACACGACTTTGGTGAAAGACAACCTATATAGTATGGATGAGCAAACATGCCAACAAATAATGAGCAACCTGCCTTCAAGTTGATAACAGTTTAGGAGCAGCAATTGTGCAAAGAAGATAAAAATATTCATTGATAACTTAATAAGTATATCCAGATCCAAAGGATATATCAAAATGTATACAAAATTGGCCAGCCTACATGAACAACAAAAATGGCTGGTTGTCAGTTGACTATTTACAATTTGTTTCACCTAACTATTTACAAATTGTTTCAGGTGTTGCAAGGCAGAGTTGTTGATGAACTTGCTATTTGCCTGTTCAGTCAGCCACTTCACAAATGTAGAGTAATAGAGATCAAAAGAAACCTGCTGAGGAACTGTTAATATTGCTGCATCCAACCTCTCAAGAATGTCCACGGCCTCCATATCAAAGAAATCCACATATTGTGCTCTCTTCAATAATGTCTTCCAGTTACCATCCATTGCAAGTTGATACAACAATGGAAATATGGAATCCACTAGCAAACTTGAACTTGACTTAAATTCTTCAATCCTCATGCTTGCTGCAATAACAGTTGTATAAGGTGGAGACAAGAATGTCTTATAAACTGAGTCATCAACCAAAATACATCTTTCAGTGTATTGAGGAAACTGGCAATACACCTTTTCCAAAGGTTTCATGAACACTAGTTTGTCAACATTGTCCAGGTAAAGTGAAAGGCATTTTGTCACAAAACTCTTGTCCCCAAATAAAAACAAACCTGTGTATAAGTAATGGACACAACTTCTGTAACACCTCCTTTGTATTGAAAGCAGTCATAGATGAGCATATAACCAAGTCATAGTAAACACTTACCTTGATTAAAAATTCTGTAACACCAGGCCTGAATAAAACTATCTTGTTTTTTGTATACTCTATAATGTGTGGGCCAGGTATTTCAAGTTTTTCAGACTTTGAATATGTTTTAACCAAAACACCATTGAGGTCCATAATCAATAGTTTTCTACTCACCATGACATCTCTGCTATGTGCTGCTTTACTTGTTGAACCTGCTGGCTCAACACTTGCTGGAAAACTTGCTGGCTCAACACTTGTTTCAAATGTCTTGGCAACTGTATCAACACAATGTTGAACCATTGTTTGCTGAACTATATTTGCCTCAACTATATTTTGTGGAACAAAAGCTGGCTCAACACTTGTTTCAAATGTCTTAGCAACTGTATCAACACAATGTTGAACCATTGTTGGCTGAACTATATTTGCCTCAACTATATTATCTCCCACAAAAGAAGACTCAACTATAGTTGGTTGAACTATAGTTTCTGGAGCTAATGGTTGTTGAACTATAGTTGCCTCAAGTATAGTTTTTGGAACTAAAGGTGGCTCAACTTCTGCTCTCCTTTCCTTCACTTTATTGATGACTAGTAAATTGCCCACCGTTGGTGGGCTTTACATGTGATTGTTCACCTTTTGTGATTGTTCGATGTGATTGTTCACAAAGAATGGGGTAGTAATGTGTTACCAGTTCTGATCTGCAGATATTGCAAGAGTTTGATTTGCAACTTTTGGCAAGGGAGGATTCAAGAGCGGATGCATACCTGCCCTAACTGGTATGAAATCAATCACTATAATCAACCACTTAGTTAGGAAATACGTGAATCCTTGTTTGGAGCTTTTTTATTTTTTTTTTTGGGGGGGTGGGGAGGGGCAAAAGATATTGTTGCCCCTTTTTAAGTTCAAGGGGCATCATTTGTGCCTTTTTCTTTTAAGTTGAAGGGGTGCCATTTGTGCCTTTTTGTTTAGAACATTTTGCGTTCAGGGGAAAATGTATTCTTGTCCTTGTTAAAATTCAAAATGTGCCTTTTTGTTAAAAGGATTTTTACCTTTGAGGGGTTTGAGGGGTCTTGGTGTTGTCCCTTTTTAAGTTCAAGTGGTGTCTTTTGTGCATTTTTCTTTAAAATATTTTGCATTTAGGTGAAAAAGGTAATTTTTGTCCTTGTTAAAATTCAAAATTCAAAAGGTGAAAAAGGTTGGTGCTTTTCAAGAAAAACCACCTTGGGCATTGTAAAAAATGGATCTTAGACATGGAATCTATTAATAACTTTTTTCATGTCAAATGTTCTTTTACTTTTTAAGAAAAAGAATCAACTTGGCTACCAACATGGAGAATTGCCCTAAACCAAACCAAACTTCAGTTAGATCCTTCTCTATGGACTCTTTAATTTAATGTCATGTGGACTATTTTATGCCGAATCTATTTAGCAATACAAACTTTAACATAATTATACTGCTTATGAATCCGAAACATCAGAACACCAGTGTATGCATTAGGCAAGGTGATGCACAACTTGTGTGGTCATATGTGCACAGAATGTGCTCGCATGCATGTAACCAAGTTATGTTTCTGACCTTGCTATTTCCATATTGCAGCTTGGATTTACCAATTCTCTTTGGCCACAACTTTTGTACTGCCATTACAATGTAATGCTAGCAAAACTAAATATGTGCAAAGAGAGCACCAACCTTGTGTGGCAATGAAATCAGTGATCTGCCAAAAAATATACTCCATGTCTATACTTCATAAACCAAGATCTCCGACTTGAACTCAATCTCAAACCTTTTATAATGAAGCTGAAGTTGTCTTGGTCCAGTGGAAACATGCTAACAGATACTTACAGGGACTAACAGATACTTACAGCGACACTGTTGTAGCCTGCGAGGTGTAGCCTTAAATTACAGAAAGCTGCATGGCATAGAATGCAAACACAGTTCAGGAAAATGCATAGCTGACGCTAGAAAGCAGAAAACTCCGTGCTTCCAATCAGCAGCGCCATAGCCCTAAAACTCCTATGAAATTGTTTGATCACATATAAGTAAAGAAGGCTGTAAAAAATGAGGATAACAGGGTTGTAGGACTTAAATCAGGCCCTACTTTTTATCTTTAGAAGCCACAAAAAAGATTAAGAATGACAACAATATAAATTTCGAAGCATCAAAGGAAAAATAATTTAAGAGACTGCTGTACCTGTGGATTGAAATGTCGAAAAGGAGAAACTTGTTAGGAGCATCATGCATAGTGGAGTCGCACTCCTTTCTGGTGTGCCACTTGGTGATCTCATATTGCTCATCATGGCCTTCTCCAGCAAATTTATACATTGATCAAGGTAAAGACGATGTGCTTTTCCTCGGCTAATCTCTGCATCTGCCTTCTCAGACTTTAGTTGCACAACTTCTTTAGAGAAGGTATCACTTTTAATAGAAGTTTCTGTTAGTCCTGTGCCTCCTGGTACAGGACTATTCATGCATACGACGGACCAGGTCAAGCTCAAGGATCCACAGTCAGCCACGGGTCAGCCATCAAAGGCTCGCGAGAAGACCAAGCAGTTGGACCACGCAGCCAAAACTGCGCCCGTCAACAAAGGCGCCGGCCGGACAAGTGATGGCCCGCCACGCAGCGTCAAGATCGGCCGTCGGCCAATGATTCTAGGCATTTCATGAGGCACCGCCAACATTCCTCAAAATCAGGCCTCCTCCCAGGTCGCGGCACCGAGATCGGTCGAGTGTCTATATTGGGCCAAAGGCCATTGTACTATATATATGATTAGAGCTAGCACATGAAGGCTAGATGAGTTTTGAGTCTTGTCTCTTTTCAGTCTTCTCTCGATTGCGAGAGCTTATGTATGTTCATCATTGACATCAAGGAAGCTTATCATTTTCCTCTCATTTGTTCTGTTTTCTTCTTCTTGTTCTCTTCTTGCAAATCCCGTGACATAGTCCCCGGACTCTCTGTTAGATCCACGGGTCCTCACGGAGGGCTGTCTTCCAGAGTTCCCAACCCGGACCCCAAACACCGCCGCCGCCGGCCGGGTGCGATTCAATCCTACTTTACATCGCCATGTCCGTCCGGGAAACTTCACGGGAAGAACTCCTTTCTCGAGGCGGCATCTCGCTTGGGCGCCATCGGTGGAACCTGTTTCGCGACATGTATGGATCTGCTTATGACATTGAGGGAGGCCATCTTGGTCTAGGGCTCGATCCGGCGCCACCCACCCCTCGTGTCCTGTCTCGTCCCAGTTCCCCGCCCCAAGCGTGCAAACATTGCTCACAGCCTCAGTCCCCTCATCACTATCAGGAGCCCTATCAGGCTCAACCTTCTCAACCTTACTTTCATACACCTGAACACACCTATATCCATCACTCTTCAGGCCTCTTCCTTCACAACCATCATCTCCCCCGGGTGGGCAGGGATATCCACAAGTCTCTTTTTGCGCCTACCCAGAATTTCCTTTCCCTACATTTACCACTGCACTTCCTGTTTACAACCTTACAGATCTCAAAACCAATGCTCAGGAACCTTCAGTTCCTCAACCACCGTCACCCCTTCATCAGGGTCCTTCAGGCACCATGCCACCTCCAACTCAACCTCAATATCCTCACTATATTGTTCCTGTCCAGCCAAGCACTTTCACATCTACCTTTCAGACTCTGAAACTGACTTATCCCACCTTTGGCAACACGAAAGGCAAACCCTTAGACCAAAGTGCTCTCGGGCCCACATGGAAGAATTTGAGGCTCTAGCTGTCCTAAATGGTCATGCGCGCAACCTCAACTGAAATTCCACATCTTTTCCACCACCACCGTGGCTCTCCTCATCAATGGCTCATGTCCAACAAAAGCCACTTTGGAAACAAGATTGGTCCGACATGAGAACTGCTTTTCTTTCTCACTACGGGACCACGGATGATGATCAACTTCATCTCAAGCAACTCAATGAACTTCAACAAGAGCCCACGGAGTCTGCCAGGGATTTTGCGGATCGACTTCACATTCTGTTCAGTAAACTCAAGGAGTACCCAACCACGAGAGCAGATTTTGGTGCGGTTTCTCCAAGGACTTCCTCCGGCTATTCGACTCATCATGAATAATACCGTCCCAAGACTTTGAGCAAGCTATCGACCTTGTCAATCACTTTCGAGTCAATGTTTCCTCGGTGGCGTGGCTCTTCAAGAGCTCCCTTTCATTCCACTGGTCATGGTTCCACGGGCGGTACCATCCCGGCCTCAACACGCCAATCCACCGGTAAGCGGTCGGATCACGGTGCCATATATGCAAATACCAAGGCCATTTGGCAAATGAGTGCAACTCAACCCATGGCCCGCCCTCATTGCAAAGATGCAACATGTGCAATCATGCCACGGAAGAATGCACTGCGCACTCATCCTACATTTCCCAACAAACTTGTTTATCAAGTGCAAACAACATCTCAAAGAACAATCGCGACTATCGCCAGCCACCACTTCAAAGCGAACCAACTCAACTCTATCAGCACCGGGAGCAACAACGGGGACCCAACCCCGCCCTCCTTTTGATCCTTCTAAAGCTCAGTGTTATCACCGGTCAAGAATGGGGTCATACCACCACCAAGCGTGTCCTCAACTTCCACAACTTCGAATGCGACTTCCCGGCACCAATCGGACCACATCGGTCCGCCTCTCACGGCTTACCAACTCTGGATTGCTAATGGCAAACAAGGCCAGCGCCCTGTTCTTAAGAAGCCACCTCGGCGCCAAGAAGCAATCACGTTATCGCCCAGCTCAGGCAAATCAACCTCGGATGGATCAACAAGCACATGAAGAAATTTTTTCAGGCTCTTAATCCTCCGGTCCAGCCATCAAATTGGGTTGGTTTGGTTTCACGCGCCGCACCAGGGCATCACGCCCCTTGACCATTATTCCAAATGGCACGCAACCGCCTTTTGCGGTTGACACCATTCCTCATGAGGAAGAAAAAAGGTTCATTTTGCACGACTTGAGAAACTCATGCCACATGTCATGCCTAAAGTTCGCCAAAGCATTTTGAATCTCATGCAAGCTGCTGAAGGCCGAACGTTGGCCAATGTTCATGCCACCACCAGAGCTCAACAACGCCACGATATACCTTCCACATCTCAACCTCCACGCCTCGGGACGTATCCCAATATTGCTGCCGAGGTTGACTCGCTCAAAAGAAGTTCTTTGCTTCCTTACCACGCACTCCAAAGACCCGTGGATCCAGCAGATCCTTTTTCTCATGTGCCTCTGGAACTCCAAGAGGAGCTAGCCAAGATCAAAATTCCTTTAAGCTTGGCAACCATTTTGAAACTCTGTCCTGCTCTCAAGGACCAGTTACCACTCCCAACTGTTTTAGTTGGGGCTGTGGCTACCTCTACACCCACGGTCCATGCCACGGTGGGAAATCAGAAAGTCAACCATGTTCAAATAGATGGAGGTAGCGCAGTTAATCTCATCACGGATAAACTCCGCAAACAAATGGGCATCACAGAACTTTATCGTGCCCCATATGACATCAAATTGGCAAATGGCCATATCACGAGACCTCAAGGCGTCACGCCTCTTCTTCACATCAACATCGGTGATCTCCGATTCCCCTTGGAATTTGGAGTTTGGAAGGCTGGGGAAGATCCTGGTGATTATGAAATGTTGGTTGGCCGACCTTTTCTCCGCCAGGCCAAGAGTATCCATTACTGGGCCACGGATCAGTTGGTCATCACTGATGGTCACCTCAATGCCACCATGGACTTGGAAACAGGCAAGATCATTTCAGTTGAACATGCGGAACCCTCTCTCTCAGACACCGATTCTGAGGAAGCTCAGAATATTTATCAAGTTCAGGCTCCACTGCGAAGTCCGCCTCTGTCATCCTACCCGAATATGCGATCCTTGGGGAGACATGACTCTTGATCGGGACCCGTCCGTGGTCGCTTTGCTTGACCCTTACGGCTTCTTGCAATAGAATCCAACGTGTTGATCACTTTTCAGATGCTGAACCTCCTGCAACTCCTGTTGATGTACATGCTGTCATGAAGCAACCTCTGCTGGATGAAACTCAGCAACCTCTCTTTTTCACCACGCAGAGTGCCACGCATCCTGTTCCGCTTCAACCGCCTGCTCATATTGTCCAGGACACAGAAGTGATACCTCATATTGGGACTCACGAAGTCGAGATCGTGGACATGGGCAACAATCAGCCTGTCGCATTCTTTGCAAATCTTAGGCCCTTATCGTCCGGGGCTGTCAAGCTCTTCAAAAATTCAAACACATTTTCGCCGGAGCTACGAGAGATCTTTGGGAATCAACAAAAGCTTGGGGAACTCACCATTCCTACCAAATCTGATGCACGACCGGTTTAGCTTAGCAACGTACCGGCTCAACCCTAATTACCGTGATCGCGTCAAGGAAGAAATTGACAAACTCCTTGTTTGCAGGTTTGATCTATGAGGTCAAACATTACGAATGGGTGAGCCCCATCGTCATTGCCCTCAAACACAATGGTAAGATCCGTCTGCGTGGACTACCGAAAACTCAATCAATCGTGCCACTTGAGCGTGATCATTTTCCACTTCCCTTCACGGACTGGTTCCGGAAGAGGTTCTTTGGACATGAGATGTACTCCTTCATGGATGGTTTTTCCGCTACAATCAAATCTCAATCAAAGAATCGATCAACTCAAGACTACTTTCACCACCCTCATGGGGCACTTTTTTTGCCTACAAGGTGGTTCCTTTTGACTTATCAAACTCTCCATCCACGTTTCACGCATCATGCTCTCGGTTTTTCATGATTTCATGAAGGAAAATCCCCTTCTTACAAATTTTTCAAGATGACTTCTCTCGCCTCTGAGTTCCATGGTGACCATTTGGATAAATTGGAACTCGTCTTCAGAAATGTGATGAGTCCAAGATTAGTCTCAATCCCGAGAAATGCACCTTTTGCGTCACCTCGGGGAGTTACGGTAGGGCCACGTTGTCGCAAAAAGGGTATCACCACAGATCCGCCAAAATCAGTTGTGTGCTCAAGGCTCAAGCACCGACCAATATCAAGGAGACACGCTCTTTCGGGTAAGGTCAATTATTACTCCACCTTCATTCCCGGACTAGCGACCATTGCGGATCCCATTCATAAACTCACGGGTGATAATCCACGGGCTTGGAATTCCCGGTAGGATCTTTGCCAATGATTGAAGCTTTTGCTTAATCGGGGCCGGTTCTTGTTCCTCCTCAATGGGACAAGCCCTTTCATGTACATGTCGATGTCTCGGCGTTTTGCTATTGGAGCCGTTCTTTCTCAAGAATATGATGCGCATTAATCGACAAACCAAATCGATCGCGCGGCCGAAAACTCAATTGGCTGAGGCGCAACTATTCGCCACGCAGCGTGAAGCTTTGGGTCTCATTTTACGTGTCCAACGCGTCACTACCTTTTGGGCAGTCAAATCAAGTTCTTCCGTGGACCACCAAGCCCTCCTTTATTTGATCAACAAATCCC
This sequence comes from Isoetes taiwanensis, assembly GCA_021234155.1. Lineage (NCBI taxonomy): Eukaryota > Viridiplantae > Streptophyta > Lycopodiopsida > Isoetales > Isoetaceae > Isoetes > Isoetes taiwanensis. The sequence goes on from JAJEKV010000031.1 coordinate 3,541,644, forward strand.
GCCCACGGGCGCATTGCTCGTTGGGTCCTTCTTCTCAAGAATTTGCCCTTTTGAAATTGTTCACAAGGCGGCAAATCTCATGTGGTCCCGGTTATCTTTCACGCATCCCACAGATGATCCCTCAACCGGAGTCTCGGGCGCCTTTCCCGACGCTCAACTCTTTTTAGTCGGCAACACCACATTGGTTCCATGATTTTCAGCGGTACCTCCTCACGGGTGCTCTTCCACCGAGAAGACGCGACGCTCTCTCCCGCCATAGCGGCAATCCCGCCGACATCAATTTCTCCGCGAGGTCCGTGGACTACACCATGGTTGCGGGACATCTCTACAAAAGGGTAAGGATACCATCAGCCGACGTTGTGTTCTACCTCATGAAGTTCGGATATTGTTCGGAGAAGCTCATCAAGGGCTAGATGGTGGTCATTTTCATGGTGACACCCGCGACGCATAAAAATCCTTCTAGCTGGGTATTTTTTGGCCCACTCTTCAAAAGGCGCTCACGCCCACGCCCGCCGCGTGTGATGCTTGCCGGTATGTGGGGCGGCCGGCCGACCCGTGGACGCTCTTCCCTTGACGCCCGGTTGCCGCCCCTTCCCTTCAGCAAATGGGGAATGGATTTTTTGTGGGACCCATCGACCCTCTGGCGGCGACACCGTGCCGCTACATTCTCAGTTCTCACCGACTACGCTACTAAATGGGCGGAAGCTTGCGACTTCCGGACAACACTGGCGGCAAAGCACGGTACCAAGGTCCTCTATCAACAAATCATCGCGCAATTACCGCCCCCCGCGAGCTGGTCGGTGATCGTGGTGTCCATTTTATCAATCATACCATCAAGGAGCTGACGGATTATCTCCTGATACATCATCACAAGAGCATACCTTACTATCCTCAAGGTAATGGTTTGGCAGAAAGCACCAACAAAACTCTGGTCACCATTCTCAAGAAAATTTGTGACGCTTCACGCACAGACTGGCAAATAAAACTTCCTACTGTTCTTTGGGCCTACAATACTTGTTTCAAAATTGCTACAGGTCACACTCCCTTCAAATTGGTTTATGGTCAGGAAGCTCTCATGCCGTTTGAATACATCCTTCCAACACTCCGTTTTCAACTGGCTACTGCTCATAATCCACCTGCTGCACTCAAAGAAAGGGTCTATCAATTAGAACAGTTGGATGAACTTCGAAGGGATGCTTATATTCGTGTTCTTCATGGACAACAGTTGCAAAAATCTTTACATGACAAACGTCTGAAGACAAAGACATTCAAAGAAGGAGATTTGGTTCTTCTTTATGATTCTAGGTACAAAAATTTTCTGGGTAAACTTAAGTTTCGTTGGCTTGGCCCTTATCAAATTGTTCAAGAGGTTCGACCCAGCGTTTTCCAACTGGCTGAGTTAGATGGCACTCCATTACCTACACTGGTTAATGGTTTTCGCCTCAAAACATTTCATCACACGTAGTTTAAAATCAACAAACAGATACAGTTCAAGAAGCAAACACCACAGATAGTGACTAAACAGGCGGCATATTATATTATAAGTGGATATTTTTTTACAAAATGCGGGCACAGCCCAGCTATTTCCGCTATGGGCACTGCCCTATATACAAAAACGGGCTCAGAGCCCTATCTACTAAAAACCTAAGAGGAAAAACCCTCTACTCCGGGTTCGGAGCAGAGGTAATGCGGAGGAGGTGGTAGAGGTTCTGCTCAGGGTCCCAGCGAAGGTGCAGAACCACCTCCATCCCGTTGGTATTAGGGTCGGGATGTTCAGCCATCCCGGAGCACCAACCATCCATTCGCAGGCCACGATTGTGGCAGCGCCAGAGGTCCAGACAGTTCATTTTGCAAGTAATCCACTCGGCGGTTGGTGGGCATAGTGCGGTTTTTCGTTCAAACCCGGCGGCACCATGCTGGCGCCATCGGATGTCTTCGTTTCACTCCCGGTTCGTCTTATATAGCCAACCGAGGAACTGCTTGTCGACGTGGACCAATCAGAAATTCGCCAACGTGTTGCAATGCAAGGCTCTTTCTAAACTGAGAATCTTTTCTCCCGCCGCATATCTAGCAAGGGTACCCTCGACACATTCGTTTTAATGATATCCGCCGAGTTGCCGCAATAAATGCAATTGCTTCTTTTCATACCGTCAAACATTAATATGTGTCCTTTTTTGTCACATCAGATCCTTCTCTCACGTCTCATCTTCACCGTTCATTGCTTCTCCCGTAAGTTGTTCGGGGACACAGCCAAATTTTTGCCTCTCAATGCACTCTTTGGCATCTTTCGACATCTGGCACCATCAGCGGCTCTGATTTAGCCCTCATCATACCTCTTAAGCCTCCGGTTCGCGCCCTAAACCTTTTTAGTTCCTCTGCGCCTTCGTCCTCCGTTCTTTGCCTTCGTCCTCCGCCCTTGAATCCCGTTCTTTTACGCAAATCTTTACCATGGCTGCACCAAAATTTTCTACACTTCAAGCCTCTTTTGCCGGGGAACCCGGCTCTTTTCAGTATCTTTCTTGGCGCCCACTTTCGGTAAACCCTTGTTGGCCGAATCGTGAAGTCGCGAGAGCGCCTGAAGCTTTACGAATTCTCTCAAATGGAACTCCGGCTCCAAATCGACCAATTAGGCGGTTCATCGCCAATATCGTCCAACAGCGCATGGATACACCACGATTGGTCGATGGCACCACCATTTATTTGACTCAACACTTGATTTCCGAGGTATTCCATATTCCCTTGCAAACCCCTTGTTTATCTTGAGTGCGCCATACGGGATATAGATGTCACAGAGTTTGGTGCAACTCCTTATCAAGCCAATGTACATCGCCTGACAAACATAGACAAGCCTCATGAAACTTTTGTTAAGTTTCTGTGGCGCAAGTTCCTTGGGTATTCTATCAAGAACACCCATATCAATAAGCCTTTCTATAATATAGTGCTCACTGCTACGCACTCCAACCACCATATTGATTGGCCCCAATTGATGTTTTACCGTCTTCTCCAAGAAGTTGACCGTCTTCGGGCTGCCACTTCTATTTCTGAAGTTTCTGTGGGAGGCCACCTTCAAGCCATCATCCGTCATTACTTTCCTCCCACACCACCTAATTCTCATGCTTCCACTCAGCGGTCCCTTCCCCAGACTCACCAAGTCGGCACCTCACGCCCTTCTTCCTCTGGTCATGTCAAAAATCCGCACTCCCATGTCACTGTCTCCTCCTCTGCTACACCATCCCCTTCACACCATCTCTCACAAACATCACAAACCAGGCAGCAGCAGGCTCCACCACCACAGCACCCTCGTCAGCTGTTGTATCAGTATCAGCAGGATGCTCAAGCTGCTGTTCTAAAGTTACAAGAATCCCAAGAAGCTCTTATGAACGGGGTTCAAACGGCACTAGAGGCCTCTGAGGCGGTACACCGTGACCTTCAAGCTGCCACGGCACAAGTTGCAACTTTGGAGGCCCAACTTCAAGACAAGCACGGAGCTCTCTTGCAGGCCCATGCAGATCTCAAAAGTGCACAGGATCAGACCAGCTTACTTGCAGATCAACAGGCTCAGCTCCAATCTACAATTCAGGACTTATTGGAGCAAAACAAGTCCAAAGACACCCTCCTGGGTAACAAGGAAAAAGATATTGCTAAGCTTGACGCCTTGTACTCCGAGCTTTGTGACAATTACAGCACTCAAGTTCAAAACCTTACAGCGCGTGACGCTCAAATTGCCTCGTTGACGGCTCAGCTCTCCACGCAGACTTCTCAGCTCACATCCCTCCAAGATCAGCTTACAGAGGTGCAGAAACAGAAGATTCTTGATGAGCGGAGATTGCCGTGCTTCATCTCAATGCTCCGGGGCAATCCTCCTCCCAGGTCAACACTTCTCAGAAAAGGGTCCGTGACCAATCACGCCTTCTGCTAGAAAAGGACAACCGGATCCGTGACCTTGAACAACAGCTGCAGCAAGCTATTCAGTCTGCTGATGAGGCTCAAGCAAAACTTGACGGCCATAACACCATTGTTAGCAACCTGCCTTTCGACTACCCAGTTCCTTCCTGCTATCATGATTATGTGGTTGCCCGCCGCCACCTATTCCTTCTGAAGTGGCATGCGGCTGATGGACCTGTGGATGTTCCCCTGCGCACTGCAGATTTTCTTCGGATCTGGCCCGAACTCTCAATTGAAGACAAAGGTTTATGCTGTGCCCTTTTGGTCCTCTATCTCATACACTGCGCCGATCCGGACTTTATCACCTTCAGAATTGTTCAGCCCATGGCTTACATTTTTCATGATTTCTATCTGGGTGATACACAGGAGAACTTTCGTGATGGGCCACGCCAGCACTTTCAGGGTGACCCCACTTTGCAATGGTTGCTTTAGGATAACAACCCCTATCTTGCTGATCATGCTCAGACCCACACTCTTCATCAGGAGTACATGCCTGAGCTTGCACATCATTTACCTCTCTGGCAAGCGGAAGCGCTGCAACAGATAAGGAAGTATCTGGGCCATCCTGAGGATCTTCCCTATGCACAAGTTTATATGCAGCACCTCGCAGGTTACAACCAATTACGTGCTCTTCTGGATAGCAAGACGGTCCCCACGGGTTGGGATAGCCCTCCTGTCAACTCTCAACTCTCTGCCTCTGTTTGGGATCGTTGGTGTCAAGCTCTTGATCCGGCTCTTGTCGGTGAATTGGGGAGCAAGCTCAAGAACCCACCGGGGGCATGGTTCCTTCTCCCTATGCTTCCCTGGGTGTTCCTCCACGCCCCAGGTTCCTGACTTCTGATTGGCGCCTCCCCTTTTGGACAAAGGTCATGGATGGCCATGCTGGATGGACTCCACCTCAGATCTCGACGGATCTCCGGTGGGATCCACGTTTTGTTCGCCGCTCACATTGGGAGGAGGGTGCCACTCTTGATACCACCACGAATTGGATCTATATTGCTAATGAGCGTGGTTGGCAACACCCGACTGATGCGCTGCATGGTCTTGACACCTTCTTGCAGAATGCCGCCACCTCACCCGATCCTTCAGTCCATCTTCAAGCAGGTTTTTGTGCTGCTCTCAAATGCATCTTGCTCAGCTCCTTAAATCGGCAGCGTCCCATTTTTTACTGCAATCCGAATGCAAGTGTCAGTGCCTTCGGCCTCCAGACCTGCCTCCTCATGGAATGTCAGTTCGTTTCTTCAGACGCCCATGCTGCCCTTGAAGACATGGTACGATCTCGATTTCTTATTGATGCAGATCCTGCCCTTCGCCTCAACACTCCTCCTGCTCTTCAAACACGCCAGGATCTCATTGGCCAGTACCATAATGGTGCCCGACCTCATTCCCGTGAGGATCACTTTCAGACAAATGGCTTCCCGCCCTCCGAAACCCTTCCTCCTTTTCTTCACTCTGAGTGTCGTTTGGTGGGGGGGAGTGTTAGTCTTGTGCCTCCTGGTAGAGGACTATTCATGCATACGACGGACCAGGTCAAGCTCAAGGATCCACAGTCAGCCACGGGTCAGCCATCAAAGGCTCAGCAGAAGACCAAGCAGCAAGCCACGCAGCCAAAACCTGCGCCCGTCAACAAGAGGCGCCGCTTAGACAAGTGATGGCCCGCCACCGCCCGCGTCAGCATCAGCGTCAGCGTGATTCTAGGCATTTCATGAGGCACCGCCAACATTCCTGCAAATCAGGCCTCCTCCCAGGAGTCGGCACCGAGATCAGTCAGAGTGTCTATATTGGGCCAAAGGCCATTGTACTATATATATGATTAGAGCTAGCACATGAAGGCTAGATGAGTTTTGAGTCTTGTCTCTTTTCAGTCTTCTCTCGATTGCGAGAGCTCATGTATGTTCATCATTGACATCAAGGAAGCTTATCATTTTCCTCTCATTTGTTCTGTTTTCTTCTTCTTGTTCTCTTCTTGCAAATCCCGCGTGACATAGTCCCCCGGACTCTCCTGTTAGATCCACGGGTCCTCACAGAGGGCTGTCTTCCAGGAGTTCCCGAATCCAGACCCCAAACAGTTTCCATGCATTCTGCAATCTGCTCAGCCAATTTAGTGCATGAAGCAACATCTCTAATAATTGAATCTAGCATCCCTTCATCAAGTGAATCAGATAGAGTCTGCTCTTTGGCACTCAGGTTGGGTGTGCCCTGCTCAAGCATATGCAAGGTTTCTGATGCCTTCTGCATCAGACAATGAGAAGCAGCAACAACCTCGAGTCTTTCTTCAAACTCCTACTGCGCTCTTTCAACTCACGAACCAATATAGGAAAACACATCAACATATGCACGATGCATCAAGTGCTATATTCTTCCATCAAATTTTCCAATGCTTTAATCTCTACTTCCAGCTCACTATAACCTAACCGGTCACAATCCTCTGCCCTTGTCTCTACATCTTTCTCAAAATCTTTTAGCAACAGAGATAAATTGTTACATTCTCCTTCACTTGGCTGGCATTTCGAGCGAAAGGGCAAGCATAGCGATGACGTGATGCTTTTACGTGATCTTTGTTCCTCGTGTGTAAAACATGCCCTATTGTTTTTGTTCTGACTAGCGTCGCCTTTGATGCCCAAATGATCTTGTTAAAAACCATAGCCCAACTTCACCAGTCTTGAAGCCCAAGCCAGCTAGTTTGCTTATTCAAGCACTATAGAATCATCAAAATCGATTGCAGCGCTCCATTCAACTTTGAATTATACTCTAACAAAACCGGATTTAGTTGTCAGGATCGAACTGCAAACATCATCTTTTTTCACATAGATAAATCATGCTGAGGAGTCGCCCTTATATTAGTTTCCATAAGGCCTCTAGTTGTCAAGCAACAGGATAGCTCCCCTTTGAACAACTACCATATCAAAAAGGCCCACTGGATCAAAAAACCCTATAACTTGGGGGAGAAAAAACGAACTGAGTTAATGCATGCATTCACTTGCAACACAACGTATTTCATCTTTGTCAATCTGTTCTAAAATTTTCTCTATTCGATAGATTTAAGAGAGCTACGAAACCTATTTTCATGCAGGAAAGGTAACGCTGCTTCCTATATGCATAACGCCTGGATTCAGCTCCTCAAAGCATGAAATCGACTACCCATCTGCGCATTCTTTCCATCCTTAAATTACAGAAAGCTGCATGGCATAGAATGCAAACACAGTTCAGGAAAATGCATAGCTGACGCTAGAAAGCAGAAAACTCCGTGCTTCCAATCAGCAGCGCCATAGCCCTAAAACTCCTATGAAATTGTTTGATCACATATAAGTAAAGAAGGTTGTAAAAAATGAGGATAACAGGGTTGTAGGACTTAAATCAGGCCCTACTTTTTATCTTTAGAAGCCACAAAAAAGATTAAGAATGACAACAATATAAATTTCGAAGCATCAAAGGAAAAACAATTTAAGAGACTGATGTACCTGTGGATTGAAATGTCGAAAAGGAGAAACTTGTTAGGAGCATCATGCATAGTCATCTGTCTAGAGGGTGGAGTCACACTCCTTTCTGGTGTGCCACTTGGTGATCTCATATTGCTCATCATGGCCTTCTCCAGCAAATTTATACATTGATCAAGGTAAAGGCGATGTGCTTTTCCTCGGCTAATCTCTGCATCTGCCTTCTCAGACTTTAGTTGCACAACTTCTTTAGAGAAGGTATCACTTTTAATAGAAGTTTCCATGCATTCTGCAATCTGCTCAGCCAATTTAGTGCATGAAGCAACATCTCTAATAATTGAATCTAGCATCCCTTCATCAAGTGAATCAGATAGAGTCTGCTCTTTGGCACTCAGGTTGGGTGTGCCCTGCTCAAGCATATGCAAGGTTTCTGATGCCTTCTGCATCAGACAATGAGAAGCAGCAACAACCTCGAGTCTTTCTTCAAACTCCTACTGCGCTCTTTCAACTCACGAACCAATATAGGAAAACACATCAACATATGCACGGTGCATCAAGTGCTATATTCTTCCATCAAATTTTCCAATGCTTTAATCTCTACTTCCAGCTCACTATAACCTAACCGGTCACAATCCTCTGCCCTTGTCTCTACATCTTTCTCAAAATCTTTTAGCAACAGAGATAAATTGTTACATTCTCCTTCACTTGGCTGGCATTTCGAGCCGAAAGGGCAAGCATAGTAGTACGTGATGCTTTCTGTGATGCTGTTCCCCTGTGTGTAAAACATGCCCTATTGTTTTTGTTACAGCAACGTCTGCCTTTGATGCCCAAATGATCTTGTTAAAAAACCATAGCCCAACTTCACCAGTCTTGAAGCCCAAGCCAGCTAGTTTGCTTATTCAAGCACTATAGAATCATCAAAATCGATTGCAGCGCTCCATTCAACTTTGAATTATACTCTAACAAAACCGGATTTAGTTGTCAGGATCGAACTGCAAACATCATCTTTTTTCACATAGATAAATCATGCTGAGGAGTCGCCCTTATATTAGTTTCCATAAGGCCTCTAGTTGTCAAGCAACAGGATAGCTCCCCTTTGAACAACTACCATATCAAAAAGGCCCACTGGATCAAAAAACCCTATAACTTGGGGGAGAAGAAACGAACTGAGTTAATGCATGCATCCACTTGCAACACAACATATTGCATCTTTGTCAATCTGTTCTCAACTTTTCTCTATTCGATAGATTTAAGAGAGCTACGAAACCTATTTTCATGCAGGAAAGGTAACGCTGCTTCCTATATGCATAACGCCTGGATTCAGCTCCTCAAAGCATGAAATCGACTACCCAACTGCGTATTCTTTCCATCCTTGCCCTGGTTCGCATAGCTCGATGCCGCTTTGTTATGAAATCGGCTATCCAGCATCCTTGCCCTACCTCGAAATAAACCTAATGGTAAAAAGAGAGCCGACCAAAAAAAGACTAAATTTGGACCCTTCGATGTAGTCAGATCATTTGTGGCCCTAGGATCTAGGGATCGGTTCACTACTTACACCAAAACATTATAATATAAGATAAGATGTTTGATTTCTCTTTTTCATTATCAAATTTGTTTGAATTTCGTGCAGACCTACATTAGAACAAAACAAATTCAAACAACCATTGCAAAGCAATTTAATTTTTTTTAATTAATAACACTCAAATACCTTCTAATGGCTACAACACTTCCTTTCATTGATATGGAATTATCTCCAATTGTCCCTGCATGGAATCAAGGCCAGCTAATTTTCATGTAACAGACTCTTGATTGAGACAGAATCATTTTTGTCATTCAGAGCATCAAGTATAGCTTGAAATAGAATACCTTCTTTTGGAGTTGGACCCTGATCTTCTACTTCAACAGCAGCGGCAGCAGATTGACCTGTCGTTTGATGCTTTCCCAAGTAGCAGCATTATTAAGTGCTATACAAGTGCTTCATCTGTTGTTTGCTGCAACTCTAAACTTGTATTCTCATCAGCCTCTAATGCATCTTTCAGATTCTTCTTGCTTCTGAATGGATAAGTCCTCTTAGGCACTTCTCCTTTCCTGCTTGCTTTATCTTTGCTTTTCTGTTTCTTTGGAACCTGCACTTTTGATTTGGGTGAAAATTTCCTTTTCTTCGAATGTTCCTTCACCACTTCTATCTACGTGTCACTCTCTTGATGTGACTCGAATTTCCTTTCCCCTCAACAACCTTCCCAAGGTTTTTACGTAGTGACTTCACCCTCATCATCTGTTAGTATGACATTATTTGCTCCAATCTTATAAAGAGATCTTGAAGTTGAGGGTAGCAGAGCAAGAGTTGATCTCCTATCACGTACAATGGAAGGTGATCCTGTATTTTCAAGCACTGTCTCGTCCACAGACACTGTCATACCAAGCTCTAAAAATAAAGCAGAACTGATAGATGAAGTGCAAACAATGCATTTACCTTTAGCCAACAAAGCTGTGGACATTAAGTGATACTCATGATCACATTTTAGTTTTACTGATAACCTGTAATTGCTAGAGAATGCTAATCCACATGCAGCACAATCGTCCTCAAATAGCACAGGTAAGTCTCTACTAACTGCATTGACTCTAATTGGTGAAAATTTCATACCTTTCAGTTCTTCCAAGTTTTTGAGGTTTGATCTTAGTATTGAGAGGTTAGCAATTCATCCCTTCTTGATGCTGTGTTTGGATTGATCTTCCTGTAACTTGCCATTTTTTTTTGATGCATAGGTCTCAAGCATAATACTTGTTTCAAGCTCAGCAATGTCTTTCTCTAACTCTGGAGTTACCTGCAAAGATTTTTTGAGTTCTAATTCTTTTTTCATTTGCTCAATATTATTGTTTGCTTCTGCCACATTGCCACTTAAAGCCTGGTTTGAGAGATCCTCTGCTGCCAATGTGACAAGGATGTCATTCAACTCCAATGCACAAGCTTCTCTCTCACTAGAAATTCTGGTGATCTCATTCTCGATCAGTTCTACATTCTGTAAAATTTTTGTGTTCAAAATAAAAGATTCCACTGCCAACTTCTTTTCCTCTTTAGCTTCTACTATCTTCTTCTCTGTATTTTTTGGTTCCAATGATTCAGACTTCCTACACCTCCTGTATTTCATAATTTGAGCTCCAGCAGCAGCCCAATTTACCTTGTGATTTTCAGGATTTTTTTGTGCAGATATGCAATTTTCCCATGCAAAAGCATAAGCTATCTATTTTCTGATCTCGTTATTGCATAATCCCTCACTCTGATAAAGCTTTTTTATCAATGTTTGTAATTGTTCTTTCAGATGTGGCTGTACCAGCGAGATTTTTATACTGTGTCTGGAATTTATCTCCTCTCTCCAAACTGATAGCCAATCTTCAGTGGTGTTTTTTTTTTCCAAATATTTCATTTTTAGAGCCAGAATTAGTCCATCATCTGACAATCCATGCATTTCCACAAAATCTTCTACTGTCACTGCTTCGCCCATTCTGATGCTTTCCATTTGGCTTTCGGTATGGCTATGGCGCGAGAAAGTTCGACTAAAAGCTATGGCTTATGGCTATGGCATACGGTTATGGCGCGGGAACTGCCAGTATTAAATGCGTGACACAAGGCTGACGGGATCCAAGTGCTTTAGGTGCTGGGTGCTGTCGCATTTTTTTGATCACCACTATAGAATTTACACTCAGCAGTTCAATTGATATGTATGGCAAAGACAGCTCAATTTTGCAGGGCACATCAAAGTTTTGTTCGAACTATTTGAGCAAATGGATAAGCAAGATATATGAACTTGAGCAATGCTGCGCAATGGGATTCATGCACAAGAGAAGAGGTTTGCATCTCTAAAGACGGTGGTTAAATAGAAATTCCAAAACATCTATTTCACTAAAATAATAGGCTAAAAAGAATTACTTCTTACCTCTTATACTCTTAAGTTTTCATAAGCTTTCAGCAATAGTTGCAGACTCAAGAACTACAAAAACAAGAGGTTTGTGAATGCACAAATGAAGAAATTTGCATATCAAAAGCCGGTGGAAAATACATGAATCTACAATAGCTAATAAACAAACATTCTTTTACCTCTATTATTAAAGCTCAATATGATGTTGAAGCACTGGTGTTGGAGAATGCAAATGGCGAGGAACGATCTAACAAGTTCTGCGAAAAGTATTGAATCCCATTTAAGAACTTTCAGTGCAAGGCATGAAACTTTAAAAAACCATAGCATGGCCGTGTTTGCCATATCTTTGTCTCCAACCAATGACCTCCGTTAACAATAGTATCTCTTTCCTACCTTGAATCAATGAGGCCAGGCCACCTAAACCCATTCCTTCTATGGTTCATGGCTCTATATTAAATGTCAATTTATCTTATGAAACTAATTTCAGCAGAACTCTTTATGATCAACTATATTCAACCAACCTAGTTGGTCTTCTGGCAACTACTCCTCATTTGGTGGACATCCAATGAACCTAGAGTTATGTCCCAAGGAATCAATAACCGTATTATACTTGATAACTATTTGCCTTATCGTATTTCTAGTCAAGACCATGATCACATTGTACATTGTCTTATGCATTGTTTGTCTAACTATGTATCTATTTTGAGACTCTAGCTTTTTTTAATGGAATAGGTAATTCTTATCGGGACAAAATTTTGGGCCGCGAGCCCCAAAAATTTTTTCCAACAAGAATTTTTTGACGAAGAAATTGCCTCCCTGCTATTTCTGCCATTTCAAAAGATTTTCAGGCATGTTTCCGGTGTAAAAAAAAATCGACGAGACGTCGATAGAAGGCTTCAATTTATATTTTTTTGCTTAAAATGCCAAAATAGCAAGGCGGCATTCGTGTATTGATGTTCTGGGTTAGAAGTCTCCATGCTCGCTCTGATCCCACATGGTATGCCAAAGAACCATGCCCAAGCATTTTTACAATCTTGCCAATTTAATTTTCTTATTAGCACCAAACTAGTAGCCAAAAAAGAAAGATGCATAAACAATATGGTAGTACTTTAATGTTTGCTGGAGACCAACATATCTATAAGATGCACACAATATAGAAATAGGGTCGCATATTTACCCTGGGGATTAATCTGGTGCTGACACGTGTCATTTGCCAATAACACGGAATGGAAGTTGGGTCTACCAATTCCATGTTACCTGTTGTCTCGGTTTCAGTGTTAATTTTAGTGTTTGTTTCAGTCTTTATTTCAACAATGTTTTTAAACTCAGTTTTAAAACAATGTTTAATTCCCCACAAGGTTTTTAACTCATCATTTTTTCAATCACTCTCACAGATTCGTATTAAAACTCCAGTCTCACATTAAAACTCCAGTTTTACATTTCACATTAAAACTCCAGTTTTTCACTTTCAAAATTCCCAGCTTCTAAACTCAAGATTTTTATACACTTCAGTTTCAAACACAACAGCTGCAAACTCAAGTTTCCAGCAAACTCCTGTATCAACTCCTCCTGGAAACTCTATCATTTCCTGCAATAACAATAAAAGTCCAGCATAATCAGAGTTGCATATTTAATCAGAGTTGCATAATCAGAGATGCATATTTAAAAGAACTTACAATGAACTAACCAAAGGTCCTGCGTCGCTCATACTTCCAACGTGAATGACAATATTCTGTATATTGTTACCTGTAATTGAAATTCTTCCACTGGAATAAGGTTTTTCATCGCAGAAGTATTTCTTCAATGCTGGCTTATCTTGTAACATACGATCAAGATCGTTCATGTAATCATCATCAATTACAATAGGCGCATAATAATGCCTACCAGAACCTGCAAACAAAACACAATAAAAACATTCATAATTAAATCAGACAACTACATAATTAAACCAGATAAAAACATTAACTTGAAACTAACCAGAAATATTGGAAATGTCATGAAGAGGACGAGAAGTAGAAGCATCTAAATGAAGCGCAACAGTCTTTTCTGCATTGCCAGATAAACCAGCACTCAAGGTCCTTACATTTTCAGAAAATGAATCAGAATAAGATTTACCAGAATTGAGGATATCCATTGCAGATGCTTTCACTACGACTCCACTCTGACCATACCTCTGGTATGATTCACGATTCTTATGCCCGGTAATCTTCATTCCCACCTCAATTGGCACACTGAAACACTCATCTATGTAATTGCGGTGCTTCTGCAACTCTTCTTGGTATAATTACCATCAATATGGCAGATCGTGACCATGTCCTTCAGCCAAGTACCAATTGTCTTCGAAGAGACATGATTAACAGAATACCAAATATCCGTTCTAGGACGATATGATGGCCTGCAGGAACACAAACTGGCCACCAAACTTATCCTTCACTTCATATTTTAGAAGTCTGAACTCTAACTGCCTCCAGCACTCAAGAACATCAACTTCATAGCACCTAACCGGCTCTCGGAAGCCTTCGGGGTTTCATTTATTGATGCCTCCATGCCAATTTTTACTAGTAGTCTCACAGTATTCCAAATAGTCTCTCACAAAATCCTTGCCAATCACAAATTGAAAATCACGCACCTTGCAGAGTTCCTTCCCTCCATGATTAAGAAACCGAGACATGCAGTAGAATGTGAACCTCTTCTGAAGCCCCAAATTATTTGTTACTTGGTGTGCTCCATGCGCCAAAATCTTGGCCTGATCCTCCCTACTCAAGATATCAGACTTTTTGCGCTTTGGAATAAAACCGCCAGCAGCAGATTCCTCCATTGCGACCTCTAATGCTCTATGAGCTTTGCAGAATTTGATATCATGGTAGATATCAATCGTCTTCTCTTCTACCTTAGTATGCATCATCCTTGCGTCTTGTGCACGACGCAAGATCCTATTGAATCCTCGAAACAAATTCTGCAATCTGCAAAATAAAGAAATAACATCAAACAATAAATACACAAATAAGAAATGAAGTAAATGTTAAATGCACAAATAATTCAAGAAACAAAACTAATAAATAAAATTTAAGATACTTACGAATCTGGAGGGTAACATTTTCCATCAAGACGACGCACGCGATTCCAAATTATTTGCAAGTTCTTCCAAAGGAATGTCCTCAATTTTCTGCTCAATTCCCTTCCCAACATGTAGCCTCCAAGCATCGAACCTGCCCCTGACCCAATCATCTTTTGTCTCCCCTGGATTCTCAAACTAACAAGATCCGGGTCCAAACTAGTAATCCCTCCAACCCTTAATGGCTTCTTTCCTTTCCATTTATCTATTGCCATATCAACCACACCTCTACTACTCTCAACTCCTGTGGCTGTGCCCTCAACATTGCATGTGGCTGTACCCTCAACATCTTCTTTACCTCTGCCATCCTCGTCACTGCCATTCTCCATAGCCTCAAGAGGACTACAAAGAAAGAATGAGGGACAATCACTTTCCACAACTACACCTAACAAAAAACACATACAAGTTAATAAAATTAACAACAAAAACTACTAATAACAAGTAACGGAACTAGCAAGAAATAACAAAAGTAACAGAAGTAAACAAGTAACAAAAAACTACTAAAGTAACAGAAACTAAACTACTAAACTAACAGAAAAACTACTAAACTACTAAACTAAACTACTAAACTAACAGAAAAACTACTAAACTAAACTACTAAAGTAACGGAAAAAACTACTAAACTAAAATTTACCTGCATTTACATCGGGATTCTTGGAGCTCTGGGATAATCTGCATGTGCATTCTGACCTTCAAACTCATTTGCATGTGCATTTCCACCTTTAGAATTGTCTGCATGTGCATTCCGACCTTCAAAATCATCTGCATTTTCTCTCCTCCCTCCAGGATCATCTGTACCAGCGAAATCGTATAGAAAGAAATCTTAAATAACAAAATCAGAACCTTAACGTTACCTGTAACTTTAGGAACTAAATCAAAAACAAAACTCGAAGGATTGATGCCAGAATCTTAGTTTAAACCTGCAAAGCCAAGAAAACTTAACGAAATACATATAATAAACCTTACAATAGTATAAAGACAATTGAAACCTCTCCCATTCGATCCTAATACTGCAGCTCCATCCAAATCACACGCTGATAAAGCTAAGCAAAAAAAATCAGCTCTAAAAATCCAAGAAGGCACAAAAAACTCCAAGAAGGCAAAAATCAAGACACAAATGCCTTGAGAAGATTTCTGTCGAGCCAGCACCTTGACATTCCGAACAGAAAACCTCCTAGGATCTCGAGGCGGCCTTCCTGGACCAAGAACACGCCATGCAGCAGAGGAAAAAAGGGACGCAAAATATGCTCCCCTATTTCTATATTGTAGGGGAAAGGAACAGGGTTCCCAATTCCGGTCGAGCCAGTGACCCGCTCCCGACTACCACCGGTCGCAGGGCCCCACTGGCTGGACTGGAATTCGGGCCCCTAGTTCCTTTCCCCTATACATCACACTAACATTACTTTATATGAATGAATGAATGAATGATTTTTATAGAGACAAGAAATTTATCGTGGCGGCCAAGGCCGCCGCGAACATTTCTTTAGTCCTAACCCTGTAAAGTTGGCCCGAGTCCATGTTCTAGTTTTGTATAGCAATGGATTTACTATAGTCCGCATTGGGACGTAGTTGATCATGATACTTATCACAATCTTGTTACAAAGATCACACATGTCAAGAGGAGACTTTTCCTTAAGTATTATTAGGTGCATATTTTTCTATGATGTAATATTCGTCCTTCCAATCAAGCCTTTCATCAAAACCAAGCGTCGGAACAAACAGGTGAGAAGTAATAAGAATTAGGTAATGAACTCGCCGAGTATTATTTTTTGTTGTGAGCATACAATACGCTCATTAGATGTCTGCTCAATAGTTTCGCCTTCCAAATACACCTGAATTTAGTATGTTGATAAGGCCTATGATGCGAATGTGGAATAATCCTGGTAGGCAAGCCAAGGTTGCAAGCGAAATGATTTTGAACACGAGTGTTGTTAATGAGCGATATGCGGAGCACATTTGCAAACATTAAAATTGCAAATTGCAGAGTACTTTTAGTAGACTCAAGGTCCAAGGTTGCAACCAAAATGAGTGTTCTCACAGTGTTCTAATATGTGAGCACAATATTGAAGACTTGTAGTAGTTAAACCGCCAATTGTTGAGTTGGGAACTGAGAAATGGTTGAAAAAGTCCTTATATGTCATTTTAGCACCAAATCCCAATGTTTGAAAACAAAGTGGCAAAATTCCTTTGTTGACATCACTATGACTACATTTATAAATGAAGGCAAGGCTCAAGGGCCACGTAGCCCAAGCCTAACCCTTATCTCTCGATAATCCAGTCTGTCGGCAGGTCCGGTAGATTCCTGGATGCATCCATTGTACCCAAATGCGATCCATTTTTCAACTGCCCATGTCCTCGGCTTCAGCCTGATCTTTTGATTCTTGGGTCCTACATAAGTTGGGCCTTCGGTTTTTGGGTCGTCAGTTTTTGGATTTACGGTCTTGGCGCAGGGCCCAGAAGTGGCGAAAACAGCCCGGAATTCCGGCATAGCATGTTTCTATTATATTCTGGACCTTTGATTTCTTGATTGATTTTCGTGCGCTGTAAGATGTTGATGGGCATGTGGGCCTATTCCGGAGGTGCTAGAGAAAAGCAAACACAGTTTGCCCGGCACCATATCCGCCAGAAACTTGAGCTTTGCGGCGCCTACGAGTTTTAGGGACCAGAAGGTAAGCTTTTCTTCCCTTTCCTGCTGAAATCGGTCAAAAGCTTATCTCTGAGATCTAAGCATTGGCATAAAATTCCTGTAATTTTTGCTTGAAAAGCAAAATTCAAAGCCATGATTTGAAATGGGTGAAACAGAGGAGAAGATCAATGTATTCTCTTTTCAATCCTTTCAAGAACAGGTTCCTACCATGCCCAAACAAATTCGCGACTATCGTTTACGGCTCCTATTTTTCTTTTTTCTTTTTCAATCCAGCACCCTATTTTTTGCCTGTTGTGCCAAGAAAACTGCTGTCAGGTAACAAAAATCTCTATTCTGTTCAAAAATCGGCATTCTGGGAAGCTTTTCCTCATAGTTTTGTTGATTCTGCAGCGTTTTTGAAGCAGCCCCAACAGACCCATAGTGTGGGTTCTTTTCCTCGCCATTCTCCAGCTCCGGCTTCTTCAAATCCGGTGCCGGCTGTTGTGCCCACATCTTCTTCTGCTTCAATGCAGTGTATTAATGGCCGCAATAAATGCATAAATGCGATGGATACAACGTGTCATGCCACTGTAATTTTTAAGGAAGAAATTAAGTGCGAACAAAAATTGGAACTGCTTTACTATAGGAAGGATAATGACCCCATTTTCTTTATTCATTCATTCATTTATTGCATCTTCTCATGAGAGAATGAGTGATTTATGCCTGCTTAGTTAAATAGCAAACTGGACGCAACCACACACCACCTATATTTGCTTGATTATTTGAATCCTCAATGTTTGTTACATAAATGAGAAAATAAGATGTATGTTTCTATAGATGCCACAAGCACATGTTCATGACAGATGAAGTGCTCCGTATTTTGTGTGTTGCAAAATAAGTGGGCGATTATTTATATTGGTTGTTTAGAATGTTAGGCATTAGAAATTGGATCTAAGCACATGGTCCCATATGGGGCAACGTAGATTGAGGAAAATCTATAAAATGTATTGACTACAGCATACATTCTTTGCCAAGTCGAATTAGACATGTAGTTAATATTGTTACATGAGATCATGGCTAGTTAAAAATTGTCTTGTCAACCAAAGCGACCTTCCACCTTCATCAATTGATTAGGCATGTAGTTAATAATGTTACATGAGATCGTTGGTCATTTGAAGATTGTTTTGCCAACGAATGCGGCTTTCCACCTTCATCAATGTAGTTAATATTGTTACATGAAATCATGGCCATCTGAAAATTGTTTTGTCAACCAATGCGGCTTTCCACCTTCAATACTGATGGCATCACAGGCATGGATGCGTGTCTAAAAATGGATGGCATGGATTTGACATAAGGGAGTAAAGAGGCATATGATGCAGTTCTATTGGGCATAGTTACTGCAATGTCAATATTCTGAGGTAGGCCTCTATGCCTTCCTAGTAGCATAACTAGAATAACTATTAACTTTGCCAAACTGTTAAATTTTCCTGATAAACTCCATGGCACATCTGTGCATGATTCGTTTATGTTTTGTCTCAAATTGCAGCTGTACCCAACTGATAATCCCACATTACCATATCCACTACACAATACAAAAAGAAACCTATCAATAAATTTTTGATAACTAGTTACACTTTAAGGCAACTTTGCAACTTAGAATACCTGATAACCTCAAAGACGATATTGAATATGGAGAAGTTTACGCCATCGTTCTCGATCTGCTTCTTCTCGCATAGACTGATAAGGAACACTGCAATAAATAGATATGCCGAATCACGAACTAAGAGCTTTTGGCTTTGAATCATCACTTGTTTGTACTTGGTCCTTTGTTTTCGGAATGGCTTATGCTCTTCCTTTACTCTAGAATTTTGTCTAGAAAGATACAATGGGTACACTGCAACATACCTACAAAAAAAAAGCACATTAGTTCAATGCTTTCATATCAACGAACAAAAGAAGGTAATATAAGACAATTCAAGTGAACGTACATTAGCCCCACGTAGAGTACCAACATGCAAGGTGAAAGGTCTACAAGATTGACAACATTGGCACCAGCATTTCGAGTAGAAATTGACTGAAATATTCCTACTGCAATCTTCTTGATCGACGAGAGTCCTTGGAGAGCCACATAATTCCAATCTAGGAGGAAGAAGAAGAAACATTCTATTGCATTGAAAGCAATAATTGTATAGATCAACCACATAGTTTGATCATGGGGAAATAGATGAGTATAGCATGTTCTTGGGTGATTAAGGAGGTACTCATATGCCAATTTGGTCTTGTCCTTTGAATGCTTATGGAGGAGGAAGATGATGCCTCGTAAGCATGGGGCATACATGGTGTTCCCGAGGAGTACTAGCAAGCTTAACCAGAGGAGGAGGATGGGATTCTGGCGGACTGCGATGAGATTCTCATTTGCTAGAGAAAAGCCGGCATTTGCAAACATGGATACCGCGGTGAAGCTAGAAAAGAGGCCTACATTAAGGTGTTTGGAATGAAGGGTATGAACATTTGCAGGACTTGCAAGGATACACATGAGGGCAACAGTAAACCCTACAAATTGGAACCCAATGAAATATAAGATAACAACTCGGCTTAGAAGAACAGAGGCGTCGTGCTCAAGGTAAAGCCGCTGCATAGGATCTGATATATCACCAGGATTGCCATGCTTTTGAATCTCTTCGCGGGTTCGGCAATGATCAGCAGGGGGTTCAAGCAGCCTTTTACCCCATATTTTTTTCACTGTTTCTGTTAGAAAAACTTTGGCATAATTCTTCTCTGAATCTGAGGCCTGTGCAGGGCAATTTCCATTCTCGGACACAACAACAGTAACCACATTATTTTTTTCTACATCATGAAGAAATCCTAGAGGCCTGAATTGCTTATACTCTGCTTCCAGATTCATAATATGCCTGTGGAAAATATATTTTCTGACATACAGAGGAACTAAAGAGGTGAAAATCTGACTACCCAACAACATGAGGACCATTAAAAGCACACCATCAAAGGGTCCCAGCCCTTCAGGATTTATGCTCACAAGCCCTGTAACCGTGGTAACAGAAACAACATTAAAAAGAGCATCTAGGTAGCTCACCTTCATAGACTGGCGTTTTGGAGTTAGATAAAGAATGAGAGAGCCTATTAAGCATACAGTTATAAAGTAAGAGAAATGAAGGCGGTAGTATGTGATATGTTTTCCGAATTTGGAATGCTTTGTGCTAAGCTCCATTTCAGAGATCTGCGTCTGAATCCCCATGTGTCGGAATTGTAGTATTTGCGTCGAGATTTTATATAGTGAATAATATTCATAATATTCATGTAGAATATCCTAGAAATGTCCATTGATGTCGGCTATACCACAAAAAAAAACATTTCTTTCACATGGCAGTTCCTGGATTTCATGAACTTGCTCATCATTGGTTGCTATAATGCCACCTCCCGAGATCATCAGCTTCAACCAAACAATTGATGGGGACCTACATAACTAGTATAGCAATGTGGAGCAAGCCACCAGTCAAACCCAAATTCTTCTTGTTGAGAATTAAATTTCAATAGAAGTTTCTTCTAGGGGACTATCCTAGGAATATCCTAGGGGGGAATATCCTAGTGCTTGGGAGAGTGCTCTATAGGAATATCCTAGGGGGGAATATCTGTGAAGGCGGCTTTGAAGGCAAGGGAAATCAAGGGAATATTATCTTGGACAAAGGTAAAGGTCATCGGTGTTGGCAACGATTTTTAAAGGAAAGTTTATCAAAATGCTCCTAGAATCCCCCCCCTTCTTCTTCTTCTTTAATACTTCTATAATTACCAAAATGTCCCCACTTAACCAAAATACAGTATACTGATATATTGTGCATTACCAAACTTTTGAATACCCATTTGCGCCAAAAAACGTTTGAAAGCTAACATCTCCATCTTTGTCCAACAATATAGAAATTGGGTCGCATTTTTTAGGTGGGGTGTAATATGATGCTGCCACGTAGCACTCTCCTACAATGCAGAATGGAAGTTGGGTAGCCAAATTCTGCAGGACAGGTTCTCCCGGTTACGCCTACCTCCTCTGTTTCTTTCCCCTTTGTTCCCCTGTTTCTTCTTTGTGTCAGCTATGGCGTTCCCCTGTTTCTTCTTTGTGTCAGCTATGGCCAAACCAGCATTTGATCTTGCTGACTGGAAAATAACTTCGAATTTTCACCTGCCTACCCATGGAATCAACGATCTTAGTGTTGTGGCGACTTAGAGGCAGGCTCTGATACGCTTAAAAGCTGCAACAAGACTAAAACACAGGAATGCCAGATTTTGGCAGACAAATTAGAATGCAAGAATGCGGATTCTCAATATCCTTCTCAATCTTAAGCAAAAACACAGCAGTAGAACCATTTTCTACCATTTAATGCAACAAAATTCCTGGATTATTGTTCCCATTCACGGATGCCTGGAAATACACTACAGTACATTTCATATCCAAAGATTCTTGTCGGAGTTTAGAAATCGTATACTGAAGCCGTCATTTCTTGCAAATAACGTGGCCTAAAACACAGAGAAATAAAGGTTTTGAAGCTTTCTTTGCATCACTTGCAAACCACGACATGCAACCAAACTGCCAAACTCCCAAAAACTGCTTCAACAGATAAAAAACCACTGCCTTTGTTACCATAGAATCGCCAGAAGACATGATCAATGTATTTTTAGAATCAAGATTTAGCAAGCAAACTGAGGCGGCTAAGAATCAAAGCAAACCGCCAAAGCAACAACCTAAGCGCCATCGCCGAAGAAAAACAGAGCAAAAAATGCTCCCCAATTTCTATATTGTAGGGGAAAGGAACAAGGGGATTTGCTTTCGGTGCGCCCGGTGACGGCTCCGGACTCTGCCCGGTCGCGGGACCCCGATTGCCGGAAGTCCCTTGTTCCTTTCCCCTATACAACACTCTTTTTTTCCGCCTGATGTTCCACCTCGGGTGTGGATGGAGGTGGGTGTTGGGAAACGATAACAATTGGTCATGGTTTTGGGATGATTTAAAAAAGGCTTGGATGTATGAACCTTTATTGTTATCTTATTTGGTCGTCAAAATGGCATGGTAAGAAGGTGTGTGCGTGTAATATTTCGTACTGTAATTCATGATTTTTGTTTGAGACATCTAACAGATGATTTTAGGAAGCATTTATGGACAGCGCTCTTGCTTATAGTGTTAAAAGTTTTGGCAAGGCTATAGCTGAGATGTGGTTGTTGAAGTTGATGTTGGCTTGTGGTTGAATAGATGGCTAAGGCAACATTAATAGAGAAGTACCTACCCTTTTCAAGGCTCATGGCCATGTAGTCTGGATCGTGCTGTAAGGTCTCAGCCCAGATTGGCTTAAATGCAATGCCCTATGCAAAGAGTGAGTTGAACAGTCCTATGACTCTAGCCTGTGACGAACTCGTTCTTGGTATTATGGTAATATGTGGTGCTAGCAAATGTGGCAATTAATCAATTCCCTTTCGAAGACATGAAAAATTAGGTCAAATTTTACCTTTTTATTATGTGCAAAGGTGATGTACCAGCATTTGAATCCCTGAGTTGAGGGGAGTTGTCATGTCAAGGTACTAGCTGACTTAACAAATGGATGCCTAAGCATTTCTACAAGCAAGAGACTCAGCTTGGAGCTTGGAGAGCAAATTGTAGAGGGAATGAGATGAAAAGCCAACTTATAGAATAAAACACTAAGTTTAGCATTTTAGGGTTGAAGAAATCTGAGGTTGTTCGAGATAATGCCTGACAAGTTTATATTGGATTGAGTTACAAGGTACATGCCTCATGCAACAAACTTTCACTTGATTTGAAGCTGATTGGGTTAAGGAAAAGTTGTCAAAAATTTGGGAGGACTCTTATCGTGTGCCTGGAAGCAGTCTGAGCTTTAGATGCAGAGTGAGAGTCATGGTTCGTTTGGGGATTAAGAAATATTATGACTATCTTTGCCCTTCAACCAATTGATCATGGTTTTAATTGCCCATTCATTCGCCTATAAATGTACACAAGGTGAAGACATTGCTACATCAAAGGTTCAAATCCTTCTTATAAGCTAAATTGTTTTTTTTTCCCTAATTGATATGTATAGATAATGTGAATAAAAGATACATTATTATCATACTAGTTTAATGGTAAGTATAAATGGTTGGAAGCCAATAGATTCCAACCATTTATACAAAGAAAACAAACTATCATAAGGTCCTAGCATGTTGATAAGGCCTCAAGACTTCTTTCCAAGAGGGGCTTTGGCGCAAGACTTCTTTCCAAGAGGTCTCATAAGGGGGCTTTGGTGCATGATGAGAGGTGAGAGTCTTGGGTCTCATCTTGGCTCGACTTAATGTTTTTAGTTTCTAACTCTTATATTCATAGATTATTATCTTTACTTACCAACTGCTAATTAGCAATACAAATCCAATTGGCTACTAAACTTTGACCTTGGGTCATAGTTACCCGAAATGCAAACTTCTTGGGAACTTGGACCCAAAACTCGGAATGGGAATGGGAACGACCAACATTTGAATTTTTCAAATTTGAAAATGGATTTGGAGTTCTCTTTGCTTAAAGAACATCTTAGAACACGTAGAATAAAAAAAAACTTCAAGGGGACTGAGATGCAAGCAAAAACATGTATAGCTACTATGTAACAATAATATTAGAAATTTAAAGAACACTTTTCCATTTAAAACATATTTCTAGGTATTGTCATTCATCAAAATACACAACATGAAATAGTTATGGCATAAAGAATAATAGGAAAAGCCTCTCAAACAACAAAAAGAGGAGGATGCAAGATTACTTCTACAGTAAAAAGTGGGCAATGACAACCAAAAGAAATGCAATCATGTATTGACCATAAATTCTCTACAAAGAAGATATTTCGAGGCATGTTACATAAAGATTTGAAGAGCTTGGTCAGATCACTGATCAATCAACGAGAATTTCTGGATTCTATGCTGAACAGCGGAGCAAGCAAAGATAGACTGATAAATAAAAATGTAAAAACATTACCTGCTATTGCCGAGCCTATTTTGGGGAACTGAGTTCTACTAAATCGATTATGTTTTGTTTGCTGAGAGCTTTTATTAACCAATATCTGTAGCCATATCTGTCCAATCGACGAGGTTTCATTTTATTTTAGATCCTGTCTGTTATATGCATCTAGGCTGCATTTCCGGAAGGGCTTGTTCATGATTCACGGCAGAGTGGTTCCAATTTGATTTGACATATTGATTCATGGCAGAAGGAGGAAGAACAATAGCAAAGCGGAAGAGAGGCTTGCTCGTTTGCTTTGCGCAGGTATTTTGTTTGTCGGGATGTGCCAGACATTGAAAAAATTGAGTGAATTACCAGGAACTTGGTTCCCAAATAATAGGAAATAGTTCCGAAACTTAGTTCCCGGTAACAAACCATATGGAAACATCCCCAAGAGTTCCCGGAACGTCCGACACCTGGGAACTAGTTCCAGAACGGGAACGAAGTTCGGAACTTAGTTCCCGGTAACTATGCCTTGGGTAAAACTCAGACTCGTAAGGGATGGTAGACTGAAGGCTGGGTCTCAAGATAGAACAGATCGAGATATAACAATGGCGAGGCTGGCTATAGACAATGGCTAGGGTTGACCGCTTCATCTACCCTATGGGTGTTCACATCATTGAACCTTAAAAAGTATGTGAGTGGTTGAAAGGGTCTCTTTTTTTTTTTTTTAAACTATGGATTGTATACTAGGGAAGGGGTATATTAGGACATGAAGTTTGAGACTACAAGTGTTATAAAGAAAACGTTATGGGACAAAGCTAGAAGAAAATAGAAGAAAACGTACAACCATATAAGGGCAGTTTCTCTTGATACAAATCCTTATGAGGGGGTTTTGTCCAACTTGAGGAACACAGATGATGTATACCACCATTATATAGGCTTCCATCTTCTCTTTCCCCTTCGTCTTTCTCAAGGTCTTTTGTTGTTGTTGTTACTGCTCTTCCTGCTACCTTGCTGCTGTTCTTCCTGTCATTGATGCATCCCCTCACTCTGGGAGAGTGTTTCCTGGGCGACAGTCTTGTTCGTCCACTGAGTCGCTTCGGATGAGCTACTTGGGGCTTGCTCGCCCATGGTGTGATAGGACTCGTCGGAAGAGTCCAAGGTGCTGGGCTCGTCACCCTTGCCGTGCTTTGGCCTTAACTACTCTGGGATCTTCTCGCCAGGTTGGATTCATGATATGGTTTCTCAATTCTGCTTATTTTTGCACCACAAAAATAGCCCAAAACATAGTTCAAGATTGTGGTTTATACACACAAAAATTCAAACCATTTAGCATTTGTGATAGTGGAAAAAACAAAATTCCCTCCCTTTTGCATGATATCTTTCTCGAGAATAGGATTTTTGAATTTGCCACACAAGCCAAATGCCACATAGGCCAAAAGAATGTGGACCGCCAAAAAATAACCAAAAACACCAAAAAGACCTAAACAGAGACTATGGAAGCATAGCCAGATCTTGTCGGATCATAGCCAAATAGAGGTTGACAAATCATAGCTAGAACTTGCCGAATCATAGGCAAAGCTTTTGCTATATGTAGTATCGATTTTGTTTCGATTGATTTTTGACCTTGTGGATTTGGTTCAATCCTTGGCCTCCTAGTTTTTCATGGTTGTAGAAATGGAAAAAATTGTCTTGAATGATTCCATCGATCCGAGCAATTGGATCGAGATTCTAGAGGGGGCAAGCATGCATGTCTCACATGCATGCATGCATTGCATGCTTTCTCTGGTTGGATAATCGCTATATTAGGCGAGGTTCTTCATCAATGTCTCATCGGCGCTTCCTCGTCTCTTTCAACAGTATCTTATTCTCTATTCTTTGAGACCATGCAGGGAAGGGGCTCCTCCCTACTTAGATTGGTCAATTTGGCATTTCTTTCTATGTTGTGGCATGTTCTTCCCCGACCTTGCCTCTTCTTTGGCCATAATCCTTTGACCTTCACCCTCGATCCCATTTTGATAAGGAAGTTCTCTTCTAGTTGGGAGGTTTTTGTCATCTTCATGCGAGCCGTATTCTACTAGAACCCCATCGATCCGAGCCATCGGATCGAGATTCTAGAGAGGGCGAACATGCATGTCTTGTATGCATGCATGCATTGCATGCTTTCTCTGGTTGGGAGATCGCTATATTAGGTGAGGTTTTCCATCAACGTCTCATCGGCACGTCCTCATCTCTTTCAACATTACCTTATTCTCTATTCTTTGAAACCCCCCTCCTCCCTTTAATTATTTAATGTATTTATCATCTGACATGTGTGACCACCCCCTCTATTTGAAGAGGTTTTTTTTTGTAACATGGCACAGATGATCAACCCCTCCACTTTGGGAGGTTTGTTTTTTCACATTTGTTCTAGTGTTGATGATGTGTAGGTATAGGTTGGCAAGCGGCAGCAGCTTTGACTTCTTCATTCGTGGGTTTTTTGGGAGCGATTTCTCAGCCTTACATTTGTCCAAGCCCCTTGTCGAAGGATTATCACTAGGGTTTTTCCTCGAAAACCTGAAAGGGTAGGGTTTTTTAATCCCAGTGATAAGCTTTTAGCAGGTACACAAACCAAACATCTATTAGCATTGTATTTTCTGGGGGTCCAAGTTGTATAATTGGACATTCCCTTTATTTTTCTTCGTGGGTAGTTCGTATGTGTGCGGCTACCAGTAGTCCACGAAGAAAAATAAAGGGAATGTCCGATTATACAACTTGGACCCCAAAAAATACAATGCTAATAGATGTTTGGTTTATGTACCTGCTAAAATCTTATCACCGGGATTAAAAAACCCCGCCCTTTGGGGTTTTCGAGGAAAAGCCCTAGTGATAAGCCTTCGGCAAAGGGCTTGGACAAATTTAAGGCTGAGAAATCACTCCCTAAAAACCCATGGAGAAGTCAAAGCTACTGCCGCTTGCTAGTATGTACCTGCAGATCATCAACACTAGAACAAATGTAAAAAAACAAACTTTCCAAAGTGGACGGGATGATCATGCGTGCCACGCGACAACAAAAGATAAGATAAGATAAGATAAATTTTTACGTCCACGGGAACCCAACGGGTTATGGGACGGCACATGCAAGGGCAACAGCCCATCTAAAACCTGGGGACTAGGCCCCATCACCAAACACAATAACCCCTTCAAATAGAGGGGCTGGTCACGCGTGCCAGGCGACAAATACATTAAACAATCAAGGGGAGGGGGCGGGAGGGGGGAGGGTGGATTTCAAAGAATAGAGAATAAGATACTGCTGAGAGAGAAGAGGAAGCGTCGATGAGACGTTGATGAAGAACCTCGCCTCTTGCTCTTTTCTCTCAGCAGTACCTTATTCTCTATCTATCTTAAAATACTATCTATTTATCTATTCTTTGAAACCATGCAGGGAAGGGCTTCTCCCTACTTGGATTGACCAATTTGGCATTTTTTTATGCTGTGGCATGTCCTATCTCAGCCTTGCCTCCTTTTTGGCCATAATCCTTTGACCTTCGCCCTCGATCCCATTTTGATAAGGAAGTTCTCTTCTATTCGGGAGGTTTTTGTCATTCTCATGCAAGCCCCATTCTAGAATCTCATCGATCCGAGCCCTCGGGTCGAGATTCTGGAGGGAACGAGCATACATTCTCGCATGCATACATTGCATGCTTTCTTTGGTTGGGAGATCGCTATATTAGGCGAGGTTCTTCATCAAGATCTCATCGGTGATTCCTCTTCTCTCCCAACTGTATCTTATTCTCTATTCTTTGAAACCCACCCTCTCCCCCTTAATTATTTATGTATTTGTTGCCTGGCGCACGTGACCACCCCTCTATTTGATTGTTGCCGTGTGGCACACGTGATCAACCCCTCCACTTTGGGAGGTTTGTTTTTTCACATTTGTTCTAGTCTTGATGATGTGCAGGTACAGGTTGGCAAGTGACACCAGCTTCGACTTCTCCATTCATGGGTCTTTTGGGAGTGATTTTTCAGCCTTACATTTATTCAAGCCCCTTGCGAAGGCTTATCGCTAGGATTTTTCCTCGAAAACCCGAAAGGGCAAGGTTTTTTAATCCAGATGATAAGCTTTCGGTAGGTGCACAAACCAAATATCTATTAGCATTGTATTTTCTGGGGTCCAAGTTGTATAATTGGACATTCCCTTTATTTTGCTTCATGGGTAGTTCACATGTGTGCAGCTGCCCACTATCCTCCATTATAGAAAATTTGTTGAGATGAATAAGAAGTCTATCTATATCCAAAATAATGAAAAAACATAGGAAATATCCCGTTATAATGCCTGGATCCCAATGCTACAGATGTTGATTAGTGTATCTGCCGAGAGCTTATCACCAGAATTAAAAAACCTCGCCCTTTTTGGGTTTTCGAGGAAAAACCTTAGCGATAAACTCTCGGCAAAGGGCTTGAACAAGCAAGGTTGCTAAACGTTCCAAAAAAAAAAACCCATCCTCTACTGTGACGAGCCTGCCGAGTTGACCCTCCGGGCAACTCGGGATCTTGTCTGACTTACAACTAGATTTATGCATGGGTGAATTTAGGTGAAGAATCAAATCTTCCTTTGAAAATTAAATCCACAGTTTAGGCTCAACAAACAACCCTGGTTCATGCATTCAACATATTCACAAGCTTAATATATTCCCAGTTCTAACTGGACAAATCAATAGCGTAAATATTTACAACGTGCTATCAATATCCATGTACAACAACACTGAGCAAATCAACAGAAACTGCTAGCTCTAGAATTCAAGCACGATTCCCGGCCACATTGCCACCATCAACTTGGCCGCCACCTTGCGGGTTCCTTTGCACATGCACTCAGGGGTTAGTCCTCGTGACTAAGTGGGGATCCGTAAAGCTGGCTGCTTTGCATACATGGAAACACTCGGGCATCTTGGATAACAAGAACATAGACAATTCCAAATATACAAGAGACTATGTGCAGTGCTAGACAATGACAACAGAAGAAATATCATAAGAGTCAGGAGCAAAGAACACAAAGCCAAAGTACCAAAACAACATAACAAAGCTCCGGGACAATGGGAAGCTCAGCCAGCCTACACGCAGGCCCTGTTAGCAGAGAAATGCCCGGCCAGCTCACATTAGAGCCCGTTGGCGGAGTTGGTGGGGTGAACCTCGTATCAAGATACCCTTCCACCCACGTCGCATTTGGAGGACCTCTTACCATGGAGTCACAGGAGTTGACGTACAACCTCACCGGGAAGCTACGCCCGTGAGGAGGCCACGCCCGGTGTCACAGAGCATAGATACAAAGAGCACAGATGACATGAGAATGCCGGAGCTACCCAGGCCACCGAACCTGGAAGTCCGACCCCGGAGGTTCCAAGTACATAACATAATATCACAAGAACAACAGTGGAACAATTCAAAGACCATAACATGTGTGTTCATTAGAGAATTTACTATAAATGTGCCTAGATCACACTCTTAGCCCTTGTCGAGGTTGCCCATACAACCTAACCATGCTGAGGTAGCTAGATCGGTGATGAAAACCATAATGACTACTCAAACGTTGATGTAGCGTGCTCAACCCCCCTGTAAGGCCGATGCAGGACTCGCTTCACCATATTATTTACTTAAGTTCCCTTAGGTATGGTTTCAAGGTTTTAATATTTAAAATTCCACTTCATAGCTAATGAATTAATTGCGCATTCAAACTGGCGCCTCCAACTTACGCTTTTCCTGCTTAAAAATCCATGGGGTCCCCTGACCGCAACTGCCTGGAACTTCCGTCAAGCAGCTCCCAGGCAAGCCCCATCTCTAAGAGCCAAGAAATATATTTTACTCCAATCATTAGATTTATTTACATGAAATTACAATCTTTCCTTAGTTAAATAGTTATCCAAGCAATACAATTCTTACATATTTTTCCATCCTTTGTGTTTTACCAATTCTCGTGCAACTTGTATGGGCTTTCTCTCTAGAGAGCAAATGCTAAATCCGAGCTCCTTGACACTTCCATGCTTCCCCTTGAGACTACTTGTATGTTTATTTACCATAAGATCAACAATTTGTTAGCAACATTCCCAAATCACATTTAAGACAACCACACAAGACCATGACAGAAACAAAAACATGCAAGTTGCACAGAATAGGCTTGACTTGAAGACATCGATTTCCCAGAATCAAGCCTTTTCAAGGCAAATCGATACTTTTACTTCCCAATTCGGCTCTATAGAAGCAGTTTCTACTGTTCAGGGCCCAATTCCGGCAGTTCTAGAAGCCCTTGTTTCCTTTTGATTCACTGTGTCCAGGGCAAATCGGCCCTTGTAAGGCCCAAATCCGTCCTTTCCGGCCAATTTCGGCATGATTTCTGATGATTTCCAATCCAGCCCGATGGCTCCAAATAAGACGGCTGCAAACAAGATCCTTGAGAAATCCAAAAAGATCCTTCTGATTACGAACTTGGCTCTGCATGGTATTATGAACTTAGCCCTGCATGGTAGAATCATCTCTCTGTCCAACTGCTGTAGCAATTCCTGGACCTCCGAAGCGGATTCTATCACGTAGCATCCAATTCCAATCTCCATAGTTTCGCTACAGATAACTCTTAATCCAATCTTAACAAGGAAGGCATGGCAGTTTACCTCTGTATCTCCAGTTCACAAGCTTATTATCTCACCAAGCATAGACATCTCTAATCATGGCTACAACATATCTCCCTTTAAGGGCCATCACAAAACCCATCTGATTAGATCCAAGTCTGGCCCTTACCAGACCTGTACAAAGACACGTACAGATGCATAGCATATGCAACCTTCAATTGAATCCTAAAAATTAGAATTCAAACCCCACCTGAATGAATAGATTGATGCCGTTCTATGCCAGCTCTTGCCTCCAGATAGCCTCCTCCGGCTCCTCTGCAACTCAAATCCCTTCTTGGAGCTCCTCTCTTGCAAAAGAAACCTCACGTACCACCAACAAAAGCCCTCTTCTACAATTTTTCCCTTTTTATAGTTTTGCTTATGTGGCTTTGCTTATGTGGATATATGCCATGCATATATCCCAATCTATTAGATATATGCTTTATGTGCAGTACCAATGCTGCAGTCTTAGGGCCTAGGACCGTTACAATCTCCCCTTCTAAAATTCAACCCATGTCCTCATGGGTCGATCCTAGGATTTTTGTCATGCTTATTGACATCGATTGCTACAACAATGAAACAAAAGCAAAACCATCCTGAACCTTACCTGGAATCTGCACTACAGAAGCTCCTTGAGCTCCATCACGTGGAGCTTCGGCGGCGTACACAACCATTTGATGTTGCGGAAGATCCATCACTGCGGCAGCTCTAGCTTCACCACTTTCTACGCCTTCGCTCAATGATTCTATCGTGCGTACCCCATCTTTCCTCGGTGGCGCTCCCTTTGATTCGGCGAGGTTCTCCCGGCCTCTGCCTCTACCGGCATTTGGATATCGATTGGATCGTTACGGTCCCATGGCACTTCTATCTAGGCTGTTTGTGAATCCATGGGCATTGAGGAGCTTCGTCCTTCAATACCGCCAAATCTTGGGCAATTGTTTCTTGTGTGGCTGTTGCCTACAACGGAAACAACGCCCCTCTTCAAAGCTGCCATTGCCTTTCCTCGTCAGTGAGCCGTGGGGGTAACTTACTACCTTCAATTTGGCTACTACTTGCCCGGTTCCTCATATTGTTGCTCTGAACTTCCACAGATGGACTAGCAGATGGCTCCCCTCTAAATGATCGTCTTCGGCCATACGAGCTCTCAACTGGCCAAGAGGAAGGTGCTTGTCTTTTTCTTTGGGTTTCTAATGCAGCTTTCTCTGCCAAATCTGTTTCTCGGCTTTTGGCAATCCGAACAACCTCCTCAAGGTCCTTATAAGCAACTCCTGACATCGTACTCTTGATATCCACATGAAGGCCCTTCACAAATCTAGAACACAGCTTGACTTTATCCATAACAGGACAATGAGGCTGCAACCTTCTAAACCTCTCATTGTAATCCGCTACTGTGCCAGTCTGTACACAATCAAAGAACTCGTTCATCTTCTCAACCTTATACCCTGGAGGTGTGAAATGACCCTCAAAAGCAGTCTTAAAATCAGCCCATGTAGCCTGTACTGGAGTCTTCCCCAGATCAATCAGGCATGTCTCCCACCAAACTCTTGCAAAGCCTCCTAACATTGCCTGAGCAAGCAAAGCCTTCACAGAATCCTGTGCTTTGATTAGATCAAAATAAAACTCTACCCCACGGAGCCAGGCATCAGCATCATCCCCTGTTGTGTTCTCACCTGTGAACACTTCTCTTTTGGTGTCCTTTAACACCTTATCAATGGCTTTCTCAGCCTCACTCTTCTGCTGCGATGCACTCTGCTGCAAGGCTTGCTGAATAGCTTGCAGGATACTAGTTACATCTGGAGCTCCATCGGCTCCATCTCCCCCTGCACTACTAGCACCACCAGCATCCATGATCTCTTACTAGTCTGCACATAGACAATGGAAACATTAACAACCCACTTCAAGAGCATGAACCATTCTCAACTCCCACTAAGATCCAACACGCTCTGATACCAATTGTGACGAGCCTGCCGAGTTGACCCTCCGGGCAACTCGGGATCTTGTCTGACTTACAACTAGATTTATGCACAGGTGAATTTAGGTGAAGAATCAAATCTTCCTTTGAAAATTAAATCCACAGTTTAGGCTCAACAAACAACCCTGGTTCATGCATTCAACATATTCACAAGCTTAATATATTCCAAGTTCTAACTGGACAAATCAATAGCGTAAATATTTACAACGTGTTATCAATATCCATGTACAACAACACTGAGCAAATCAACAGAAACTGCTAGCTCTAGAATTCAAGCACGATTCCCGGCCACATTGCCACCATCAACTTGGCCGCCACCTTGCGGGTTCACTGCACATGCACTCACTGGGGTTAGTCCTCGTGACTAAGTGGGGATCCCGTAGCTGCTGCTGCATACATGGAAACACTCGGGCATCTTGGATAACAAGAACATAGACAATTCCAAATATACAAGAGACTATGTGCAGTGCTAGACAATGACAACAGAAGAAATATCATAAGAGTCAGGAGCAAAGAACACAAAGCCAAAGTACCAAAACAACATAACAAAGCTCCGGGACAATGGGAAGCTCAGCCAGCCTACAAGCGGGCCCCGTTGCTTGAGAAATGCCCGGCCAGCTCACATTCGAGGGTTGGTTGGCGGAGTTGGTGGGGTGAACCTCGTATCGCATACCCTTCCCGGCCCCCACGCCCGGCTGGAGGACCTCTTACCATGGAGTCCACGGGAGTTGACGTACAACCTCACTTAGGAAGCTACGCCCGTGAGGGAGCCACGCCCGGTGTCCGCGAGCATAGATACAAAAGCACAGATGACATGAGAATGCGGAGCTACCGGGCCACGAACACGGAAGTCAGACCCGGAGGTTCAAGTACATAACATAATATCACAAGAACAACAGTGGAACAATTCAAAGACCATAACATGTGTGTTCATTAGAGAATTTACTATAAATGTGCCTAGATCACACTCTTAGCCCTTGTCGAGGTTGCCCATACAACCTAACCATGCCGAGGTAGCTAGATCGGTGATGAAAACCATAATGACTACTCAAACGTTGATGTAGCGTGCTCAACCCCCCTGTAAGGCCGATGCAGGACTCGCTTCACCATATTATTTACTTAAGTTCCCTTAGGTATGGTTTCAAGGTTTTAATATTTAAAATTCCACTTCATAGCTAATGAATTAATTGCGCATTCAAACCTCGGCCTCCAACTTACGCTTTTCCTGCTTAAAAATCCATGGGGTCCCCTGACCGCACTGGAACTTCCGTCAAGCAGCTCCCAGGCAAGCCCCATCTCTAAGAGCCAAGAAATATATTTTACTCCAATCATTAGATTTATTTACATGAAATTACAATCTTTCCTTAGTTAAATAGTTATCCAAGCAATACAATTCTTACATATTTTTCCATCCTTTGTGTTTTACCAATTCTCATGCAACTTGTATGGGCTTTCTCTGTAGAGAGCAAATGCTAAATCCGAGCTCCTTGACACTTCCATGCTTCCCCTTGAGACTACTTGTATGTTTATTTACCATAAGATCAACAATTTGTTAGCAACATTCCCAAATCACATTTAAGACAACCACACAAGACCATGACAGAAACAAAAACATGCAAGTTCGGACCAGAATGCTTGACTTGAAGACATCGATTTCCCAGAATCAAGCCTTTTCAAGGCAAATCGATACTTTTACTTCCCAATTCGGCTCTATAGAAGCAGTTTCGGCCTGTTCAGGGCCCAATTCCGGCAGTTCTAGAAGCCCTTGTTTCCTTTTGATTCACTGTGTCCAGGGCAAATCGGCCCTTGTAAGGCCCAAATCCGTCCTTTCCGGCCAATTTCGGCATGATTTCTGATGATTTCCAATCCAGCCCGATGGCTCCAAATAAGACGGCTGCAAACAAGATCCTTGAGAAATCCAAAAAGATCCTTCTGATTACGAACTTGGCTCTGCATGGTATTATGAACTTAGCCCTGCATGGTAGAATCATCTCTCTGTCCAACTGTTGTAGCAATTCCTGGACCTCCGAAGCGGATTCTATCACGTAGCATCCAATTCCAATCTCCATAGTTTCGCTACAGATAACTCTTAATCCAATCTTAACAAGGAAGGCATGGCAGTTTACCTCTGTATCTCCAGTTCACAAGCTTATTATCTCACCAAGCATAGACATCTCTAATCATGGCTACAACATATCTCCCTTTAAGGGCCATCACAAAACCCATCTGATTAGATCCAAGTCGGCCCTTACGGACTGTACAAAGACACGTCACGGATGCATAGCATATGCAACCTTCAATTGAATCCTAAAAATTAGAATTCAAACCCCACTGAATGAATAGATTGATGCCGTTCTATGCGGCTCTTGCCTCGGATAGCCTCCTCCGGCTCCTCTCGCAGCTCAAATCCCTTCTTGGAGCTCCTCTCTTGCAAAAGAAACCTCCATTACCACCAACAAAGCCCTCTTCTACAATTTTTCCCTTTTTATAGTTTTGCTTATGTGGCTTTGCTTATGTGGATATATGCCATGCATATATCCCAATCTATTAGATATATGCTTTATGTGCAGTACCAATGCTGCAGTCTTAGGGCCTAGGACCGTTACATCTACAGAGAAAACCGAAGTGGCGCATCACCCCTGCACCTGCACATCACCAACACAAAAAAATACAATAGAAAAAACCTCGAAAAAGCAAGGGGCTGTTCAGGTGAGCCAGGCCACAAAACCTCGAAATGCGAGGAGTTGATCACGTGTGCCACGACACAATATTTAACAAGCAATATTATATAAATAACAAAATTAAGGGAGAGAGAAAGGGAAACAAGGGACACTGCTGAGAGATGAGAAAGCGTTGATGAGAAGCTGATGGTGGTCTCTGGAAGAAAAAGTGATCTCTCCAACCGAATGAGGGCCAAAAAATGCATGCGATGCATGCATACGGCGTATGCAATGCATACCGCCTTGCATGAGAATCGCGATCCGATGCGACTGATGTGAAACAACATCCCAAAACTCGCATGAGCCGAAGGTCGAAGAGTTGTCCCATGCCAGAAAGAAGGCTAAGATAGAAGAGATACGAAAATGAGAAGAACTGCCAAGAAAGGTCAACCCATACAAGAAGAAGCCCCTCCTCTGCATGAGATCAACATTGTCCTTTGTTTTATTTTTTGATCTCATGCAGAGGAGGGGCTTCTTCTTGCATGGGTTGATCTTAATTGGTGGTGCTTCTCTTCTATCTTAGCCTTTTGTCTGGCGTGGGACAATCCTTCTGCCTTCGCCTCGGATCTAAATGAAAGTTCTCTGGTTTCGGGATGTAGTTGTTTCATGCGAGTCGCATCATGAGAATATCAAGCAATCCGCTTAGCGGATCGAGATTATCACGCAAGACGAGCATGCATGCATTACATACGTTGCATGCATGCATTGCATGCATTTTTAGGCTGCTCATTTGGTTGGGAGATCGCTATTTCTTCCGGAGTTCTTCGTCAGCTTCTCATCGGTGCTTTCTCATCTCTTAGCAGTGTCCCTTGTTTCCCTCCCTCCCTCCCTTAATTTTGCTATTTATATCATATTATTTGTTAAATATTGTCGTGTGGTACGAGTGACCAGCCCCTCGCATTTTCGAGGTTTTGTAGTATGCCTCGCCTGAACAACCCCTCGCCTTTTTGAGGTTATTATTTTTCTCCATCGTATTTTCTTGTGTTGGTGATGTACAGGAGCAGGAATTATGCGGGACTTCGGTATTCTCTGTGGAGCATGGATTTTTTTGGGAACGTTTAGCAGCCTTGCGTTGCCCAAGCCCCTTGTTGAGAGCTTATTGCTAGGGTCCTGTGGTAAGACGTTAAACTGCCATACCCAAGGTCACGGGTTCAACGCCTCGTTGTGAAAGTGGCCATGCAATGTAAAGTTGGGGGGGAAGGACCCACTTCAGCAATGTAAAGTGGTGGGGGCAGGACCCATCTGGGTGTGTTGTAAAGTGTCACATGTCCGATAGGACGCTGCCTTGTGGCGTGACGTTAAAATCTCTTCTTCTTCTTCTTCTTCTTAAAAACTCGAAAGGAACAATGTTTAAATTGAAACACACTAATTTGCTACAAACGCACTATAAAAGGAATCTTTAAAAGATTCCCTAAAATTCCCTCTAAAAGGTCCCTTTTTTAGGTAAATTTGTGACAAGTGTGACAATTTGAATATTTTAGGTACTATTTTTGAGGGGTTAATTCAACTTAGCTTCCATGCAAAATTGTTTGATACCCCCTTTTAGCCCCCTAGTTTGGTATGAAAAATTGTAGCAATTTTAGAAACTAAAAAAAAGTAGACATTGAAAAAACATCAAGTGCACTAGAGCGACAAAAAGAGCCTGCATTCAAAGTTTTTGAAATCACTACAAATTTTTGAACATAATTGTACAAAATGTAGTAGATTTGACATTTTAAACAAAGTAACACTTTGCGGCTAGTTCATGATGCATGTTATCGTCTGACCATGATCACCAGAGCTATTCGTGTCTACCCAACCCGCATGATCACAACATGCAACTTGTTAGCTTCATACATTGTTTCATAAAAGGTGTTTTTTAGATTTACTTCGTAGGTTTTAAATTTTTCAAACGGTATAAATTTATACCAAAGGGAAGCTCAGGAGGCATTGCACCAAACAAGCATGAATTCATTAATTAGAGAAATTTGGAATTCTCGTTTAGCATGAAATAGGTTAGCGGGTAGCCATATAGTGCAAAAACTACTACCAATTGAGTAAAAGTTGGCGTTTTTTTTGCACAAGTGCTACAAATGCTTGGTGTTATTGAAATATAGTTTTACTTTGCTAATGCAAAGGTTCACCTTGCGAGTAGAAGCGTAGTAGGAGGGAGTGTTAAAACTTCTGCAAAAAGCCTTGAAGCGATGTTTCATGATTTGAAAGGAGACAAAATAATGTGCCTTTTATTAAAACCATATGAGAGCATTGTGTTAAAAGAAGGTGCAGGAGCAAGGATATCACAAAAAATTCATTATTTAAAGCCATATAATTACTCTCTGGAGGATGTGATGCGATTATTTTTAGCATTAAACATATGGTAAAAGATATGGGTAAAGACAAAACCAAAGTTCGAAACAAAAATTTCCATTGAAGGAAGTAATATACAACATAATTCTTGATTGAAGGAGATAATTATTCGATTGTGTTTGAGGATACTTGATCGGGTATCACACCCATTTCATTGGCCATGCGATTGACATGCTCTCTACCCAATTCCATAGCTTGTGTTGTGTCCATCTCACGAATAACTTTGTGATCTCGGAAAGTACAACACCCATGGCCTTTGCGATCGGCTGCAGATGCCCATTCTTCTTGTCCCCTTTACCTTTGCTCCCGCCTATAAGTTCCTTCTCGTCGATCGGTAGCATTCTCACGTGGATGAGAGAGCTTACGCTTCTTCTTTGTACCTGATGCTCTCCGTGACCCAAGAACCTCATCTTGGTCAATCTCCATGTCTTTGTTAGTGCCTTCCATGTCTTTGGTGGTCTGTTTCCATGTGTTCTCATACGTATTCAAACTTATGTTAAGCTTTTGTCAAGAAAGGCATGTACCCATCAAGCTTCTCATTAAGTGCACTCAATTTTTTTGAAAAGTGGGCTCGGGGCTTCTATACCTTTTTAGTCTCTTCAAGCAAAGCGCTTTGTTTCTTGCATTCTCTCTTAGTAGGACTTAGCATTGAGGTTTTCCAAAATGGAATCCAACTTTGATAGATCCGTGTTTTGGGTGATCTTTGATGTCGGGTTGAGCTGGATCGGGCTCAACATTCTCTGCTTTCGGCTCTTCCTCAAACCCATCGGCACTTGGATTGGCCATTTTATCAAGTGTTTCAAAAAAGCGCCCTCAGGAAGCGGCACACTTTACGAACTTTGAAAGCCACGCTCTTTTGCCTTGCATAAGAGCAACACGAAAGCGTCGGTAGAAAGAAATCGAGCGCCAACCATCGGTCGGCACCAATTTGTTCAACAATATGGTAGGCATAGGAGGTTTTCAGGTGGCATTTCAATACAAGATCTCCTTCCATTGCGCCCATTTGAATCTTGGTTTGCACGTAAAAAAAGTCGATATTTCTTTTTATCTTCGTCGGCATCCTCATTACTGTTAGCGGCATTGGAGGCAATGGTGTTGACTTAGGAGCCTTCTAGGTGTGTGGAGATAGGTGAAGCTCAACTCACGGTTGTCGAGGTGCTACGAACATCACTCTGTTAATGCACATATGACTAATAAAAATCTTGATGTTCTTTCACCCTTCGTTTGCTCTCCCATCCCATTTCTTCATAGGAACCTAAAGATAGGTAGCCATGCTGAATTTGCCATTTGTACAAGCAATTGGGCAAATTCAGCGCATGATAATGACCAAGTGATAAACTTTGGCATTAGTCATGGTAGCTATCCTTATAAATAGATCGTGTATTTCTTGCAATCCCATACCTTGTTTATCCCTCGGATGTCAATAAATATCAATGTAGCATTCTCGACACACTTGGGAGGAAGTAGGGATGCCATCCTTTGTCCTTTGCTATGACAATATTTCTCTTTTCCTTTCTTTTTCTAGCCTCCTCGGCTTTAGAATATTCTGGTGGCTCGGAAAGGCTACGGGTAGGTTACCAAGTGTATGATCCTTGTTATAGTTAGCCTTCGCGTATTACGTATCGATATCGATATATCCGGTATTCTGTTCGGTCAAATCGGGGAAAAGCACGGAAGCAATTCGTCCCAGCTATAGAAATCCTTTGCAGACAAATTAGTGGCATAAGATAAAATTTCTCGCCTCATAAAAGTGAGGGGTTACGATGTCGGTTGCGATTTTATGCGCAATCAAATCTCCGCTATAACTTTGTTGCACCTTTAAATAGGTCTTGCCTTCTATAATCTCATGTTCGTTTGTGACACCTACGCATTCGACATACCTCAGTAGCTTAACGGAGCAGTCTTGTTAAAGAAGTCTTTTCGATGGCTTATGCGGAAAGTCACCATGGTGCGTCACTTAGTTCACGACTCACCCACATCCGGCAACTTCCATTAACTTCTTGAAAACCTTCTCATCCATAAAATGGAATTGTTTTTCATCCTTAAGCTCCTGCACTTTCAAGGTGGTCGTTGCAATTTCATGGAAATCCTCGCGAAGCAATTTCAAGGTCATCAAGATGTGACGCGCGAACTTGGCGAGTAGAAAACAAATAAATACCTTCAAGCTGAAGTTTTAGCTGTCCCTATAGGTCCTTGTGGAGGCAACCATAAGCCTTGTCTTGATGGTGAAGTTATTCGCGGTTTTCAATCGGTGGCTCTCTGTACGGTGTTTGCAATTGCCGTTGCATTGAATACTCAACTCTATATATTCCTTGTCTGCGTAAGATTTCGATTTGAGCACCCTCGATCTTCTTCTAGCATATACTTTGGCAAATTCTCGTTCTTTGCTTTCGAACTTCGCCCGACGACCGAACAAAGGAGTTGTCGCGGTATAAAATCTTGTGGTTGCGGAAATAATATAAAATTTCTTGCCCTTCAAATCTTACGGATTGCTCCATGTCACCGATGAACAACCGTCGGAGTCAAATCTACATAACGAGTGTCCAAAAAGATAAAGAATTAGTTACTTGGTAATAGGGTCACCGCAGACGGCGTCGGTGAGGGGTGAGGACCTCTGTGGGGTATGTCTTGAAGCTTTTAACGAGTTTGAACATGGTCATTTGATCGCGATACATTTGTGTCAAGTTTCTTGGATGCGGAGTTCACAATCAAAAATAGAAATCTTTGTAAACCAATTAACCCCTAAAGGGGTAGAACCTTTGAGGCTGTTCAAGCTTCTAAGTGGTTTGCTCGCCATCTTGCGTTCCTCTTTGGATTGAACTTCAACTTTCATTTGGAATGGCGGTCGCGTGGTGCCATGTCAATGCTAGTCTAGAGGGAGGCATGCTTGGGGGTTTGAGAGCTTGGGCTGCGGGCTATCTTGATGAGGTGTCGAGTTCACGAGGCTAATTTTGAAAAGGAGGGAGCTTTTTGGAATAAATCCACCGGATGTAGTGCTATCGGGGCCTTCATAGCAAGAGGAAGAGTAGGGTTAACAATCTAGGAGGGGTTTATCGTGGATTGTGGTTCTTGAACAACCTCTTTTTGGTGCTGATGTCTCTCCCAAAGTAGCAATAGGCTTCACACTCTTTTTCTTGGCCGCGGCTCTTAGCCAATTGGTGTCCATCACGGAGGGCATCTTCTCGTCGAAGCGCTTTCAAGGCCACGGCTTCGGGAGGCTTCTTGTGCGTAGACAAACCATTTACGCATGCCGAGAACCCGAGCAATATGTCTCTGTTTCCTTTATTCGACAAAAGAGATTCATAGGATGGCAACAACTAGCCATAACCCTTAGGTGACGTGAGGACGTTTTTCCTGTATGGTGGCTTGTTCATTTCTTTGTTTGTCATCGAGAGGCCGGGTCATAATTGCGCCATTTCAAAATGTACTCGAAGCTGCAATGCTTGTGTGTCCTCAATCGCATATGATAGCATCTTGCACATTGTTCTTCGTGCCTTCCCACATTGCCACCACTATGCCAACTTGTTCCAGCGTCCTCGGCTTCTTTTTCGGTCCGAAACGAGCCTGAGTCCTTTCTGCGATCACCCTTAATAATGCGGTATAGCACTGTGCAATCTCAATACACCATTTCCTTTCATTGGAAGGGGTTATATATGGGACGGACTCGACATACGGTCCTCGGAAGAGAGCAAGTGCTGTAAACAAAAGCTGTGGTGAGTGCACGGTAGGAACGCATAATGTGGTGCAATGAAAAGGTATAAACTCTTTGTAGAAAGCGACAGCGATCACCTTAGCAGCTAAAATAGAACTCCACTATGTGACCCTTGAACTAATGACCTACTACACTAATTGCTGAACATCGAAAAGAAAGGAAATCCATGCTCAGCGGACGGAGGCGATCTTGTTGGCTTGACTACATATAGAAGACATTATCTAGAAATTACAAACCCTAACAACAAGACATGACATGATCTTCTATTTGGCCATTTCTATGAAAACAATAGAGTTCTAGTAGAGCAAGATCGCTGTTGTGATGTTCTTGATACCTTCTCCCAGTCCTTAGGTGCCATGGGATCTTGGTATTTGGCTGAGTCTAATCTGATCCTTGGGTGTATTGGCTCGAGAAGGCGCTCTCGAGGAGAAGCTGGCTAAGCCCGGTAGAAAAATATGAGTCAAGTGTTGTTTTCATGTTTTGAGTTTCAATTTATAGAAGCAGCGGTAAATTAATTACCACGCCCTCGCAATGGCGGGTGAAAAAGCGTGCCGACCATAATGTAATAATGGCGTCGTCATGGCGGTAATAATTACCGGCCACGGCGACGTGGTTATTCCACGACATAAATCGTGATCTTGAGGAACCTTCCAGATCGAAAAGGCAAGTATCCGTATGAAAAGGTCTTTATCCGCGGGCGTCAGCGTTCAATTTCGGGCCGTAATTTGGCTGACACATTATCGCGACCATAAATGCCCCAAAAATCCGGTTCACGGACGGACTGATGGCTATGAAATTTGAATTGAGAACAAACCAATTCGGCGGGAAAAGCCAATTCAAATTTCATTGTTTTTAAGATCTTAGAAGGCTGCGCCCTAGGCCCAGACAGGTCGGACAGGATTTCTTCGAAATTCGCGTATCCATTGAAGAGAGAAGCGGCGAAGCGTGATAATCCGCTTGCAATCGCCACTACACATTGAAATTCTGCAAGCGCCGAATTGAAGGGGTTTGAGGCGAGGTAAAAAGGCCTATTACGATGCATATCCCTCAGCAGAGTGCACTCAGGCATATTTACTTTGAATTTCAATTATAACTACAACCTCGTCTACTGCACTAACATCACTATGTATTGCGCCGGATTGATAAGATACCTCGATACTTTGTTGCAACTATGTAAAAATAGATGTTCTAAGCAAAGCATGCACTCACGGGTGTGTTTATTATACAATGTAAGCGTGTTTCAAGTATATGCTTTCTTTCTCCATGTGGATGAAACTAAACCGCATTTTTCATGACAACTGCGGCTTCGGCCGGGTCCTCGACTACAAGTTGGCGTTGACTACAGAGTGATACGTGAGAACGAGGTAATACTTATTACGTAGGTCGTTTAACTTTGGTGCTCCGCGAGATGTGATGCAGCGATACCTTCAACCATCTACACTTGCTATTGACCAAAAGAACTCCAGCTATAGATAACTTTTGAGTTGGAAACCACTAGCTAGCCTCGAAATGTGATTTGCACGGTTCTTATCGAAAGCGGCTAGTGTGAATGCTTACAAAAAGCGCGACAGCGTTCTTATCATAGCATTAAGATGTGATTGGCGAAAATCTGACCATTTTTATTTTTTAGGTTGCTATTTTTTTGTAGTGGTTTATGATCCTGATGCTTTACGCGCTTCACGAGGATCGTGATGCGTATTCACGACCTCTTGTTTTTTCTTGAGGATGGCTGGCCCGTATTCCCATTTGTCTGAGGGAAAAGGTG
Source organism: Isoetes taiwanensis (assembly GCA_021234155.1). NCBI lineage: Eukaryota > Viridiplantae > Streptophyta > Lycopodiopsida > Isoetales > Isoetaceae > Isoetes > Isoetes taiwanensis. The sequence continues at coordinate 3,584,817 of JAJEKV010000031.1, forward strand.
GCCGAGAAGGAAAGGAGTCCACAATTTAAAGCCATCACAATTCATTGTCAGTTATGGTTGTCGTTTCAATTGTGAATGTTGGATGGATAGTTACGCTACCAATTCCCGAAATGGAAATAGAAAAATGGGTGAAAATATGAGGGACTTTTGTGTTTGTGGTACAAAGAAGGACATTAGCTGCTTGCTCAACTTGATAGACATGAGGAAGCTTGCACCCACCGGAGTCCGGATAAAGCGCATAGGCTGGCGGAATGAGAGGAATGAGGGGTTAGCATTAATGGGGCGAATCATGTGCAAGGAGCTTTCTAGAGATGAGTTAGTTGAGAAAGCGTGCACACTCATGCATGAATGCTGCCCTGGCTTATGCCTATGGTGTTATCGTTTTGCCGATCCAAACCATCTTTGTCTCGGCGTGAAGTTAGGGAAGGCGATAGGCTGCTACCTATCATGAACATTTTCCAATGCGAAAAAAGTCTCTATCTTATTTGCCGGGCACAGTGCGAAATACTAGCTGCATGACCTTGTAGAGATGGCCCTAGCCCTGCGTGCTGCGTTGATAACATTCAGTTTCTACTCTTGTGGATTGCGATTGAAGGAGAAGGATGTGGAGAATGAACCTTACTCCATTAGACACGAAATTGGCATCACCAAAAGAGACCTTACAGCATGGTCAATGGAGACCGAACAGCCCAACCTACGGACTAAATGTGAAGAAAAACTAGTCTTTGAGGCTATTCTGGGCTTGGTCATCAGCGTCTTTGCATGAAGCGATCTTTGTGCAAATTTTACATCGGGAGATAGCTTGCATGAGAACCTTTTCTTTGGAACATGAAGTCCTCGGGCGCCACAACTTTGCATATAACATGCTAGATCTTTGCTCTACGAAAATGGTGTAGTCCATGGCCCGGTGTTGAATAACAAAGCGGTGTCGCGTGAAAGCATGGCATAAAGCCTATGGCATTCCCATTTCCACTTTTACAAGTGGAAGAAAGCTCATGTGACCCTGGAGATTTGAGCACTTACTTGAAATCTTGGGTCTAGAAGCCAAGGTCTCATACTTTGGTGGCAATCTTTAATGCTATCCATGTTCATAGATGGCTTGCCGAGAGGCGATGCCACACCGCTAGAAAATTACGGCGGGTACTTGAACAAAATGTTAAGAGCTACCTTGATCTTGACTAAGAAAAGGATATACACCAAGAAGTAGATATTTCCGTTCACGAGAGATGACGAGACAAGCATATTTCTCCATCGTCATTTTAAATGCAGCGGAAAAGAGAATCATTCAGAGGTAGCAATAGCTAAGAGGATAGCATTTTCAAGTGTAACACACAGCATTGTCATAAAGGAAAAAGCTTGCTAAGACCAGAGATCAGCAGAAGAAGGGTACTTGCAATAGAGAGAAAATGCATATGGCGGCCCGAATTTCATGCGAGCCTTTCTTGGTCTGGAGAGCTTTGTCGCGCATAGATCTCCTGAGCGGCTTTAACCATTATACATGATAAGATGGATCAGAATAGACCATAGTCCTAGATCTACAGAAGAAGCTAGCAAAGAATGCGTATGGAGGGTGAGCGGCCGAGAAGGTGAGTGTTATAGGTGTGCTCTCATGCCACGGCCATAGTATAGGTGCTTGGGCCACTTCTCACTGGACCTCTGGCCTGATGATTCTAATTTTCCATGTGGGATCCTTGAATCATACCTTGAAGACCTTTGGAGAGTCATCACGAGGATAATTGGGGCCATTTGAGAATCTTGGTCGTCTGGCAATTTGAAGTGCGGCAATTTTTAAACCTACTGAATAACCTTAGGACAAAAATGATGAATGGCTGATAGAAATGATTTTATGCCTCTATCAAGGCCCCATGGTAGCAAACAAGTTGCCTAGGAGGCTTTACTTGCTGACTAGATAATTGCTCGGTCAGAATAAGAATAGATATCTTTTCTCTTACTTGTCATACTTGGTTTTGGTTAGGTGTATTTGATCAGAATCGCATTTGGGATTCATGATGGTTGGACACACCCACGATGACATAGATGCCCTATTTGAAACTTCTCTACTCTAATGAAGTCGGATGCATTGACTAGGAGCTTATGCAACTCTTCGAGGCGGTGTAGTTCAAAAGGCTCCTTCACCTTACCTTGTAGCGAGAGGTTCTGGACTGGAAGAAAGTGAAGTGAAAGGTTTATCACGATAAGAAGGACGTTTATGTGGTACTTGGAACTCTACTCTTCAAGTTTTGCATGAAGGATGGATGGCCACTAATGTTCTACAAGATGAGGCGAGGGGGCATGAGGGATGGCTCCACGAAGAAGTCGAATGGAAGGAGGATGCCCAAGTTTTACCTATGATTCGAGAGGGTCACCTAAGGTCCTGCGGCCATATAGGAGCTTGAAAGATATAGGTGCATTAAGAGCTTCTATTGCCAAGTACATGATGCCTTTGAGGCGGCTATTTCACAGAAATTTGGCGATAAGTCATGGTCCAACACATATATGAATGAAGTTATTGACCTCTTGGTCCACCTTGTTTAAATTAGCAGTGGCGATAAGGCCCATTGAAATTTGTCGTGGGATTCGGCCAGCACGGGCAAGTGCATTGGAAGAACCGAAGAGTGTTTGTGGATGAGCACATTGAAGCATCTCATTACGTTGGGCCTTTCGGGTAGACCCAAGAACCAGTTGAAATATTGACCCTACCAAGATGTCAGAAGGGAATGCTCTTGCTAATCGAACCACATGATAAGCGCCAGGCATGGGTGTAGGACTGTCTGCATTGAAGAGGTGTTTGTCTCTTGGTTTGAATTTGTTGCGGAAAGAACCTCATATGCAATGCGATTATAGGGATTCTTTGGGCAAGTGGAACCCAATCCTAATGACCGCCAGCTACCAACCTTTGAAAACAATAGACTATGATTGGTCCGTAGGGAGCCGAGGCCAGCGTCGATGGTGATCCCGTCGATGTTCGGGCTCGGTTGCAAAATTAGTGGCTAATCTAAGCTAGGGCGATGATGAGAACTCTTGAAATTGTAAATGCTCTTTTACATAATTACTATATCATTCATAACATGAAAGTTACAATAGACTAGTTATTATTTATTCTGCGTTTTCATCTCAACACAAGAGCTCTTACACTATACAATGCTAAGCAATTGATTCATTCATCTTGGGATGCGCCAGTAGTGATCCACGATATCTCATAGCTCATTAAACCGGGAAGCCAAAATCAGGATGGATCATTACCGCGAATTGTGGCGAGGTGCCGAATCCTGGCCAAAGCTTTTCTAATAGCCGGCGGTAGGGATCAAAGAAGAAGATACTTTGTCTAGGCAACCAACAAGATCGAGTGGCTCATTGAGCACTTGATGGCCCGATAATTGAAGCTGATGAAAGCGAAAAAATCCATGGGAGAAGAGTGAACTTTAGCCCGAAGTGAGAAGCACATAGTGAAGTAGAATGATTGAGGTGAATTATTGGGCTTGACGAGGCGCCATTATTGCTGGAGTGTATTAGACGTTGTATAAATACAAGTATAATACATCACGTAGTATGGATATATGTATGCTTTTAAAACATGTGCTTGAATGTAGTCGGTGTGTGGTTGAAATTAGGAGCTGCTTTACTTGAGATATCTTGGAAGTCGAGAATAGCACACCCTTACACTACATTAAATTGTCCATCAAACAATATTCATTGTGGTATTATTTCCTTACATAGCTCTTACACTGTAATGCTAAACAAGTGATTCATTCATCTTGGGATGCGTAGTAGTGATCCACGATATCTCATGGCTCATTAAAATTTCGGAAGCGGTCGGATGTCGTAACCGCGAATTGGCCTTGAGGGCAATGAATCTCGGCCCAAAGCTTTCTTCAGCGAGGTAGGGATCAAGAAGAAAGATGCTGTCGAGCAACCAACAAAATCTGAGTGGCTCATTGAGCACTTGATACGCCCCTCAATGGTGAAGCGAAGAAGCGAAAAATCCATAAGGGGATGAATGAAATGCGCCCGAAGTGAAAACCTTTATAGTGAAGTGGAATGATTGAGGTGAATTATTGGGGTATACTACGCAAAAAGAAAGTCACGAGCGTGTATCCGAGGCTGTTGTATGCGATAAAATAATACTTATTTCATACTAATATCGTATGTTTCAAAACATGTTTTGCTTGGCCGAATTTAGCTATGATTGAATTCAATGGCGACTTCTGCCGAGAATAAGTGGAGTGGGATAGCACATCGTTACAATATACTCATTTAAGATGCGTGATATTACATCCTTAATCGGAATGCTATTACACATCACTTGTTTATTAGGTACCCATGTCATTATTACATTATTAGGAGTCTTGATTCACTCGTCATCAACATCAAAGCTTGTGATGCCATTCAGCTCATAGATCTCTGATCGAGAGGAAGCAGGTAAATATGGACTTTCGCAGCGAGTGAACTTCACGCAACCTAAGCGAGTCCATCAGCTTTAGATAGAGCCATGGATCAGCTTAAGCGCCATTTCACAAATTACGCCCGGAATCGCGTTTGTAGCTCAGTAACACTTGAAAGAAGCGGATGTGCTCTGGGCGAGCATCGAGGAAGCCATGGAAGATGGTGTGGCCTCTACCCCTCGTGGAAGCGTTTTTATAGTGAAGTAAAATTATTGATGTGAATTATTGGCGTACAATGTGTAGGGCCATTATTGAGCTTATCACAGTGTCATGTACGTACAAAACCATAACACAAAATTTGTATGTATATGTGTATGTTAATTACCTCATGTTTGTTGGAGAAACGAGAACTAGGTGTTAGAAATATTAGTGCTTGAGCAAATAAGGTGTGCTCAAAATTACCAAAATTAAGCGTTATTTTATCAATTAGTAATCATGCTTAAGCGGCATAAATTTATACAGCGTGAGCTTTCGGTAGGTATAAATTTGTACCGCTTGATGAGCTCAAAAGCGATATAAATTTATCTTGCGGTGAACCTGATGGTATAAATTTATACGCCGGTGAGCTCAAGTGGTATAAGTTATACAATCGCTTCCCACATGAAAATATAGGGCTTGATATAAATTTATACCAAAATGTTTATGAAGGAAGTCACGGTGTACATTTATATACGAGCTCTCATGAAAAACATTCGTTATAAATTTCATACATTATAATACAAGAAAATTCTAGTATCACGGAACTTTTATTATGGTTATAACTTGACAATCCATGGATATATGATTTCGCTGGATATAACATGATTAGCCTTCCTCCTCATGGCTTAAGCCCAACCTGTGATGGTACTCAAGGTAAAAATTAGTGGCTAAACTTAGCCAAATGTCGTGAAATTACGGCCTTGTTTGGAAAAAACGATGGCTAAACTATGTCCTTTTTGGGCCAGAAAAAGAAAATATTAGCCAAGTCTATTTCCGCGTCCCACCTCTTTAGCCTAATTGCAAAGAAAGTATAAGTGCAAAAAATTAGAAAGTGTAGCAAAAACTTAGAAGCTTTTCGTCCAAAGTTTGGCGTGCTTGTAAATTAGTCTATAAGCTTTGTTTACTACTATGGCTTTGTTAATATTTAGGTCTTGAATTAGTGCAATTATAGTCAAAAGATAGAAGATTTTTTATTTTTTTTAATAAAAGTTTAGCCAAATATAAGAAGGAATGCAGTGCAAAATTTGAAAACTTTTGAAAGCAACGATAGAAGCTTTTGCCTCAACTTTTGGCATACTTTTAGCCAAGTCTATTTCACAACTTTGGATATAAAAGTTCCTTAATTTTTTTCCACGGTGGTACTTAGGCGGAAGCATTGGGACCACTGCGGTTCCCTTTGATCTTCTTCACTACGCTCGGCGAGGTAGATCTTATCTCAACATGCGGGGCCAGCCGGATTATGCGCTTTTCTTCAGTTTTGTGAGGAGATTGTACGCATGCGTTTACAATGAAGGCGATGAGCAGCTCTATCTTGACTTCCACCACGCACGGATGTTGGGGTGATGAGCATGGCGCAATGTCATCAAGGGCATGGGGCGGCCGAGGACCCGACCTTCCTATTGTTACAATAGATCGGGGAAATTTGTTTTGAGGCCCGATTTGCAGCGGCCATTATGTGGACCCGATTACATAGAGGATGAGGGAATTCTGCTTGAGCACACTTCTCGCCTTTACCTCGACGCAGGAAGATGGCCGAAGTGGTCGGCGGCGAGACACGTAGGTGGAAGGAACTTGCCACGAAGCCCCTGCCGGTAGGCGAGGAAAGCCCTCAAGCTCGAGAGGTTAAACCTTCTCCCCTCACGAGTACTCTTGAATAACCAAGTACACAGTTTTCGAGGATATAATGTGGGCCCCTGCCGCATTCTTCTTGGGATCGCCGCAAGAAGATAGAGATTCTCTATGACAACTAGCGAATATTGCCAAGATGACTTCATCGACTTCACTACTGCAGGTTGAGCAACCGCGCACCCGATGAGAACCTATTGGCATATCGATCCGAAGAGCAAAGGGCAGGTGAGACTCTTTGTCACTTAGCGGTTCTTCTTGAGTGATACACACGGCCTCGAGAAGAGCATTTTCTTGGCCCAGGACATGGCCTTCTCCCTCGGATCAGCCTTTGCGGAATCACCATGGAAGAGGTGGATCGGGCGAAGGAAGACCTTTGGGACACCAAGATTGACTTTAAGGATGGCGAGGGAAGAAAAGAGGAGGAGAAGCTTCCCACCAACTTGGAAAAGCGGAGACCTCCACCGACCCTGAGGTTAGGGCAATGGGGAACCATGTGGCCGATTCTTTCTTTCATTATAGCCAAGGAAGGTGCTATTTTCTCCAGAACCTTGGGCCTTCTTACGAAGCTTCTTGGTGGGCACTCAGAGCCATATCCACTTGGCCGGGCCATAAGAAGATTGACTATCGCGTTACTACCATTACTTTGGTCCGTAGGAGTTGGCTATAGCAGCGACCTGGGGGCGTGGCGGGCTGCGCTAACATACCTCCTTGTGGCGGCACCTCGTACTTGCTTACCACAGAGGCTGGCGGCTTCGAGCCGCCCTCTCACGCTAGCCCTAGCGCCCACTTTGATCGTTATCGTCCACCTCCTCAGCCAATGGACGAAGGCGAGGACCTAGCTCCTAAATAATTGTACTATGTATTTTGCATTTGGAAATAGTTTAGCCTGAATTTTCATTTAACAATGTCTTAAGCCATGGTTATCACTTGTGATGTGTTACCCTTTATGGTTCTTGTCTATTGTATCAATCAATACATAATGCCAATATAATTTTGAATCGAGTCTCTTCCATGGCAAGGGTATTCGCCTCTGGAGATTGTTGGTACTATATATACTCATTCCGCCGTTTACTTGAGAAAACGGAGATGCGAAGAGGATCCTGGGGCCGGATATTGAGGATGACCAAGAGGACCTGAACAAGATTACGGTCAAAGATGCAGTATCAGCGGCGGCGATGAGATGGAGGAACCTACAGAGCCAAGAAAGAACCTTATGATCCAGACAAGGGATGGAGATAGTTACCCTCCTCAGGAGCGAGGAGCTTTTGATGATCGAAATGGACCCTCGCCACACATGGGACTCTTGGAATATGTCGGACATGACTTCCGAGGATGCCAATGACCACCTCGGCAAATCTTCTGGCTCACGGAGGCTTTTTCAACCTTCTCATCGTAGCCCCACTTGGGATTATCAACCCGTTATCATCGGGCTTGGGCCGCGTTACAAGCCTGCGTCGGTACGTACACGTGAAGTGTCGCGCTATTCCGTCATGTATCCCTTTGCAAACCCTAATGGGATCTTCAGTTTTGTGTTCCACAATAGCCGGTATGATGACTAAGGAAATGGCATGTATCGGGTCACTTTATCTAATATAAAATACGGCGTTATGCTTAGTGTAACTCCACCCCATCGGCGGCTGGCATTAAGCACTTGGCCTTGATCGGGGCCGGTCCTAACCTTGGCCGTCTCCACTGGCGCCCGCGTGGCGCGATCGAGCCCTCCCCTTTTTTCTAACCACTATCTAAAATTTTATGTTGCATGGTGGTCGAACCCAGTCTAGCCCCCCATACTTTCCCCAATCCTAGCCCACTTCAAGCCAGCATTTCTTCTTCAAGCAAAATAGGAAGTCCATGCTTAGTTAAGTGAGGCAATGAAAATTCCTTTGATAAATTAAAAACCTTAATGATCCTAGAACCTTCTAGAAGATGTTCTAGAATGAAGCCCTAGAGAGAAGGAGGGAAAGATAGGGGGAGAAGAAAGAGAAAGAGAGGAGAGAAAGAGGAGGGAGAAGAGAGAGAGGAATAGAAAAGAAAAAGATAGAGAGAGGGAGAAATAGAGAGAGGAGATAAGAGAGAAGGAAAAGGGGAAGAGAGAGAGAGAGAGAGAGAGAGAGAAGAGAGAGGAGAGAGAAAGGGGAGGGAGGAGAGAGAGAGGGGAGAAGCGAGAGCAAGAGGAGAGAGAAGGAAGAGAAAAGGGCAAAGAAGGAGAGATAAGGAAACGAGAGGAGAATAGGAGGGAGGAGAGAGAAAAGAGAGAGGGAGAGAGAGAGAGAGAGGAGGGAGGGAGAGTAGAGATAGAGAGAGAGAGAGGGAGAGGGGAAAGAGGAGAGAGGGAGAGATAGGGTAGGGGAAAATAGAGAGGAGAGCCAGGATAGAGAAGGAAAAGGAGAGAGAGGGAGAGGGAGGGAGAGAGAGAGAGGAGAGGGAGGAGGGAGGAATAGAAAGAAGAGATAGAGAGAGGGAGAAAAGCAAGGGAGAAAGGCTGGAAGAGAAGAAAAAGGAGAAGAGAGGAGGAGAGGAGGAAAGGAAGATGGGGGAGAGAGGGAAAGAGAGAGAAGAGAGGGTAGAGGCAAAAAAAGAGGAGAGGCAGGGTAGAGAGGGAGAAATGAGGAGATGGGAGAGGGAGAGAGAAGGGGAGGGAGAGAGAGAGGAAAGAGAAGAGAGAGGGAGAGAGGAAAAAGAGAGGTACAGAGAGAAGGAGGAAGAGAGAGGAAAAGAGAGAGATGGGAGAAGAGGAAAAAAGGAGAGAGGAGAGGAGAAGGGGAGGAGGAGAGGGAGAGAGAGAGAGAGGGGAGGGAAAAAAGAAAGAGAGAGGGAAAGGGGAGAGAGAGAGAGGGGAAAGAGAGGAGAGAAAGGGGAGAGAGAAAAAAAGAAAACTAAAAGAAAATGTGAAAAAAGAAGTGAGGCAGAGAGGAGAGATAGAAGGAAAGAAGGAGAGAGAGATGAGAGAGAGAGAGGAAGAGAGAGAGAGAGAGATGAGAGGGGAGAAATGTAGAGAGGGCCAGAGAGAAGGAGGCGAGAGAGAGGCAGAAGAGGGAGAGAGAAGAGGAGAGAGAGGAGAGGGTGAGAGGATGGGGAGAGAGGAGAAATACGGGAGAAGAGAGGAAGGCAGAAAGAGGGAGAGAAGGCCAGAAGGAGAAGAGGGAGAGAGAGGAGAAAGTAGAAGGAGCAGAAAGAGACGAGAGGGAAGAGAGGAGAGAGAGGAGAGCCTGGAGGGCTGAAGGGGAAAACATGAAGATGTCGAAGGAAAAGAGGAGAAAGGAGAGGAGAGAAGGAAGCAGAGGGCTGGAAAATGAAGGAGAGATTGGGGAGAAAAAAGGAGAAGGAGAGAGAGAAGAGAGAAGTGGGAGAGAGAGGAGAAGGCGAGGGAGAGAGAGAAGAGCAGAGAAGAGAGCAGAGAGAGGAGAGGAGGGAGAGAGCCAGGATGGGGGAGAGGAGAGGAAGCTGGAGAAGAGAGAGGAAGGAGGTAGGCGCGGGCGACTAACGGCGGGAGCAGCGAAAAACAAAGAAAGGCGGCGATGGGAAAAACCATATCTATAATAAAGAAATAAAAATTAGAACATTTGACATAGTCACATGGCGGGTAAGGAAGCCGTGGCTGATGCCGTCCGTGGGCGCCTACTCCTCACTCCTTTTTGTTTGATGACTAGGCATGCCCCAGCCCCCCACCCTTACCACTAAGGCCCATGATACTTTTCTTGAAATAATAAGTCCATACTTGGTAGGCTGGGCTAATTAAATTCAAAATTACCAAGAATATTTAGAATATTCCTAAAATCTTTTAAGATATACAGATATTAAGTTATGTAGATAAGCACACAATTCAAATAGAAAGTTTCGGTCAAAGTAAGTTTTTAAACAAACTGCAAGCCAACAAAATGAATATTTGTTTAATGAGATATTCAGGGTAACACCTGAAGATCTAAAATAAGAAAGTTTCCCTCTAAAATAGAAGTTTTGAAACTTTTGAAATGTTAATAGAATGTTAGGAATGTTTCAGAATATATTTGGTAGCTTTTCAAGTCTGCATGAAAGTTTAGAGATGCAAAAGTTTTTTTGAAACTTTTAGTACTCAAAACTAATATGATGTGCTGTAGGTAAACATCGTCTCTCTCTAGGTAGATACTGACATACAAGATGACCTAAAAGCCAAGAGAGAAGAGAGAGGGAGGGAGAGGGAGAGAGAGAGAAGAGGGAGGAAGCCAGAAAGAGAGTGATGAAGAGGAAGAAGCCAAGAGAGAGGAGAGAAAGAGAGAAAGAAGAAGGCTGAAAAAGAAAAGAGAGAAAACACGAGAGAAGAAGAAAAAGTATGAAAAAAAAAGCATATATAAAACGA